>JAHLJT010009419.1:195990329-196399200 GCA_031308135.1 Acheta domesticus | reverse complement strand
TTTAGACAAAATGAGTTTATGATTTAGTTCTGAATTGCGGCCTTATACAAACCATTTTGATTATCCGTCCCGAAACCTGTTTAGTGAAACCTTTTTAAATGGCACCTACATTAGCCCATACTATATGCTCGGATTTTTTATGAATATTTCATAATATTGTTAGATGTGTTTCTAGAAATATCAGAAGTACCACTGTGAAAATATTTTATTTTAAATTTTAATATTTCATTACGCAACACTTAAAATTGAAACACAATACACACTTACTCATTCTATTTGTGATCTCAGTGGGGCAACAGATATGTTGCACTGAATATTTGATGAAATTTGGTCTACTTAAAATAGTAGTTGATGCAATTAGTTTATAAATTTAAGCTTCATTGCATGAGTACATGTTTTGAAAACGAGCGATATTGGGAGCGAGTTTTCAAATTTGTACGAATGCTATAAAGCAACATTACATACGCTATTTTGCGCTGTATTATATACGTGAACATTGCATACGCTATTTTTTTGTAAGACAGCATTATAAATTTATAAGAGAATTAAACTGAATTTTGCGAAACAACTTTCCTGTGATGTCTCGGGTACATCCGTGCGAGATAACGGTGGTCGGCTGTTCTGCTTACCTCTACCTCCCCCCGATTCTCTCGCTGCGATTGGCTGAACATGTGATGACGTAACCATTCGTGCCGTAAAATGCTAATACGTCATCATTTGTGCCGTAAAATGCCTGATTATGAACCATTTCTTGCAACAGAAAAGGTCGTGTGGAGACAAGTTTCAACACCGAGGTCGCGGGCAGTCTTCGAGGAGGTGCCGCCGGCCGACGAGTCGCGTCGACACCGTTAAGGCTGATCTACAATAGCCCGCGAACGGGAACGAGAACGCGAAGGCGAGGACGGGAACGGGAACGCGAGGAACGTGCGCTTCACAATAAACGCCAACGGGAAGACGAATAGCGCTATGAATCTGTAGCGGCAAAAACGAGCACTTCAAGAAAGAGTCGCCGAAACCAAAGCACTCCTAGCTGAGCTACTCTGTTCACTCTTCGCTTTGCCATCTGTCAGTTTTTTGCGTGAGGTAGTATGAATAATGAATCCTTTAACGAAAGAATATTAATTTAAAAAAATAATTCATCAGAATGAAAAAAATGCATAAACTACTAACGACTTATGAAAATACAACTAACGAAAATAAACTCCAATGTACTTAAACGAAACATAAAATAATTATTGGTGGAAATTGTAATTCTATGTATTAATATGAATAGAAAACGAAAAATACTGAAATCACTAAAAAGAACTAAAACAATTCAAGACGACTAACTAAATCCTCCTCAAACCCTAACCTCGCAAATCCACGCTGTAATCTCAACACCGCTCCAGATCAGTTTCGCATGCAGGCTGCGCGCTCGATCAGCTGGAAAGCTTCGCCTCCATTTGCTGTACTCTCACTGGTCGAGAAGCTACCGTTCCCGGGCCGAGATAAATGTTGACCATCTTTCGCGTTCCCGTTCCCGTCAAGCTTCACGTTCCCGTCATGTAGTGAACGTCTGCCTGAGATGTCCGCCTTTCAACTTTCTTTACGTTTGCGTTCGCGTTTGCCGTTCCCGTTCGCGGGCTATTGTAGAGCAGTCTTTACAAAGCTCTGCGCGGCGAGCCAGCGCGCTCCCGACCACAGCCAAGGCTAGTGGAGGAGTGAATCGGCTGCCAGTGTGGGATTGTCCTGATAACTACGCTAAGAAAGCGGCGTCAACGAATTCCTTCCGCCAATTCCATTGCAGAAGCGTGAGTATCCGTGTAGGCGAAAGCAAGAACAATAAATAATTATGCAAATGAAGTTAATAACAAATTAAAACCAGGAAATCAAGTTTTTAAGGAAGCCAGGTGTAAATGATTCAGTAGAGAGGAATGAGCCAACTGAAAGGGTTGTGCCATAGATTGTAATTTTTGGAGATTATGTCTCTCAATAAGTGAAAACTATGATGAGTACATAAAAATGTTTATTTTATTTACCATTAAAGAGTTTTATCTTAGACCTATATCATTAAGACAAGATTCTTGGGAAATTGCACCATTTGGTAGCCTAGAATAGTACTTTTATTGTCAATGCTAATTCAAAGGCGTGATAAAGCCGTATCGTTTTTGTTTTAGAATCATTATTTACTAGGTTGGGACGTCCGCATCCAGCGTCATTCGTGAACATGTGATTGAAATGTTTGAATACAAGTGAGAACACCATTGTTACATTATTCGCTTTTGGAAAGAATATATGATTTTATGTCACAGAATTTCAACTTTCGATCTTGTCATTTTGTCGTGAACTTGTCTATGTTCCTTCAAACCCGAATTCCAAACAGGGTATCTGGAATAGAAGTAAACTAAATCAACTCGATAGGTCCGAGAGCGGATCGGCGGTGAACCGTCGGGCGCTTAAGGTAACAACCACGCTGAGCTGCGCTCACTTACGGTTAACGACACCTGATCGCAAGGGTTGCTGAACGCCTGGCGCCCCGCGGGAATATCGACACAAAACACATCATAATTGATATCTATATTCCAAACATCATGTCACTAACTTCCGGAAATGAACAGAGTGTTGATGCATCAGGCAGTAATCTGTTCTCCCTCGGTAATGTGCGATTAATGATAAACGGAATGGAAGTGGTATAGTAAGTGACATGTCAGAAAATCAGCCGTTGGCAAGAAACAATTTATGAAAACGTACTAGCATTTTCTCCATGGTAATTATTTAATTGAACTTGCATATTCTTCACAGATTTCAGTTAATTATTGTAGTCAACAACACCCGATTGTTTCAAGTCAAGATAACATATTGAAGCTCAAATCCGACCAATAGTCGGGCTTTGCTGAATGCTCGAGAGTCCCAATCCAGAGCGTACCTCAGCACGTTCCCTCGTCTCCCCGCGCACGTGCCCGAGTATACATCAGTTCTGACAATGAGTACTGAGGAGATGTCTCCGTTGATGTGGCTGAATTGTGCTGCCATCTCTTGGCCAATTTCAGACTATTCTGCGAAATATGATCAAGTAATCATCACTCGCTTTTTTTAGTAGTTTGCAGAGATAGACGGAGTTCTGTACTATGGGGCGTGTGTTATTTTGAGCATAGAACATTGAGCACGCTACGGAATTATGAATTTTCGGGAAATCTTTCAAAATTTAACCTCGGAAAAAAGTTTTGGATGAAAAATGTGAAAATTCTGATTCTGAAAAATACATATTGTTGTACAGATTTTTCATGCTGCATTTTGTAATATATTCACGAATGTCCTTAACATATAAAAATTGGCACATTGAGTAATTTTTCATTTGTTTTTAATTCACAAAAAAAAAAACGAGAGTAGACTCAAACTCAAGTCGTAAGAGTTATTCATTTTCTTCACAAAAATTATGACTGATTCAATTAAAATACCTCTAAATATCCTGGGTTCTGGAACCAACCGGCCACCGAGCGTCTGGGACTCAAAGTGATAAAAGCATTCCTACGCTAACCTTCTGACAGTTCGGGAACAATACGGAAAGCGCGCATAGAGCCAATGGCATGGGCGGGGGTAGGGGTGGGGGCGAGAGAGAGCGCCGCGCCGCCGGTGTCGAGTGCCCAAAGGGCCTGAAGTTTCCTCCTGGGCGTGTGGGGGAGGGGGAGAGGGAGGTGAGGCGATGCGATACCAAAGGAGGTGCCAGGAACCGCGTCGCGCCGCGCCACGTGGCGACTGCCGCGAATCGGTGCGAGAGGCGCGCAAGAAGACGCTTCTCTGCAAAGGGAGCCAACTTGTTGTTTGTAATTACGAACTAATTAGCTTCCCTGACAAACATCCTCAAGTCGTGCAGACTGTCTGATAAGACCAACGAACTCTCGAGAATGAAACATTGCAACTACCGCCACTGATTTGAGATTCCTCGAACTGCTTCCTTGCCATTAAAGGATATCTGCAGTTCTAAAATTGGAAGATAAGTACTACCGCTTGAGAGTTCGTTGTTTTGAAAACTGATAAAACAAAATACTTGAATAACAAAAAAATTACTATCACATCTACCTTATCCGTTTTTTTAACAAATTATTTTTTTACAACTTTAAAATTACGGAGAAGTTTTGTTTCGTTGGTGGTGACCTGTGCTTTGGTTGTACGGTTGCACAACCGCCAGGTAATCGTAAAATACTTAATATATGATCGGAATACGTCTTTTGGATGTAATGTCATTCATTAAGCATTTGCAGCAATAATGCATTTATGCATTCAGTATGCATTTGCAGCAATATCGAAGTGTGGAAACATTTTGAAATAGAAAAAGACCGCTTTCTGATGCGTCTAGTTACAAGACAGGTAGCGTTCTGATGTAATGTCACTCTAATGGACGTTTAAGCAAGGCAGTCTATAATAACAAGCATTTTATCTAACCATGTGATGCAATAGTGAAGCGAACCTTGAGAACAGTTTGCTCGTCGCCGGGCAGGCGCGGGATTTAATATTCGCTGCTGCTTCATCTAAAACAAAAGTTTATCTTGTACGTATTGTGAAGGTAGTATGTTATGTTTCGATGTTTGTTGTGTTATTTGTAATAAGATAGATCTCACGTGCGATGAATTTATAAGCGCTAATTATCGTTGGCATTTTATTCGCCATCTAAACAAATGTGTTTAATCAATGCCATCTAACTCGTGCAGCCTATGGGCAAACGGCCATCTTGTTTGTGACATCACTACTTGTAGTCATACTTAGACCGCGGAACTTCAAGCTATTGCATACTTTTATTGATTCGGCATATAGAAAGGAAATGTATGTAACTTTACCTATAATCAAAAATAAAATTAATCTAACCCATTTTTATTTTGCATATTTGCATATTTATTAGATTTTTCTTTAACTGCATATTTTAATGTATGCGGTCTATTTAAGTGCATATATCACAGAATTTGGGGCAGAAGTCAGCTATTGGTTCTCTCGAAAAATACATTTTTATTATAATAATTGAGAAGATATTTGTATTGTCTGTGCTTTGTGCTATAGCGTCAAACAAAGATTCCCTTTAAATACATGTTAACTGTTGCTAATTACATTTTTGTATAACGCATATTCGTAGTTTAAAGATCATTTATTGACTATTTCAAGTGCATATATTGCCAATTAAGTGCATGGTTGCATGCATATTTTTAACTTTTTTAGTGCATGAAGTTCCGGGGTCCAGTCATAGCCCTACAGCATGGCAGAGGTGTGGTTTGCGTGAGAATCACTGCGAACTGTGAAAATCGTGTTTAGAAACCCTTGAGAAGTGTTTTTGATCCACTCTCTTATGAAAAAATATCTATGCTTTAAATTTGTGTGAACAGAACATTTTTTGTAGAAGAGTACTTGATACAGGGAAGGTAATTACTTACAACATCTTGTTAAACATTTAATGCACTTCCATTTTAAATTTTGTTTCCACAATATTCAACAAAGACCTCAAAGAGGAGAAAATTTCAGAGGATGCGTTATAATACATAAGAAAGTAATTTAGTTGGTTGAAAGATAAGTACAAAAATTTGGTACTCTTAATGGATGAAAACTTCTTGACGTCAAGTGATGACTATAAAGAGGAAGTATAGTCGCATCTGCCATTAATGAAGAGTAATGGTAGGAAAGGTGTGGTGTTTACGACATTGGCATCTTTATAGAAATATATATGAGGCGTTGTTTTTTTGTAGGTGATTATTTGACAGAAAGCTTTGTCGGTCGCATTGTGGTTATCTTAAGTGTTACAAAAATAACAAGGCGATCGAAACACGCTTTCTGTCAAAATAAACACCTATGACAAAACATCGCCTCATATATATTTCTATAGAGAAGAAAAAATTTCAACAACAGCTTGTAGGCCCATGGTAACTAGTAAGCTTTGATCACACAAAGATGTAGTGCATATGTACGAGTCAGAAAATTGACAAGTGAGTTGCAAAACCATTGTATCAAAAGCTAATTGTAGTGTTTCAGAAGATTGTTTTGGAATTGATTGCAGTGATTTCTGACAACAATCCTATGAACCGAAAAGCTATGTCACTGTTTTCTGATCCTCCAAAACTAGAAGTGGCTTATGGACATATATATATATATATATATAATATATATATATATATATATATATATATATATATATATCCCACAAAGAGGTTTTTGTATTATTTTAAGGTGTGCACCTCTGAATAAGAAACAACTGGTTAAATGAAGACAACCAATAAATTAATTCCTGATATGGAATATATGTGTTATACATATAGCATCATGTAGTTGCATCAGATATGGTCACTCTGAGAAGCGCAATATTTTCAAATATGGTTATACTTTAAAATTAAAATAATTGTATCCTTAACCTTTTTTCAGTTCAAATTAACGGTTAATTAAATGAAATGCATTAAAATGTCACAAAAAGTTCTTTTTGTTAAGTATCATCATGAGGGCGATGAAAAAGAAGTAAAATAAACTAGCAGCACCCACAGAAAGGTTAGTTTTTCGAGATGATTACTCGTGTAATATCGACGCAACTTTTCTTGACCAATAGATTGATGAAATCGGATGGAGTGGGAGTTTTAGTTACAAAGTCGGCCAATACAGAATTTGAAGTTATGTCAATCTCTGGAAAATCAAAGACAAGCCTGCTACCAAAGGGTCAGATCTGGAAATAATCCAATATTAAGATACATCTGTGATAGAAATCGTCGCAAACATTTGTGATAGAAATGTTTGAAGCCACACTATTTAAATCAGAGAATAAGGATAACGTCTACATCCTAATGCCCTTCCTTCCCTCTCAGCACACTTTTCTACTGCCGTATACACTAAAATTCACTCTGTGAGATAATTTTTTGGCCTGATAATGTGTGTCTCCGCGTCGCACAGTATTATATGCACAAGCAAGCACGTTTAGTGATAGTAACGCTTAGTCATTCAATATTCACTTTATGTGAACAGGTGTGCGCATTTATGAATTTCTGTTAAATATTCATTGTGCGCGAAGCAATCGTTTTCGCCTCTTCATTCTCATTGCATTCACGTCCACCTGATGTGTGTCTCGCAGAGCACGTGCGTGTAGACAGTTTCGTTACACTTCACAACTTGTTCCGCTGATGAGCAATTGAACCTTGCTGTTTCGCATGTGACGTGTGTTGTGTTACACATCGCTGGACACTGATGGTGTCAATGAGTGTTTCAACAGAACTGTAATCGTGTGTCAATTTCACTGGCCAAGTGGTCTTGTGGAGAAGTCGCCTGGTCTCCGCAGTATTTACGGAACGTTTCAATGGATCCAGTGCTACGCAATTGGGCATTGTCTTCAACTTTATTATTCAGTGCATTAAGCCAGAGTATTTTCCTCTCTTTCAGGTGGTATCATATGGTTCACAAAATAAGTATTTTTTGAAAGCAATTGCCGCTGGTGTCCCCCAAAAAAGGAGTTGCAGCTCAATCGAATGTCGGAAATGTAAATTAGTATGCATTAGCATCTCATTGGTCTGCTGCTCTGGAAAGGAGAAATAATGGTAGCTGCAAATGACTTATGTAGTTTCAAAAGCATGATGTTTTTTCGAACTTTTATGTGGTTTAAATCTTTAAAAATAACAAACTAGTGGTTGTAACAGAATGGCAGAGATGTTCTCGTATTAGTTTTCAATTTTCTTTGGTCTGGGATAGCTATTTGGACATGTCTCGTACTCTTCCCAGCTGTCATCTAACTCCGCCCAAAGTACTTTTTTTGACATTTTCTCAATTTTGGAATTCCTAATAGTAGAACACAAATATCACAAAACAAATATTAAAGAAGAGTCAAATTTCGCCCTAAAGGACAATTTTCATTGAAAAGTTTGGAGCCATTTTAAAGAAAATGGTGTTTTACCTTTACTATAAATGTGAAATTTGAAGCTCGAAAAACTTCATGTGAAGTTTTCGAGAAACTTCATTTAAAGTCATTTGAAGCACTTCCTGTCACAAATGCAGTAATATACACAAATGGCTGAAAATGAGCATATTAACAGCGTGGGAGATATTAAAAAAATACGTTTGTGTAATCTTAAAAAAACAAAAGAAAAACAGCAAAATGAATTTCTCATTTTAAACAGTGCAATAAGCACTATCCGTACGAAAGATTTGAAGAAAAAAATTCGAGACTTTTTGAGCAAATGTTGCTGGAGCGTTTCTGAAAATGCGAAATTTGAGTTCGTTTTCACAGAAAACTTGATTTTTACTCAAAATACATTTTTTCAGAAAACTTTATTAGACATAATTTAAAGCACATGTACTCATGAATAAAATAATGTGAACAAATCGTCGCTAATGTAAATATGAACGACGAGAGACAAGTCAAAAAATTACATTTTCATAATTGTTGAAAAAAAAATAGAGCAAACTGATGTTATTTCATCTCAAAGAATACATTAGGCACTGTCCCTACCAAAAGTTTAATGAAAACATTTGGATACCTTTTTGAGAAAATCTTGTTTTTGTTATTTTTTAAAATTACACAAATTGCACGCAATATTGCGAAAAAACTACTAAAATTTTCAAAAGGTACAGGACAATTAAATAACTAATTATGGACAACAAATTTCATTTGAAGGAAAAATCTATATCTTTAATTTTCTACAGGAAGACGCCAAATAAAATCCAAACTTTTGCAATTTTTGAAATTGATAATATTTGAAATTGGAAATAAATGAAATTTGGAGATATGTCACCTTAATAAGTGTATTTTACTCCACTTTTACGGGAATTTTAAGAAAAAATTTTGAGTCGTTTTCCGAATATTTTGAAAGTCTCAGGGCTTCAATATTTTGACGAGTTTGTTTTGTCATTCAGGCTGTCGTGTGTAAAGTACCCTCAAATTTTGAACGAAGAATATTTCTCAAAATCTCAAAAGCTTTGACTCGAGTCAGATGAGTAACGGAGTTTCTTCAATTTGAAAAAACAAAAATTCTATGCACGGCGCTAGTGGTGCTCACAGACGGACAGACGAGCGAGCGAGACACACAGACAGACAGAGAGATAGGATGTTTTTAAAAAAACACACTGGTTTTGGGTCTCATGGTCGGATTGTATATCGGTACGTATATCGGTGTATTTCTGTCAAAATCTCGAAATCGATTTTTCACAGCATTACAAAACTTTCTCTATACTACGTATATACTCCATATATACTATGTATGTATACGAGAAAGTAAAAAAAAGATTTACTATGCCATTCGTTATGTCAGGCTTAAAACAGATCCGTCTTCAAATTACACTCACATAATCATTTGTATTTACTATGAAAAATGATTTTTGAATTTTCAATCGATTTTTTAATGATTTTACATGTTCAATAAACGATTGATATGCGTGTACTCTAGTTCACTTAATATAGGCTTTTCTTCAATAGGGCATGGACCACCACCAGGAACTTTTTTTCTACCAAATTCATAGTCTAATACCAGAGAAATAAATATTTTAGTACTTCTACTCTTCACTAACGCAGAATAAAATTCACACAAAAGTTCATGCACAAATTGGAAAAGATTTTTGGTTGTTCGCTTTGAAAGATTTGTAAGTTCAATTTCCAACAACTCTGCTGTAATTCATAGAAAATAGATTGTAAAATTCAAATAGGCAGCGAATGCAAACCTCCGTAATAGATCTTCCTATATATTTTCATTTTCTTTAAACATTTTGTGGAATAAATTTTTCTGTTGTTGCATTCTCTACATCGTAAAGTTTCGTATAACATCTATCAACCAGAAGGTACCAAAAACAAAACTGTATAAACCAAGTAAAACCAGTAAGATTTCAAAAAACAAAATTACTCGTGTTGGCCCAAAGGTGTCATTTCTTCTACTATCCCATCGAATACTAAATTCTATTAGAGCAGGCAATAAGGAAAAATTATAATTAATATTGTGTGGTTATCATTGCAACAAAAATCAAGCAGTATTTGCAGGATATGACTATGAAGAAGGCTGGAACTACTGTAAAATAAAAAAGTGTAACGTCACTCGGAGTATAATAGCTCCAAACGCACATTCGTGAGATTTGAATTTATGAATGATTTCCTTAGAAACTTTTCCCAAACAAATTCGTTAACGGGATAAATAACAAGTGCATGTGAAAAACATACACTTAATGCAAACGTGGCCTTTGCAATAATATGCCAACCAATCTTCCGGAAGATTAAAAATAATTATCGCTTTCACTGATTTCCGAACTTCAGGTAACCCAGTATTCCAAGGCTTGAGAGTAGAAGACAGAGGTGACAAGCACTGTAACAAATTCTAGAACCCGAAATCGATTTATTAAACTCTCAAGTGTTCAACATGCAGGATTGCACAGATACAATAAGGGGAACTGCTTGCGCAGCAAAAAAAGCGCATTACTAAATAAGACTGTTACTCCCTGAAGATGCCGGCCACTTTTGTTGATGCTGACGATGACTGTGGAAAATTATTTCCTATCAAGTAATACATAAGTATTATAATCCCTGACAGTAATAATAAGTTGCCAAGTAAAACGTAGATAGAGAAAAACTTAAAAGCGTAGGAATTAAGTTAGAGGAAGAATTAACCCCAATGAAAATAGCGTAGATTGGGCAAAAACTTACATCCATCCAATATTTTCGTATGATATCACCAATTATAGATGAAACTATAACAACATATACATAACCCAACAATATTCCATGCGTTACAATAAGCACGTAGGCGAAACACCCAAAGCACGAAGCGCTCTGACGTAACCTCCAAGGGCTCTCTCATGAAGGCAAACTTCACGACCCCTGCGTATCCTATCCCACTCTTCCATTTCCTGCTGACGGAACTCGTGACTCGCCGAATAATCACGTAGTGTCCCGTAGGTCGCGTAGTTCCGCGTTAGCAAATGGCACCGCTCCCACACACCACCACCACTCCAGCAACAATCCCGGGCGCGGGCGAAGCAAAACGGAATAAATAAACAGCATCCGCCGCCCTAGGATTCCCTTAATCACGTGCACCCATGCTTCCAATTCGAGAGCGAAACTTGGCATGTTGCCAGGGATCTGGTAAATCGTTGTGAACTTCATAAGCAGGAACATAATCATCGCTTCCAAAAGACAGATCTCTACTCGAATAAAGGACGTTAATCCCGCCTGGGGGTTGTGGTTGAAGATGCAAGAGATGGTCGTGTCGTTGAATGAGAAGATGATCTCCTAACTGTTGATCGGTCATCTTGAATCGCTGGCACGATATGGTCAAACTGTCTGGACACTGATTGTCCAGGCCTTCGTAAAAGAGAGTAATCAGACTGATTTTGCAATTGGCTCTGTTGTTCAACATGTGATTCGCTTTGTGATTGAGTATGCAGTGATACTTGCGTTTTATTTGGAAGCTGCGTCTGAGGTTCCAACTGAACTTCGCTTTGTGGTTGATTGGAAGGTTTGAGCTGCATCACGCCCTGTGGTTGACTCTGATGTTTATTTCGTTGTTTATCGCGTGTCGTCGTTTGCGGTGCTATTTGCGTTTCGCTTGGAAGGTGCGTCTGAGGTTCCAACCGAACTTCGCTTTGTGGTTGATTGGAAGGTTTCAGCTGCATCATGCCCTGTGGTTGACTCTGACGTTTATTTCGTTGTTTATCGGCTGTCGTTGTTTGCGGTGCTATTTGCATTTCGCTTGGAAGGTGCGTCTGAGGTTCCAACCGAACTTCGCTTTGTGGTTGGTTGGGTGGTTCTATCTGCACTTCGCTCGGTCGTTGTCTGTGATGTTTGTTTTGTTGTATATCACGCCCTTTAACGTGAGGTTGGTTACGTTGTTGCATGTGCAGTTTCTTCCTTTCAGAATTCGGTGCTTCATGCGTTTTTCTCATGGGTTGCGTCGGAGGTCCTAGTCTACTGGTCAGAGCTTGTGATCGGTTGTGTAGTTCAACTTGCTTCTCATTCTGCCGTTGATATCGAAATTGACTCTGACGTCTGGGTCGCCCTTCAACGCCAAGACTATTTTCTGTTGTCACCTTAGATTCCACCACGTGTTCGTTACCTGATGTCTCTCCTGACAAGCGACGTTTTCGACTTATTTCTTTATTCTGTACTGCGCTATCTTCAGACGGGCGACGGCTGTCGTGCTCCTTTGGAGTTGAACTCTCTGATCTAATTTGCGGGGTAGTTTTATCTTGTGTTTGAGGTTGAGTTGAATGTTTCCTTTGGTATTTTTTCTGTTCACGTCTGTGCTGAACACGGACGTGTGGTTGACGCTGAGTTTCGTTTGGGGGTTTGCTATGTGGCAGGTCTTGCAGCTGATGTTGGGTTGGTGGAGTTCGATTTCGCAATGGACGGTGCTGCTGTTGAGAAACCCTGAGCTGATACACGGATACAACGGCCGATACAAGTTGTTTTCCTGATATTAGCGGCGCATGCGAAGAACTGACTGAAGATAAATCTTGAAAAGGTTCTTCCCATAGTTGACTCTCACGGTTTATTGGATGGTGCGTTCGTGATGAAGAACCAGACGCTGCAGAAGAACCTTCCTCTTGACGCGGTGGCTGACTCGATGGTCCACTTCTTGAACGTATGCTAATGCTTGAGGCTTCAATGAATCTTCCGTAGGTTTCAACAAGTAATCCAGGTCATCTGAGAAGTGGTAGCCTTTAAGGAATTCGATATCTCAGAAGGACTTGCATGAACGTTTGCATGGTGCAAGAGTTGATGGACTGAAGTACGCGCTCCCAATTGAACTCCTGGAGCTGAAGATGAAGGAATCAATTTATCTGATGTAGAATAATTTTCATATGGAAAAGTACCAGTAATTGTATAACTTCTTGAATTGGGTAAATGCAATTTATTTCCTAAGCTCCCTGTGTTCTTTGTTTCGGTAGGTCGTTTCTCTTGGAGTACTTTTCTATCCATATTCAAATGAATATAAATACTATCGAGGTCTATGCGAGTACTATCAAGGTCGCTCTGCTCTCCACTTGATATAATACACCTTTTAAAGATGACCTCCAGACACTCCACACATCTATTTGATTCTGAACCTGCACCACTACGTTCTAACTGAGTTGAAGTGATGCTGTAGAAACTCCTTTCAGTGAATCGGGATTGCGAACGGTTTCGGTTCTTCAGAGGAAGAATGATAATTATAATTGCCGTTATCTTGTACGTTATAAATGGATGTAATATTATAATCATCTTGACTTAAATGCTGCAGTTTCTTCATTGCCAAGTAATACTATTCGGTAAGAGCTAAGTTATGCAAATACTTCTATGTACCAGAATGTGAATGTGAGTTTACAACTCGCGTGAAACAAGTAGTCACAACAAAACAGAGAGTTTTCATTAATTGACAACAGTTGCCAAGCAAAGATAAACAAACAGGTTTGTTGAGTGTAATACATTCGCTTATTTCATTGAAGGACAAGAAATCTATTATATCAATTTCATTTCATATGTATGTCGTGTCATTTTGTTCCTCTCTAACGTATATTTTTCTTTACAGTTAATATTTTTGTTTCCTCATAAAATAAGGAATATTTTGAATCGTTTTATGTTTAACACTGTACGATTCTCGGTAGTATTTGTCAAAATATTACGTAATATTCACAATATGAACACATGAACAAATAAACGTATAAATCAATACCTGTTGAAACCCTTTAGATTATAAGTTCGCAAGTAGATACTTTTTGAACCAATTCCGTATGTCATGTGTAACGAAAAACCCCTCTCACTTGTACTGATATCGATCACGCCCACTAAACAGGCGCCAATGCAACGAAAAAACCCCCTTTTCTATTTACCAAAACGCCCTACGAACTGGGCACTAATGTAATGAAAATCTCCCCTCTCAACTCCTATTGTTGATCACGAAAAACTTCCTTGCTGATCACCTGTAATATCTACAATGCACACCACTGTGCCCCCCCTTTTTACTATCCGGAGTTTTCCTGTTTACATAAATTTATCAGGGCGGGCCGTGATTTGTTCTCTACAGAACACAAGCGCCACGCCAATGCAGGGACCAGGATCAGCTAGCTATGTGATAAAAACACCGGTTACGTAACATCAAAACGAGAACTCAAAATCTCGTTTGTTTATTTTCTTTTAACCAACAGAAACATTAATACCCTCATAAAAGAATCAATACCACACAACATCAACAAAACACGATATCATAAAAATCACAAAAATCAATAAACATATTATACCCAAATGTTATTACGAAATAATGAGCTCAATACTGTGGCCACACCCATTACATTGCAATCCCCCCAAAATGTTTCCAGTTTTGGCTTTGTAAACCATTTATTCTTCCCAAGAGCAAAGAAATCAAAGTCATTGACTTCACTGGAGTGTTGCAAAACAAAAAAAAATATTCCACTTCCCTTGCGTTGTTAACCAAGCGGCGACCAGGTCCACACACACACGATCTCACGCCGTCATGCGTAAGAACTCTGCTCCACTGCTGCCTGCTAGCGCCGAATTACCAGTGCCCCCCAAATTGGCACTGACCACGGCGACGATATGCAAAGACGCGCTCGAGTCTGCTGCACCTCGGCACACCTCGTTCGGCGACACCCGCTTCGATTTTTCAATGGTCGAAGTAACACCAGTTCCAAACATTAGTGGAAAAACTTTCAAATTCACAAAACTCAAAATTAGGATCGCGCGTGGCATAGCTTTATATATTACCACTAAAATAGTTCACATCACACGGCATACAGTTCCGCCACCTTGCGAATACAAGTCCGAAGGAGCAACACCTTCTCGAAATTTTATAAGTTCGCGTGTTAACATAATATCACGAGTGACGCGGAGTACAACTCGCCACGAAGTTATTCACTCCTCTCACAGTTTATAATAGTTCACTAGTACGAGTCCAGAAGAGAACACTTCATCAAAAATTACAAATCCAAATTTTTTAAAATTATTCTTGCAACAAGCGACGCGGATTCTGCCTCTCGCTACCAAGCTATTCCCTCGTCTCTCTCCCATTGTTGTCCTAAAGCATTTATAGCTTTTTTCCGAACAAAACAATAGCGCCTCTACTGTCTTCTGCTTTATAACTTATAAAATAGTTTATTATTAATTTCTAACACTTCCTGGATTGTCTTATTATATTGTAAAATTCCCAATTAAAATTTCGTATCCATTCCACTTCTTAGACATCACTTTTCTCGCTTCATTTTGTTAAAAGAATGCTTTTTCGTGCGTCTCATGCCTACAAACATCGCTCGTTTATTTCTCAATTAACTCATGTAACATAATGTTTATCTATTAATGTTCGGCGTCCTAAAATTGTGTCACCACGTTTTATAATTTGGCCCGTATCCCACGGAATACTTTGGTATATGCCAAATCTCGGTAGACACACTAGTTTTCGTTTAATTTATTAATATATCCAAACTTTTCTGAAGGGACGTCACGACCATTGTTGTTTTAGTTCTGTAACATGTTAAAATCAATGTCATGATCACAAAACTCGCGATATTATGCGTTTCTGTGACCCGATTTAGCTGAAACAAACTTTATTGTGTTCCTTATAATTTGTGCGTTGACTAGTAACATGCAACCATTAATTAACCACGACGTTCACATGCTCGCCTGAAATACTCGTTTTCTCTTATATCACCTTCACTTGTTTTTCTATATTCCGCTCTGGAAGTTTCTACATAAAGTTCTATACCCGGTTCATAAACCAATGGTCACTTCATGTTATCTACCTATTTCATTTGTAATAGATGGCTAAACTATTACACATGATAGGAATATATTAATTAACTGTACTGGCAAATCAAATTATTAAGCAAATGCTGAATAAAACATTTATTTCTGTGCAAATTATTGATCAATAAAGCATAAAAACATAACGAGTAGAAGAGATTAGTGATGATTACATTTAAATCGAAAGAATATGGCGTGGAAATATTGTACCTACTTTATTAATGTAATATGTTCTTCAAATGATGGAAGCAGCAGTAACACCAAGTTATTTCTTTTGGAAATAATAAATAATTTGCATGCTTCTGGAGTGTTTGTGTTTCTGAAACGCAGATTTTTGCATAGAAACTATTTTTTTTAAACCAACTTTTGAGTGCTTATTTCGGCTCATCCATTCGAAATATCGCAGGAGTTTATTAGACAAAATATGCTTAAAATTGACATAAGAGCTTATTTTTGACGTTTCGTTGTTTCCTCCCTGAACATCTGTATTTATAGTATGGATTTTTTAACTTCTTAATGAACGCTTAGAGAAACAGAATGTACCCTCGGTCTCACAAAATATGGGCGATGTCCTGAGCCGAACTTTACCTCCGTTTGCATACCCCTGCCCCGCCCTTCGGGATGGAGCTGACCAATCCGCTTTAGCTTTATTTCAGAGGGGCGGGACTATTCATCGTGAACATTAGAAAATGGCGGCAATAGCGAGTTATATTATGGTAAATATTTAAAAGTAAATATTGAAGCAACGAACAGTTTTACATAAGTTGTAGCATATACATTTAATTACATAAATAAAGGCATGCAATTTCCTAGTAAACACACATTTCAAAACCAATTTTAATACTCTTTTTCGCAAAAAATAACACTCGACAATGAGTAATAGATTCCATATCTACATTTCATCGTTTATTATAGTAATATTTAATATACAATGTAAATAATTTGTCACAGCAGCCTGCCTAATCTAGTTATTTTATAAGAAAACATAAATAACTTCAAAAAATACGTTTTAGAGTCAGTTGCAAAACACGTCTCCGAGATAGCAGCTTTCAGTTGTGAATTACTTCTTCGTTCGTTTTTCAGAAGACCAAATGCAAAAATTCTGTGTTGTTGCGGAACATGACTATTTTTATGAAAAATAATTTGATATGTAAAATAATAAACAAAATAAGAGTATTTAAAGTTAATTTAGTCACAATGTAAGTTTTTAACTGCAGACATTATTAGGAAGTGCAGCTCTAAGCAAACGAATGAGGTCTGATCTTTTATTTTGGGGATCAGAATTATTTCACGTCAGAATAACGTAAGAGTGATTGCATTTTACATGGTGTTCTTTAGCGAGAACATTACATATCATATGTGATACCTCATCTTTGAGTAATTTTACGTGAGAATAAGGAACGAGATATGATTCTTATAAAATATTTTTAAATCTGAATGTTTGCAAAGCAAGAAACTCCAACTTTAGTCTATTGCGTAATCACTTGGGATATACACACATCAATATAATGTGTAAGTTACACGTAATTTATGTTTTATTTACAACCCAAAGCAATGGACTTAAAGTACAACAATTTGTATTTTCAAGTTACGATATTTTTATTTTCGGAAGACGAGCAATGCACACAATGTTTTTCACATGACATTGGAATTAAATCGTGTTACACCCACTTCTTCTAGATAAGCAAACCTACGCAAACACTGTTTTCCCTAATCCATAAAAGATCACTAAAGAACCACATAAGACAAAACATTTCAACATTGTAATTGTCAATATTGTTTCTAAATTTTGTAAAATTTCGGAAACTTAATATAATCTATGGAATGTAAAGTATCGTAAGTATCGAAAGTAAAATATCGTTGCAAAATTGAATTTTGCTCTTTTTTATATTTTTTTATACTTTTTACATTTTTTACATTTTATAGAAAATTGCCAATTCTGTTATTGGATATGTCCACTAACGTATTTTCAGTGATATTGCATTGCATATTTATAATTTTTGTTTTTTTTGAATTTTTAATAAATATTGTAAACAATATAACCAATTACATTTTAAAACTATTTTGAGTTGGGGAAAATATCAAACAAGTTAAATGTATTTATAAAATAATTTAAGTAAAGTACTATAAAATAAATTCAAGTTGATTCTTTAAATTATAACGAAAAGATGTCTTATGGTTGAAATGGGATGCCACTATATACAATGCAACGCTCTAAAATGAACTCCCTATTGATTGATAGTTTATGTTCATATGTAGTGTATTTCACGCAGAGACAATTTTGCAAAGAAAATCTAAACAACACAATGGCCTTAAATTCATTATTCATTTATGTTCGGTCGCACTTTTCGGTGACATTTAATACGCAAGTCGGCGTTGAAGGCCTGGAAGAAGGAAAACTGTGTGTTATCGCTGTTGGCTTTGCGACCAAATATTCAGGGTTACCAATGCATTTCTCTTATGTCTGCGGGTTCCGGAACTGATATTTCAACATTAACTTGAGAACACATTTTGCAAATCAAGAGATACAAATGATGAAATGACTGGAGTTTTCAAACGCTCTCTTTTGAATACTCATCAATAGTCCTACTGACAATTGTAATTAGATTTTCGGTCATTCGTCGATAAAATGCCGTTCTCTGACTAGAGAATTATGTGATTCCTAATGCGAAAGACATTATTTAGGAATGTTAATGGTGGGTCGAAAATGTTTTAATCGCGGAATTCACATAATCCATTGGTGCAACTTACAAACCTTTACAAATGTAAAGGGTACCCCTGGTAATAATGGTAAAAAGTTCCCCTAAACCAAAAGACTTAGGAATACATACACAGTATTTCTGACACAAAAATAATATTTTTGAAATGTTTCTTAGTCCCCGTCCCACCACCCACACGCCTCTTCAGCCTAAAACGTGTTTTTGAATTGTAAATTTTTCGTCAATTTAACAGTGTTTTATCTGACTGGAAAATATGATAAATAAGAAAATAATTTCTATAATCAGAAAAACATTTTTTGATATTTTTTAAGATCGAATTCAAATACAAAAACATTTTTTTAAAGGAAAAAAGTAATTTTTACTGTGTCTTAGAACCCTGGAACAGGCTCCAGAAAATCTTAAAAGTTCCTCTTAAAACGCAAATTGTTGTGATTCTTTTTCAGATTTTTCCAACTGCTGGGCTGCAATTAAAAATAATAAAAACCTGCCCCACCACATTTAATCTCCTTGACTATAAATATACTTTGAAAATGACTGAAACACTTCTGTGTATTTATTTTGGAGTTTATTATAAATTTGTATACATTTTGGTAGCACCCAGTAATATTCTGACCTTGAATGTAGCTACAAATTATAATTTTTTTTAACTTTCTAGTTCTTTGTATAAGTATGTCACACGCTAAGGAAAGACGATGGTTTTGGCAGTTTAAAAGAAACCATCGACACAGAACCTTGTAAGTGTGATGCTGGTGGATAGAGAATTACACCTCATCCTACATCGTACAGATTTTTGAAGTTTGCCGATTATGACGTACAAAACAAAGATTATTGCAACACACGGGAATATCTTCAAAGCGATGATTCCTAAGCCTTTTAAACTAGGTTTGCGTGTCTTACGAGGACACGGCTTTCTTTGAAGGCAAGTAAATTCTTACAGATGACGTGTTTTGGGGGACGGGTAGATGAGAAAAGAGGAAATGGGACAGTTTGGGTGCATATGAATGATAGATGAAAGACATGAGGAAATGAAGAAAGACAGATTGGACCCGGAATATGTTCTTAGGCAGTATTTTACAAAATACGACTTTTATGATAATTCTTCTTTACAATTTTACATATTTAGTTCTTTTGGGTGCCCCTTCTCCACAGCATCAGTGGACAGGAAAGAAGCCGGAATCAATATAAAATTAAATTGAAGGAAAATACCAAAATAATCTTTCACAATAAAATGAAAGGTGCTATTTTATTTTCTGTGCATTTTTATCTCAACCTTCAGCAATATTGGAATGGGCTCTCTCGCACAGTACCGGATCTATAAATATTTATAATTTATAATTGAACATATAAATATTTTTGAATAAAATGATGGAAGATATATTGGCTGAGAATTGTGAATTTAATTTTTGTTTCTTTTTTATGAATTGGCTTAATTTTTGCTGTTTTGAAAATATATGAATATATTCGTGTGCATAAAAAATCATTGAAAATGTGAGTTAACGGGTGCAGGTGCACAGTTTCCAATGAATAATCAGAAAAATCATAAAAACATATCGAACGCTTGTTGTTTAGACTATTCTCAGAATTTCACCGGAAGAAGTTTCGGAAACCAACATTTATCGAAAAATTTTCGAGAAAAGTATGACGTTTACTTTTCTGGTTTTAGACCCTTATTTTGATCAAACCCAAATCTGGAAAAGTGTAGGTTGTAAAATCTTGCAACATTTACTGCATTCGACATTCAGGTAGTAAAAACAAAAAATTATCTTGCAGCGCACAGAGGCCAAAACCGATCTCTAGATATTCTCGAAAATGGATAATCTCTCTTTCATCTGTTCACACTAAACAAAAGAACCCCTTTAATTTTGAGCAATACTTACATGAAGCCTCTATGAAAATATCGAAATGTTCTCCAACATATTATTTTAATTTTTATTGATCGATTAAAGCGAAGTTTGCTTACAAAATGTCTCAGTATTTTTGCACATACAGACTCAATAAAGCCATCACAATTTGAAACTAGTGGTGCTACAGAATGGCACAGACATTCCCATATTAGTATTCTATTTCTTTTGGTAGGTATTCGGAGTTGCCATATACTCTTGCCAGCTGCCATCTATCGCCGCACAAATTGCTTTTTTAAACATTTTCTTAATTTATTGGTTTTTAAACAGTAGAACGGAAATATTATATTAAGACTATTGAAGAACGGTGCAAGCTCGTCCTAAATTGGAATTTTCTTTGAAAAATGTGTAGCCGTTTTTAAGAAAATAGCGTTTCAACGCTACTATAAATGCGAAATTTGAAGCTCTTTTTCACAGAAATTTTTTGGGTTTTCGAAAACTTCATTAGAAATCATTTAAAGCACATTTACTCGCAATTACAATAGTGTTTACAAATTGTGGGAAACGTGCATTATAACGGTGTGAGAAATCTTTCAAAACAATATATTTGTGTCATTTTTGAAAGAAAACTCCAAAAAGAACTTTATTTCTCATTAAAAAGTTTAATTAGCACTATCCGTTCGAAAAATTTGAAGAAAAAATTGGAGACATTTTTGAGAAAATGGAGTTTGAGCGTTTATCGAAATGCGGAATTTTGAGCTACTTTTTCACAGAAAACGGTTGAGTTTTCGAGAAACTTTATAGGACATTAATTGAAGCAAATATACTCATAAATATAATAACGTGAACAAATTGTCTACAATGAAAATATTAACGACGTGAGAGACATGTCAAAAAATTACATTTTTGTTAATTCTGAAGAAAAAAAGAATAGAGCAACATGACGTTTATGTCATCACATTTAGGCACTATCCCTGCCAAATTTAAAAGAAAAAATTTGGAGCCGTTTTGAGAAAATCTTGTTTTTGTATTTTTTTAATTGCACATATTTCGCGCAATATTGCTAGAAAACTACTTAAATTTTCAAAAAATGTACAGGACCTAAATGAAAGAACTCACTTTGGAGAACAAATTTTAATTGAAGGTAAAATCTCTATCTTCAATTTTGTTGTTGGAGAAAGATTTTCAGTATCAAGGACTCACAAAGCTGTAATTCTAACCACACCACGTGCTAGGGGACTTTTTTTCTTAATTTAGCAACTTATTTTACCCACTTTTACCTTCCCGTTTATATACGTATATACAAAGTAATATACGTAGTATAGGGAAAGTTATGAAATGCTGCCCGACAAAATGGCAAATTTTCCGCAGAACAAAATTCATTGCCGGACCCTAATAACGAAAAAGTGCATAAAATCAGTTGCTAAATTAAGAAAAATATATCCCCTAACACGTGGTGTATCCAGAATCCCTGTTTTGTACGTCCTTGATACCAAAAAAAAAACAATTGAAAGCAAAACGTCCGTCTGTCAGTCTGTCTGTCTGTTCGTCCGTCCCTCTAGCGCCTAAACCAAGCGTAGGATTTTTCTAAATTAACGAAACCCCTATCCATCTGGCTCTAGTTGAAGCTTAGAGAATTTGAAAATATTCGAAAAATTTGGGGGCACTTTACATGAAGCCCTCCACACATTTTCAAAATCTACTCAAAAACGGACCAAACATTTTTCTTTAAATGTCTTGTAAGTATAGAGTAAAATACACTTATTAAGTATGCATAAGTTCGATTTCCACGGTTAACTCTGAGTTTTCGAAAGCTGAAAAAGTTTGAATTTTTTTCGGTATCTTCCTCCAACTACAAAATTGAAGATTGAGACTTTTCCTTCAAATAAAATTTGTTCTTCAGAGTCAGTTCTTTCTTTAAGAAACGTTTTTGACACATTACGAAACACTTTTTAGAAACGTTTAGTAGTTTTCACGCAATATTGTGTGCAATGTGTGTAATTTGAAAAAAATTAAAAAAACAAGATTTTCTCAAAAAACGGCTCCAAAATTGTTTCTTTCAACTTTTGGTAGTCATAGTACCTAATGTACTCTACGAGATGACTTATACGTCATGTTGCACTTTTCTTTTATTTTCTCACAACTTACAAAAATGAAATCTCTTTGACTTGTCTCCCACGGTGTTAATATTTACATTAACGGCAATTTGTTAACATTATATTTATGAGTACATGTGCTTTAAATAATGTCAAATAAAGTTTGTCGAAAACTCAACCGTTTTCTGTGAAAACTAGCCCAAAATTCTGCAACTTCGCTAAAACGCTATTTTCTCAAATATGTCCCCAAATTTTTTCTCCAAACTTTTCGAACGGATAGTGGTATTTGCACTCTTTAATATGACGTACGTAAAGTTTATTTTGGGGTATTTTTTGTTTTTTCAAAAATTACACAAACGTAATTTTTTGAAAGATCTCACACCGTTAATATACACCTTTCTCATAATTTGTAAACACTATTTCTTTGCGACTTAATGTGCTTTAAATGACTTCAAATAATGTTTTTCGAAAACACAAATGATTCCTGTGAAAAAGAGCTTCAAATTTTGCATTTGCAGTAACACTTAAACGCCATTCTCTTAAAAACCGCTTCAAATTTTTCAAAGAAAATTGCCATTAAGGACGAGCTTTCACTGTTCTTGAATATTCTTAAAGTAGTATTTCCGTTCTATTATTAAGAAACCGAAAAATTAAGAAAATGTTAAAAAAGTAATTTGGGCGGCGATAGATGGCAACTGGCAAGAATATATATGTCAAGTCCGAACAGCTAGCCAACATCAAAGGAAATAGAAAACTAATACGGGAAGGTCTGTGCCATTCTGTAGCACCACTAGTTTGTTATCAGGCCCCAGCCATGAATGTTTTCTGCCTAAAATCCGCCATTTTATCGCGCAGCATTACATAACTTTTCCTATACTATGTGTATTACTCCGTATATACGTATGTATACGGGAAAGTAAAAATGAGATTTTCTTGCCTACGCCATAGTTTTTATTAACTGTTTCCGCGAGTAGAACTTCGCTTCACCTTATGGCAGAAGGTCCGATTTTCAATAAAACCTTTGGGATTTCGACCATTCAAAAGATTAAAAATTTTCCATATCCTCCCACAACTACACTATTAACTACACTATTAATGACACATTAAGATTTCTTTCTTAATGCAATATATTCTTCAATATTATATCTTTAATGTTAGTTTCTTCAAACTTTAGTAGTTTTCCCATAATTTTGAGTTATATGGTGACAATGAAATGTTCTTCGAACCCGAATCTCTTCAATTCACAAGCTATAGATGTATTTCTTAATGCAATCTGATTCAAAATTGAATTTTGAAATAAATTTAATTTACAAGTTTGTTTTAAAAACACGAGTAGCTTTTGCAATTTATAGAGAGAATAGTATGGTGTCACCAACCTCCTAACGTGCAAAATAGTGCCAAAGTGAGTATGGGAAGAGCTAACTCAGTTGGTAGGGTAATTGATTCGAAAACCAGAGGACTCGAGTTGAAGTTCTGGCCTACTCGTGGCCTTTTTTTATTTTTGAAAATGTTGTACGTGTGGAGCACAATACTTCGAAATTAATTGTTGACGTGGGATTCTTATTAAATTTTTCGATTTAAAAAATTTAAGGTATATATTTTTTTCGAATCTCTCGGTCATCGATTGATTAAGAGTTTAATGATAAGGATGAAGTGTTAATAGTGTAAAATTTGAAATATATTAATCAACCATCACCAATAATACGAGAAACTAAGAGCTTTTTTATTTGAATGTGTGTAGGTGAAATAACTGCGTGATGATAGGTGTTTTTCTTGAAGTCGATATATGATTTTTAGATTCTGTGATTACTTGCTGCAAACTACATAATTTCTTAATTCTTTCCTGAATTTCGGACGCTGTCGAAACTTGTCTACTACATTTACTTCAACCTTATCACGTCTACCAATCTCACCTTGGACAGAGGCGAAAGGTGATAAGACCTGAGCGCAACCCTAGGAACAAAGTGCTTGCTAGCGACAATTCTATTACGTTGAACCCCGATACATTTATAACTAGAATTAACTATTTCATAGGATTGCGTAGATTGCTCTGCATTCTTAATGTCTTTCAGAGGTAATTTATTTAATATTTTAAGTTACAGAAATAGGGAAAATCAATGAATGTAAAGACACGAATGCGTATGATTCTAAACTGCATCAGTTCGCGGAACTGCATATGTCTGTGTTAGTGGCGCAATAGCCTGGACTCGAGACGGGAGAATAGAGGATTGCGTGTTCAAATCCGGTAAAACCCTGGCATTTTTTTTTACTTGACGAGCAATGAAAATAAATTCCAAAAGACGATGTCGAGAATCTTGTAGACATTCTCTTCTTTTGCGAGAAGAAACAATTTTATTTATTCATTTATTTATTTATTTAATAACCCACAACAGGGCAAAGCCTCAATTACAGTAGGCATTACTAGGAAAAATATACAAAAGATACAAAATAATAAAAAACAGTTTCAAATGAAAAAACAAAACTAAATTACAGAAGTTACAAGAATAAATCTTTTAGCAAAACTTATAAAACATAACACACCAATAAGATAAACAAAAATCGAAACATGTCTACAAAACAGTCATTACAAAAAAGGAACAGAAATTAGTATAAAAAATGACAATATTACAAAAATGGTAAACGCATCTTCAGAATAATCGGAACATAATAGCGAGCAATACTTAACACAATAAATCCACATTCAGTGATCATTCAATATTTTATTTAAATTCTGTTTATATTTTAGCAAAGAAAAACTAAATTCTAAATCCCACACTCTACTGAATTCATTGAATTTTGAAGACATTCTCAAGAGTGGTTAATATTTGTGAGATGTTGTATTTGGTTTATTGAAATATAATAATTCTCGTCCTCTTAAATTTGATACTCGTGCATTAAATGACAATTGTGACAGCAATTCACTGCTATCTGATAGACCATTAACTATTTTAAATAAGAACAATTGTTCAGCAAAGACTCTTCTCTTCAGCAAGAGTAGTTAGATTGAATTCTTTAACTAAAATAGTATAAGCAATTTCATAAGCAGATTGATTGAACTTTATCACAATACTGAGGATTTTTTGTACGTACGTTTATGAACAGTTCGTTCACAAGATTAATCACTTTCCCACATTTATAATATCAGTCTGCCACGTTTCTGAAAGGATATCTACAAAGTGAAAATTCTCAACTTGTATCTAAAGATAGAATTATATCTTGAATATATACTTTAATTTAACACTAGAATACAATTATACATAACCCCATATAAATATTAAAGTTACCCTACGTGCATTTTATGATGTACTCCCAAAAATTATTTTATCAGAATCAAATTAGACTCTCAACTAGTTCGGTTATGTATTTTCGTCAAGATGATATCAGTGCACTGCAGTGCCGCTGATCGGAAGGTCCTAGGTTCGAGCCCCGACCGTGGCAGGATCATCGACTTTAGCTAGATAGCTAGGACGAGTTCATTCGCTGTGTGGAGGGGAATTCCAGCGGTCGGCTGCTCTTATGGGTAGTTTTGCGTGTTTTTTCGGATCCAAAACACACGAATATCGAAGCAGTACGGTCCACGCGCGATCTTCCATTCCCTTTCCTTGTTCTGTCGTCACCCTTTACTTACACACATCACATTTACATGTAATACACTGACAGACGTGCCAGGAGACCGGTCGGGAGCTTAGAGCTGGTCCCGGCTCTGACGCCGCGCCGTTGCTGGGAGGTATCTGGTTGGGGAAAACACCACTAGCCGAGAGGTAGTTCGGTGCCGGGTCTCACCATCCAGCGGTGAAAGATGAACATCCCTCAGGGGGGAACACATGCACTACACTTACGGGACTAATTACTTAAGCCGTTAACGTGCCCGGAAGCACTAATCAATTAATCGATATCAATGAATCACCATATTACTTCCTCTATACAACGTTCTCGTCTGTCCTCTACCGTATGTCTCTGTCAAATGGTAGAGATCAGAGGCTTCTGGTTGTCCTATTGCGGGCAAAAATGGCTCGTTTTATTGGCCTTCCAACGATATTTATTAATCAGAATGAATTCGATAAATTGATACTTAAATCACATCATAGAAGAAAATTATCTACCAACTCCATTGGAATTCGCAATATCAGGAAGCGGAGATTATCGCGATGTCTCTTATTATTCGGCTAACGCAGTGTATAACGTTAGACATTCACAGACATCATTACTACACAAATACTGTCAATTAATATTTGTAATATTGGAAAATTAAGAATAGATAATGGAAATGAGACTTTGTTTTTAACAGCACTTTCCACCGGCTGCGATAGCCCAGTGACATCATTTGTTGTCCATGCAGCTTTGTTGACATGAAGACCTAAGGGTCTAATCGCAACTGTGGAGGATGTTTGAGTGTAGTTTTATGTCTGGGTAGCAGTGGCGTAGCGTGACTCACACGTTTGGGGATGCTCAACAATAACACACAAAATGTCACTATCAACTACTTCATCTAACAGGCGAACGCAACACAAGGCAGATACACTGGGACTACTTCCACGATCTCGATTGCTTACGACGGTGTAGGCGCTTCCCACAAAATCCTCACAGCAGTCAGGGCTGCCGATGTCTTGAAAGCAAATTATACAATGGCTCAGCTTTAATTCTTATACGCGAATGGCAATAAGACCATTTGTTAATTTATACATTGCAGACTTAAATAATATGTAATCTATTTAAGAGATAATACAATTTCTTGGATATTAATTAAGAAATAGTAGTCAGGCACTATTTCTACAGTTTGTACCCATGACCAAGCGGGGACTCCCGAGTGAGAGAGAGAAAGATAATTTACTGAACGCCTGAAGTGTGCTGCGCTCTCGTGCACAAACGAGCTTCTTTCCGCAGTAGACGCTAGCGTAAAGCAGTCGGGTTTCTCTGGGCCAGGGGTGAAGAGGGGAGAGGGGAACCTCGCCATCTGCGCATGCGTCATTGCTCGTCGCAATCTGGCGGCAGACGCTGAAGTATTTTAGCTTCCAAGCAATCAGAGGCCAGCTTCAACAGCCCGCCGAATTCAATCATAGGAAATCAATTTAAAATTAATACAAAACGTGTTTCGCTCAACAGACCACTTGTAAGATTATCAATACAGTATTTAAGGTTCTTATATACGGGGATGCTCAGCATCTCAGCGTCCCCTGACGCTACGCCACTGCTGGGTAGAATTTAGCTACTGTTTGGAGGAGAATTCCAGTTATCGCCTCCTTTGATGCAGTATATTTCCCTGCTTTCTCCGAATAATACCAGAAAAAAAACAGACATTAACTTAACAAAAGGATAATGGACCGTATGTAATCTTTCCTTTTTCTTTCTTGCCACACACACACACACATAAACTTACAAGCACAACTCTATCACTCATGACGAGAGACCAGTCGGAGTCTTGGATCTTGTCGCGACTGGGGGTGTTGCTACGGTGGGGGAGATACGTGTGTAGGGAATCTCTGCATGTCGAAGTGTAGGTGGGCGCCGGATCTACGGCTGCAGCAAAGGCAAAACACCGCCACCTCTCAAGATATACCATGGACCTCACTTATGGCACTAATTAACATTTTAGTTAACGCTCCTTAAAAACTTAATCAATCAATCAAACAATCATTTGCAATTTGCTGTGTTCATTCACATAAATTGAAAAAATGTCATTACTCTTACACTATCGCTACTGCTAAAGTGGTATAGAGAAAGTATCGTAATCCTGGGGGAAAACGGGACTTTTCAACAGAAAAACATTTAATTGCCGTACCCTGGTAAAGAAGAAGAGGATAAATCCAGAGTGTTGCTAAATCTAGAAAAAAATTATCTAACACATATCGCCAGAATCCATGTTTTGTGGATTCTTGATACCCAAAACTTGACTGACGTAAAAACGCCTGTCTGCCCGTCTGTACACAACGCTTGTACCTAAACGGATCAGGCGACTTTCTCCAAAATTGATATTCCCCATTCTAGCTGGATGTTGTGGCGGTCCGTTGAATTTGTAACCGATATTTCAATGTTGGTATGTACTTTATATAGAACCTGGAGCCTGGCACCTGGAACATTTTAAAAATTTTCAAAAAATGGCAACAAAATTGTTGATTAAATTTTGACTTCAGCTAGCGTAAAGGTCGCTTAAGAGAATGATGCAGGTCAAATTTTCGATAAATTTCTTGATTTTAAAAAAAATTGGAGAAATTCAATTTTTGTTTCAGTGTCTTTCTACAAGTAGAATTATGAACATAAGTGTTTTTCTTAGTGAAATCTGTTAAACAGATCTTCAAAGCAAGTCATGTTTAGTTTTTTGAAAAAAATGAATAGTTTTTCAGTAATTTTGCATTTGACGGGCAATATAAATTTTA
The DNA here is from genome assembly GCA_031308135.1 of Acheta domesticus. Taxonomy (NCBI): domain Eukaryota; kingdom Metazoa; phylum Arthropoda; class Insecta; order Orthoptera; family Gryllidae; genus Acheta; species Acheta domesticus. The sequence goes on along the minus strand of JAHLJT010009419.1, from coordinate 196,370,466 downwards.
AATACTTGCTTTCTCAGAAATGGCGCGAAACGTTTATTTTTATTCTTCTTTTTATGTACGAAAGCACTGAAAACCATGATAAGTGATAAAAACTTCTTAAAGTAAAGAAGTGTGTTTGTTAGTTCTAAGTTAAATTTATTACCTTCCTTAAATATATTATTTCTTTTCATAAGGATATTATTTACATCATACAATAACCACGACCGACAACAATAAGATTATTTATATTAATTATAAAATCACTATGATGAACAGATTTCATTTTTAAACAAATCTTTATAATTGTAGTGGTATGAAGAATTTCTTCAATTTTTTAAAAATCAGGCATTTCAACGAAAATTCGACCTGCATCATTTTCTTAAACGAATTTACTCTAGCCAAAGTCAAAACTTAAATACAAAATTTCGTGCCATTTTTTGAAATTTTAAAAAATGTCTAATGAGCTTGATATAAAATACCCCCCAAAATGTCTTCAATATTGAAGCTTGAGATTTATATTCTAATCCAATCTTTTCTACAATATTAGATTTTAAAATAAATTTAATTCACAATTAAGTTTCAGTTTCGAATAGTTTCTGAATTTTTTCAACACAATTTTCTATTGTCAACGACATCCTACTAAGCAAAATACTGCATTAGTGAAATTTTGAAGAGCCGTCTCCTAGCCGAAGTGGTAGAGCATTTGCTTGTGGTAGAGCCTGAGGGCTCTAGTTCAAATTCTGACTGGGGTACGTTTTTTCATTCCCTGTAAACGTTTGTACGTATGGAGCACAAAAAATGCAAACTAGCTGTAGAAGTGAGATTTTTATGAAAACTTTTGATTTTCAATAATTTAAGGTATGATTTTCTACAGTCTCTCGTTCGTCGTCTCGTTAAGAGTTTTAAGAGAAGGATGAAGTGCTATTAGGGGGAAAATGTAATGTACTAATTGTCCATTACCAATAATGCGAGAAAATAAGAGATATTTTTTATTAGATTATAAGGGGTAAACAGTTGGAGAATAAATTGAGTGACTGTAGGTGTTTTTTTCTTGAAGGCGATAAATATTACATAGATTTCTAGTTATTTCTTGCTGCAAGTGAATTCTGAACTTTTGAGTGTCGAAACTCGTCAGGGAATTTTAGTTATCACCTCTCCTCATCTCACCTTGCCCGTAGGGCAGGTAAAGATAACGCCTCAGCTCTGCGAGTCTGAGAGCCAAGCGACTGCCAGCGAGAATTAAAATATAACGCTGAACTGAAATATTTATAAGTAGACTGTATTATTCTATAGAGTCACGTAAATTGAACTGCATTCTTATTGTCACATAAGAGTAATTTATTTAATATTTTAAATTTCACAAATGCAAAAGTTCAATAAATTTTCAGATACAATTCGTCCCATAAATAAACCCGGTACAAAGAACGAATAGGTCTTAGGGTAACGGCTTAGACGAGTGAATTGTGAACGGAGGAACGCGCGATCGAATCTGGCAAAACCTCGCCAGTTTTTTTTTTGTTGATGAGGAATCAAAAACAATTCCAAATAACAACGTCGATAATCTTCTAAACATTCCCTTCTTTTGCGAGAAGAAACCATTTTATCATACTTGCAACACAAAACTTGGAAAGTTTTTTGTATGAACGTTAATCAACTACTCGTTCACAAGATCATTCACTTCCCCTTATTTTCACTTTCATAGGCCTTTTTTGGGGGTTATACCACTACGATCGTTTACTTTCCGATTCCTTGTTATTAATGATTTTTACTTTCCATTATACGTACGTACACACGGAGTGATATACGTAGTATAGGGAAAAATATGTAATGCTGCGCGAAAAAATGGCGAGTTTTTGGCAGAAAAAAATTCATTCCCGGGCCGTGAGAACGAAAAAGTGGATAAAACCAGTTGCTAAATTAAGAGTCGTCCGTCCGTCCGTCCGTCCGTCCGTCCGTCCGTCCGTCCGTCCGTCCGTCTGTCTGTGAACACTGCTAGCGCCCAAACCATACATACGATTTCTTCTAAAATGGATATTCCCCGATCGATCTGATTCTAGTCAAAGCTTTGAGATTTTGAAAACGATTCTTCAAAATTTGGGGGTACTTTATATGAAGCCCCCCGGGGATTTTCAACATTTTCTCAAAAACGGCTCCAATTTTTTTCCTTAAATTTCTTGTATGAATAGAGTAAAATACACTTATTAAGGTGGCATAGGTCCGATTTTCACGGATAACTCTGAATTTTCGAATATTGCACAAGTTTGAATTTTATTCGGCGTCTTCCTCCAAATACAAAATTGAAGATAGACATTTTTCATTCAAATAAAATTTGTTCTTCATAGCGAGTTCTTTCCTTAAGGTCATGTACACTTTTTTGAAAAATTTAGTAGTTTTCGCGCAATATTGCGTGCAATATGTGCAATTTTAAAAGAAATTTAAAAACATGATTTTCTTTAAAAACGGCTCCAACTTTTTTCTTTAAACTTTTGGTAGGGATTGAGCTAAATGTACCCTATAAGATGACATAAACTCCATATCGCTCTATTTTATTGTTTTTTGAAAAATTGCAAAAATGTAATTTTTTGACTTGTTTCTCAGGTCGTTAATATTTACATTATTGGCGATTTGTTTATATCATTATATTTACAAGTTTAAGTGCTTTAAATAATGTCAAGTAAAGTTTCTCGAAAACAAAACCGTTTTCTGTAAAAAGTAGCTTAAAATTCCGCTTTTCCACAAACGCTCAAACGCTTTTCTCTCACATATGGCTGCAATATTTTTCTTGAAACCTTTGTAACGGATAGAGCTAGTTACACTCTTTAATATGCAGTAAAGTTTATTTTGAGTTATTTATTTGTTTTTTCAAAAATTATATAAATGTTTTTTTTAAGATCTCTCACATCTTTAATATGCACATTACCAGCAATTTGTAAAGATTATTATATTTATGACTGTAAGTGCTTCAAATAACTTCAAAGGAAGTATTACATAATAGTTATTAAGTACTCTTTGTGAAGTACTAATTTCATCTAGAAAACTCCATCTTCCACTTTGTAGGTACACGCCGAAAGAATTCAATCTTTGATAATTTTCGAAAATTGAGAGATAACCATGGAAATAGATCTATGCCATTTTCATCAGGTTATTTCACTGTATTCTTAGAAGAATTACTAAGAAAAACTGTGGAGCCATTTTTGAGAAAACTTGAAAATGTCCGGAAGTTTTTTAATGAAGCACCCGAAATTAAAATAATTTTTTTTTAAAATTGTAGGTTATCGATTTTGGTCAGATCGATCAAGGAATGTTCATTTTGGCAAAAATCATACGTAACCTACGAATGGTTTAGGTGCTAGTGTTGTTCATTGACAGACAGACAAGACACGCGGACAGACGGTCGGACATTTGAAAAAACCACTCTTTTTTTTTTATAAAAGAAGACCCATGAACGTGCATTTCCGTTGAAATTTCAAAACCTAATTCCCATAGCTTTATATAACTTTCTGTAGACAAGCATACAAGTAATATATCTTGTACTACGTATATCATTCCGTATATACGTATAAGTATACAACATAGTAAAAATAAATTAATGCTCTGTTCACTGACCACAGAGTAGGTTACAGGCAAGGTTTCCGCTTTACACAAGACATCTTCAACCTTCGTCCGACGATAATTGCAAGTTCAAACTCACAATTGTGAAATTGTTTCTGATAATTAGTTCTTTCGCCTTTTTACTAGTTTAGAATGCCTCGTAATATCAACATCTCCAAAAATGCGTTTCAAATTTGCCAGTCTCTTTGAACACCAAATACTGCCAAATGTCTGCCCCTCAGGATGCAGTTGCAGTGTTATATTGTACTGATACTGCAATATGATATAATATAATGTAATATACACAAATATATCAGTATATACGCCAATATACACATAGGAAACTCAATGTTACATGATTGACGATTAATGAAAGTGATTGTAGTATTCTGTTCAAATAAATCGGGTCTGTGAAGACTTAGATGAAATTTAGAATGTTTTACTTTCTAAGATGATATTTCGTAGATGAAATTTCGGTATGTTTTACTTTTTGTAGCGCAATATTCAGCTACATTTAGTTTATTAAACCCAAAAATATCTAAACAATCACTTCCAATTCAATCAAACTCTATAATTTCACAGCCAATAATACTGACCAGACATATTTTCAATAAATTATAAGGTGTTTGAATAAGTTATCGCTGTTTTTTGTGTGAAAAATAAAGCTTTATTTTTATAGTATAAAGCTTATAGTATAGCACGTCTTGTAGGCCAATATCTTTGCTGCCCATCATTTCAAAAGTCTTTGAGAAGTTGCTGTTAAAAAGGTTAAAACCAATAATTGAAAGAAAAATATTGATCCCAAACCATCAGTTCGGATTCAGACAGAAACACTCTACAATAGACCAAGTCCATAGAATCATCAATACAATAGAGGAAACATTAGAAGAAAAACTGGTCTGTTCAGCTATCTGTCTTGATGTAGCCCAGGCGTTTGATAAGGTCTGGCATCAGGGGTTGATTTTTAAACTAAATAAGCAATTACCCACACAGTATGTAACACTGTTAAATTCTTACATATCTGAGAGACTCTTTTGGGTCAGAGTAGAATAAGAATACTCATAGCTAAAAGAGATAAGAGCAGGAGTGCCACAAGGAAGTATTTTGGGGCCCGTTCTCTACTCATTGTATACCAGTAATATCCCACAAAACGAAAACGTAATTGTGGCGACCTTTGCTGATGACACAGCCCTGATGGTTACGCACCCAGACGTGCAGGAGGCCATAGGCATATTACAAAATGCTTGTAATCAAATACACTCTTGGACAAAAATTTGGAAGATCAAATTAAATGAGTCAAAATCACTGCACATAACGTTTACAAACAAGAGAATTGTAAGCACCCCTTCTCTCATGTTAAATGGCCTTAAAGTACCTTACGCAAACACTGCTAAATACTTAGGCATGACATTAGATATTAAACTGCAATGGAAGGAACACGTGAAAAAGAAAAGGAATGAATTAAATCTTAAATATAGACAATTGTACTGGCTTTTGGGACGTGCTTCTCAACTGTCCATACACAAAAAAATCTTAATCTACAACCAAATCTTGAAACCGATTTGGCTCTATGGTGTCCAACTCTGGGGATGCATCAAGGAAAACAATATGAAATCAATACAAACCTTCCAAAACAAAGTACTGCGAAACATTGTAAATGCCCCGTGGTACATTAGAAATAGGGATCTACATCGTGATCTTGGAGTTCCCTATGTGTCAAGTGAAATTAAAAGATTCGCTGCCAAACATGAAATGAGACTGCATGAACATGTTAACTTAGAAGCCATTCAACTGTTGGATCACCATAACCAGCGGAGGAGACTAAAGAGGACCAAGCCCTTTGAATTAAGTTAATATTGACAATAAATTTATTTTTATATTGTGAATTAAATACATACTACACTATTGAGTGAACATGTAAATAATATTTTAACTTTGATTTAAGAATATATGTAAATTGATGGTTGGTCATTTGTGACCAGTTTCAATCTTTCACGCTCTCGCGTAATAAAAAAAATAATTATAGTATGTGGTATACAATATACCACTCAAAATATAGCCCATCACTAGCTACTACTTTTGCCCAATTTTCTGACAACAGAAGAATTCCGCATTGCAAAAACGATGTCTTTTGGGACTAGCCAAGAATCAACCCGTTTTTTGGAATCTTCATACGAATGGAAGAGCTGCTGCGCTAGACCATGTGCCATTGAACAGAATAGGTGATAATCTGAAGGGGCGATGTCTGGTGAATACAGCGGGTGGGGCAGGGCTTCCCATTTAAATGTTTTCAAGTAGGTTTTCACCGGTGTCGCACCATGTAGCCGAGAGTTGTCGTGTAACAAAGTCACCTTGTGTTATCTCTGCTCGTAAAGTGGTCTTTTGTTTCTTTAGAGGTCGGCTCAAGCGCATCAAGTGCAGTCGATAGAGATATTCCGTGATAGTTTCGTTTGGTTTGAGAAACTCGTAATAAATTGCACCCAGCTGATCCCCCTCAAATGCAGAGGAGAAGCTTCAAATCATGGATATTTGGCTTTGCGCAAGATGTCGATGCGTGGCCGTCTTACCCCGCGATCTTTTACCCTTAGGCTTACTGTATCCACTTTTCATCGCCAGTCACGATACGATGCAAAAAATCTTTTCTTCTCTGCTGTTGAAGTAGCATTTCACACGTGAGGTAACGCCGTTCGACATCTCTCGACTTACACTCATTCGGCACCTAATGCCCTTGCTTCTGGATCATTCCTAATGCTTTCAAACAGGTTTGCGATGTCAGCTAGCGTTTGACATGCGTCTTCATTAAGTAATGCCTCCAACTCTTTGTCTTTAAAGTTTTCGGTGCGCCAGTATGTTCTTTATCTCAAAGATCAAAAGCGTTATTTTTGAAGCGTCGAAACCAATCTCTGCATGTCGCATGTTCACGGTAAATCTCAACATGAATTCTGTGTGCTTCAGCTGCAACTCGACATGTGTAGCACTCAGAAACAAAACTTTGTTTACACTGTGGCGAATAAAGGCACACTGACGTTCAAGCTTACCGGCAGTACTGCCATGCGTTCACGTCGTTAAAATCGTTAAAAATTATAATAAATCGTGGAATTGATCTCAACCTCTCCCGAAAAATCATGAAAGCTGAAAATTGCTAACCCTAATATTAGTATATTATGTGAGTTACAATTATAACACTCACAGATAGTACGAGGAAGTTTGTACTATATCTAAGCACCACTGATTTTTTAACAGATGATTTTTTTAAAAAAACACAGTAACATTAATAGAGTAAAATGAATAAGTTACTCTTATCATTAACATTAAAAGGTTATATCGTGCATGGCAAAAAGAGTGACCGAATTCTTATTTCAAACTCACAAGGATCAAGAACCCCATAAAAACCTGGTCGTCATGCGTGGCTCAAGGCGCGAGGAAGTAATTTTCATTCACCTTCGGATCGAGCACTGCCCCTTCTTACAAGGACATCTTATCGCGTTTGCCCACTCCGCACTTGCAAGAAATGAACAGACCTTACCCTATAGAACGCTCTCGTGCACTGCAATAATTTAAGCGGTATTCGGAGAAGACATCGCGAGAGAGGAGGGTGATTTTTAAAATGCCTTCTATGAACTGATTTTTTATTGTTCATGAAACATTCTCTTTATCAGTTATTTCATTTCATAATTAGTCAGACTTTACTATATTTTTACTCAATTTATAATAAATAAAAATTATTTTACTGATTGGCACGAGCTCCAATGACATGTTGAAGCGCCTTTAAACCCTAATCATAATCATCATATGATTTAAAATCAATCTATGTATTTGTCATATCTTTTCGAGTTCATGAAAACACTGATGTTGTAGGTGTCTATCTAAAATCAAATGAATTATGATGTTTGATGCACATTATTGTATTGGGATTCCTCTTCTAGGCAGAAAATATTCCTCATGCGTATGCCTTACAAAGGCAAAAATTATTTCACAAAACAATAGAAAACAAGGACCGTGTGATTCCTGTGAATAAAACGGTGCCTTACTTGAATATCGATAACTGTGGTAAAGTGAGTTTCCTGGAGTTTCTTTGGATTGTGATGGAGCTCCTTCAATCGAACATAATACTCCAGACACTGTTTATGGAGGTCACACTAAAACATAATATAAGTTGTGAAAATAGTACCTTTGAGAACACCTGTGTTCCATTTAAACATTTTAACTGGAAAATTGTAACGGCATTGAAATTTCTTAGCTACAAACTCAGTATCTTTCAAGTTTATTCAAAGACGTTTTTGTTACTTTCTTAATAGCTCGTTTTAAGAAAATTACATCGAATCGTAACATTTTAATACTTTATTTTTTCTTCTAATTTAATTTATTCTTCTTTTTAACAGGTGGTTATTCAAAAATAGTTAATAAAATATTTAACTTGAGTGAAGATTTCCACAAATAAAAAATTAACATTTGCTATGTATATTCGCATTTGCCATTTATGTATAAAGAATTCGATAAAAATGCCATTGCTCTTGCCCCATGACCGGCTGGCGCGTGGGTCGTCAGCGTCCGTTTCGCCTGCGTTAACTTACCTGCTCCCCTCCCCGATAGCAAAGCAGCGACGCCGACGTCAATCACCTCAAAAATTGCTCCGCCCCTTTGAGATAACGAGGAGGAAAATCTTCAAGGGGAGGAAGGGGGAAGTGTCTGAATCTTGGCGCAAAAGCCAATGATAAGAGCCGCTTTGCCTAGGCTCCGGGATTGGTCAAGTGCCCAGACGTGGTTGTCCAAGCTGTGGAAAGGCCAGATTTGGCCGCATAGGGTATCGCCCAGAATTTGTGTCATCGACTGTACAAATGGAATGGAATTTGAAATTTATATTTTGAATGAAATGGCATTGGGGGGGGATCATAATGCTTTTGAAAACAATATTTTGAGTTCTACCAACGAGATGCATCGGCATGCTTCACCAAGACAATTTCAGAGTCTTGGAGCTGCTTGCAAAGCACCCTTACCTCTAAATATTCAGTGATATTTATTAATAGAATTAAAACAAGTGTACACGTTTACCAGAGAATACTTCCTCCCGCTCTTATTCAGGTTTTATTTGCCATTGACCTCTTTTCGACCATCCCGATTGATCAAAAACGGTTAGTAAACTAAAAAAATCCTATTCAATTCCAATTTTATTTTATAATGCTAAGAAATAGTGTTAATTGATAATGAACTTCCAATTTTAGAAGTTCAGATATTTGAATCTATTGCAAGAATTATTATAACTGAGTATTTAAGTATTGTTAATTCACATTAATATTAAGTTTATTAACATAGTTGGTAAATATCATTATTATTATCATCAGAAAGGAAGTCTATTCTATATTATTATTATTATTATTATTATTATTATTTTCATAGATTTTATTCTTTTTATTCTCACCTTTATTCGTTTAAAGGTGTAAATTCGCTTGATGCAAAAACTGGGATCTTGAAACTTTGTGCTATACTGCGATTATTCTAACTTTGCCCCTCAAGGCCCGTCTTCACAATGGAATATGCACGGTTTTTCGCGACGTTCTCAGTCGTGCCACCAGATATCACGTGATCGTAAACGTATCAAGCACTGCTTGCGATCATGCGACTTCTAGCGGCACGATGGAGAAAGAACGCGAAATGCCTTGTGATATTCCATCGTGGCAATAGTGGCTTGAGGCGCAGAATTAGAAAAATCGCACTGTAGGGCGTTACCTACTTGGGCTAATGGATGTGGCATCAAGTTGGTAGCCGTATTTATTGACATGTGATCGCGTGATATCTGCTCTTTGCACGATATCTGCTACGAATGTAATGCATGGTATTACCTGACAAATGCTCCCCGAAAACCGTTAGCTGAGGTCCTCTCCAAATGATTTTCCTAATGAAAATTCGTTGGCCGGAAATGTCTCGTTCGACACAAAGTAATAAAAACATTTATTTACTTCAAATAATATCACCTATTTCATACTGACTAATGGTGAAGTTAATATCAACCTCATTCGAGGTAGACCAAGTATCGCAATTATGCGAAAATGCCTGCCCTTTATCATGTGGAAAGGTGACATGGAAGTTGAATCATACTGAAGAATAGGAAGCTAAGTAATGATTACCAAACATGAATTTATGGATTTTGCAAATTGAAATTAAAACATCCACCGTAGTCAGTATAATTGAGATAAAAATGCAGTTACATTGACGTGCACATGTTAAGAAACGTCTAATGCCACGAAGACACTTCAAGAAAAATATTTGTTGTGAGTTTCCCACGTTATTTGCAAATGATTTTCACGAAAATTGAAGTTAGTAATGACTTAAAAATAACCAAATTTCCTTCAAAATATTTTATCTCAACGTTTATCATCAACGCGTTTCAATTTTAGTTATCAAGATATGTATATCAATCGACTTTAACATTCGCGCCTTCCTTTGTAAGAAGAGAAAGTATCGTAATCGTGCGCCTGCAACAGGCGATTTTTCGACAAACTCTTATTGCGGGGCCCTGGTAACAAAAAATGGATAAACCTAGTTTCCATATGGACGAGGGTTGTACCGAAAGGAAGGTTCCCAGACTCGAGGGAAGGTGCTAGGCTAAATCCGACAACATTGCCGTGCGCACTGGTTCCCCCACTCTCCAGCTCGCCCGTCCGCGATTCGCTACGCCGCGTCGCTCAGTGTTCGCTTGGCAGCCGTCAGAGATGGAAGTGTCGCCGCTCCCGCCAATTGATAGTTTCGAGCAGTAATCCGGTTTCTCCACGCAAGGAAGTTACCGCAATCCAGAAGGAGCAATCCAGTATCGACGGAGAGGACGACTGGCGGAAAGTCGTGCTTCTTCACGACAACGCTCGACACCACGTCGCTCGTCCAACACAAAAGCTTTTGAAGAAATTTGGGTGGACTGTTTTGCCCCATCCCCCGTACAGGACGGCCTTAGCCCGCCGCAATTACCACTTCGTCCCCGAGCTAAAGGAACACTTAGGTGGCAAACGCTTCACGAGCGACGATGAAGTCCGAGCAGAAGTCATATGCTTCCTCAACGGATTGGCGGGAGACTCCCTTGACTCATGAATACAAAATCTGGAGCACCGTCTTCAAAAGTGTGTCGAAAAAAATGAAGACTATGTTGAAAAATAGACAACAGTGTAAGCTTTTCAACAATGTATAAATTAATAACAATAAATAATGTTTTCTATTTGTAAAAATATGGGAACCTTACTTTTGGCACAACCCTCGTACTAAATTACTTCTTCTAACATATTTTGTAGTCAATATCCAAATTTTTAAGTCTTTGAGACCGTAAAATCGATTGACTTCTGTCCATCTTGTAACGTAGAGGGTTACCGTTCCCAGTTGTTTACATATTGCAACTAGCTATCATGTTAGAAGATCGCGGATAATCATTGTGAGTTCCCTTATACGAGGTATTATGATAGAAGGCCCTTCGCTAAGAAAAATGCTTAGCGAAGTCATGGAAAAGGTGGAAAGCTTCTCAGTTCAACAGATATGTAGGTTTATGCAAATGTATTTGTGATAATAGGAGCAATAATAACTTCGAAGTGCTTAAGAAGTAAGTTGTGAACTGTAGATAGAAGAATTGAAAATAAATTGTTATTTATTTTTCCAGAAAGTCCATTAATTCTCAAAGAATAAGCAATCGACGGGAAGTCGATGAAAACATAAATGTGATGCTCTGACGATTGAGACGTTACAGTCTGTCCTTCTGTTCGACTGTCTTTTTGTGGTCAAATCTTGCGCGAAAACATTTCAGACAATATTCTCCAAAATTGATGTTCTCCGACGTACTTGGAGGAACTCGGGCCAATGCGAATTTGAAATGGATATCTTTATTTTGAGTGTACTTTAAATAGTCTGGACAACGTTTCAAAACTTTTTTCAAAAAAGACTTCAATCTTTTTATTCAACACTTTCCTCGGATACCAAAAAAAACGCTTGAATTATCACAGATCTCGTTTTCGTTGTATTCTTTGAATTTTTGAAAATTTAAAAAGGAAAATGTAATGCGAGAAAGCACCACTTTTGTAGCACCACGAGATTTTTTTACAAAAATAGTTTTTCTGCATTTTACGATGTTTTTTGTGTTTCATACCTAATTTATAATGTTCTTTACGTAGAGTGTTAATGCTTCAATAGATAGCGAAGTGTTACGAATATCGTTCTGTCAATTGCCGAGAAGTTCAAGAGAGAAGGCGAGGTTTCCGTGATGATTTCGCCCGCCGGATTCCTGTCGGCCCGTTTGCGCGCCGGAGACGATTCATCGTCGCGCGGAGGGCCGCGTCTGAGGCCTCGTCGCGTGTCGGGGTGGGGGGTGGGGGTGGGGGCAGGGCGGCGGCCGCCGCAGTCAGAGTGGACCGCCCCGTGGATTTATGGGCGCCATGTGTCTGTGCGGAGAGACGCGCTCGAACTCGCGTAATCTCGGCCGAGAGGCGCAGCCGCCGGGGCCGGCGGTGGTGAGGAAGAGGAGGAGGTGGGGAAAGTGCCGACAGTGGCGGCAGCGGTGGCGGTGGTGGAGGTGGAGATGGAGGAGTTGGAGGTGGAGGTGGATGTGGAGGTAGAGGAGGTGGAGGTAGAGGTAGTGGAGGTGGAGGTGGAGGAGGTGGAGGTGGAGGAGGTGGAGGTGGAGATGGTGGTGGAGATGGAGGTGGAGTTGGAGGTGGAGAGGCAGGTGGAGGTGGAGATGGAGGAGTTGGAGGTGGAGGTGGAGGAGGTGGTGGAGGTGGTGGAGGTGGAGGTGGTGGAGGTGGTGGAGGTGGAGGTGGTGGAGGTGGAGTTGGAGGTGGAGAGGCAGGTGGAGGTGGAGGAGTTGGAGGTGGAGGTAGTGGAGGTGGAGGTGGTGGAGGTGGTGGAGGTGGAGATGGAGGCGAAGGTGGAGGTGGTGGAGGTGGAGGTGGTGGAGATGGAGGAGGTGGAGGTAGTGGAGGTGGCGGTGGTGGAGGTGGAGGTGAATGTGGGGTTGGTGGAGGTGGTAGAGGTGGAGGTGGTGGAAGTGGAGGTGGTGGAGTTGGAGTTGGGGGTGGAGGTGGAGGGAAAGGTGGAGGGGAAGGTGGAGGTGGGGGTAAAGTTGGAGGTGGAGGTGGCGGCGGTGGCATTGGTGGAGGCGGAAGTGCTGATAGAGGCTAAGGCGGTGGTAATGGCGAGAGCGGTGGTGGAGGGTGAGTCAGTGGGGAGGCGGAGACAGTGGTGAGGGCGGAGGCTGTGATGGAGGCGGAGAAGGGAGTGGAGACGGAGGCAGGGGTGGAGGTGGAGGCGGTGGCGGAGGTGGAGGCAGTGGTGAGGTGACGCGATGGTGGAGGCGGAGGTGGCTATGGAGGAGGAGGCTGTAGTAGAGACGGACGCGGTGAAGGCAGAGGCGGTGGGGGAAGCGGAGTCAGTGGTGGAGGGGAGGCGGTGGTGGAGGCGGAGTCAGAGGTGGAGTTGGTGGCGGAGACGATGGCGATGACTGAGGAAGCAGAGGAAATTGAGGCAGAATAGTCGGAAACAAAAGTGTTAGCGGTGGTGTTGGAAATGGGCGGTGGAGTAAGCGGAAGTATCCGAGGAAGCGGAGGAAGAGAAATGGAGGAAGCGGAAGTGGCGAAGGACGCGGAGGGGGGAAACTAGGCGGTGGCAGCAAAGGAGGTGGAGCTGGAGGACGAAAGTAATGGTGAAGGCGGACGCAGGGGCAGAGATGGAGGAGGGGACGGTGGTGACAGAGTCTCAGATTCCGGCCTGGGAGTTTCGCGCATAACAACAAGACGTGCTGCGAGGGAGCAATGCGCTCGACTGGCGAATCAAACTCCACATCTACGCTTGCTCCATTCGTCCTTGTTTATCTTTGAGGACTTATCTCAAGCTTGAATTGATTTAACTGCTCTGGGAGGATATACGCATACAAATAATGATGTTTTTAAACAAAATACCCCAATATCTCAAATGGCATTGTGCTTCTGCTCAACAAGTGAATTTCGCAAATTTCTGACGCCTTTATCTTAAGGCAACAGATGCTCTGAATAGCCTATTTTATGATAAAATGTTAGAAAACTTGTTTATTGAAAATAGCTCTTCTTTATTTACTGCTTAGCTCAAGTTCAAATGGCCTTATACCGGCGCGCTGCATGCGATTAACTGAATGATTGATTGGTGATTTCTGGCTCGTCAACAGCTAAGACATTAGTCCTATAAGTGTAGTGCATGTTTTACGGCGGGAGGTGGCGGTGATATTCTACCGCTAGATGTTGAGCTCCGGCACCGACCTAACCTACGCTAGCGGAAATCAGGTCGGTCATTACTTATTCTACTAGGCTATCAAAATGAGATATATTCGTAAATTCTGGAACAATATAATCTGTATGTAAATGGAGTTCAACAGATTTCTTAAAATTTTTCTTATTGAAATATCGTATAATTACCAGTACATGTATCTTGAAGTGGACTATAAAAGAGAAAACTTCTACCTCCATTTTGAAACGTAATGCATCACATCTTCTTAAAAACATCCCAATTTTTTGGTAAGGGTCACTTGTATCAAACGATTCTGTACATTGATTTTCTATACATTCAATAATTTTTCCATTTAAAACCATTCAATTTTCATACTTAAAAAACTAGCTGACTTAGTTTCGCTAACACACATAAGCTTGCTCGATAAGTGAACGACGAATCATCAACTGCTTTCCAAAGATCGATTGCAACTCACGAAACCAAACGTCCAAGACCAACTGTTGTCGCTGGTTTTATTGATGGTTCTGGGCACATGTCAACTGCCATTGGTCCCGTTAGTGGAGTGAATGTTTTATCCGATGCGATGCAGTGCGGATGCGGTGGTACCCTCGCTGTATATCTCTCCGCAGAGCGCCGCCCCTGCCGCGACAAACCCTACACTTCCAACTGATCTCTCAACGTGTGTTGTTATGTAGTGTATGTATGTGTGGATAGAGAGGAAGAGGAAAGGTCAAGGAAGAGAAATGAAAGATCGCGTGCTGTTCTGACCGTGTTTGTTAGGTACTGTTCCGGAATTCGCCTCGTATTGTTCGGAGAATCCACGGAAAATTACTGATCAGAGTATTCGACAGTCAGAATAGATTGTTGTCTCTGAGCTAATCTCGGACGGTCTACAACGGACATAGATAGCGGGTCTTCAAAATGTGTTACAAATGCTGGCAGAAGCGCGTCCATTTAAATAATATTATAATATTATTAAAATTTAGAGTTTATTTTATAAAACAATCTAATAATTATCTAATAACTAGCGAATAATAATAATAATAATAATAATAATAATAATAATAATAATAATAACTAGTTGTTACACATCTAGGACCCACTACTTTTCATTTAAAGAAATGTCATCGTCATTACCAAGCCAATGTAAACTTCCATAATTGGCTAACTATAATCAGAAGAGATAGACTGTACTTAAATAGAGAGTCGAATTCAAATAAAAATAATCTGTTAGACATAAAAGTAAAGAATTATTCTTATATTATTACTTCTTTGAAGTATTTCTGATATTATTGTGTTTTACATATACATTCATGAACACCATTTTAGCCATATCAATTAAGCAACTGTGCGTCACATAGAACTGCTAATAAGTTACTGTAAGGGAATATCACTCCTTTGACACATCTAAGAACTAGTGGTACAAAACAGCTCATACTTACCCGAATTCTTTGTAAAAATATGTAACATTATAATATTGCTACTAATACATCGAACGTCTACATTTTCACCAAACAGACGGCGAAAGTTCGAGTGTTTAATTTTTTGACTGTTCATTGTAATTCAAATATCGTTTATTTCATGTGATACTGTAGATGCTAGCCTTTTCCGTACTAGAAGTTAAAATAAAAAATTTTGAAATGTTTTTCTAGAAAATCATGTTTATACATTGATGGAAAATTGCCACGGTTTCATTCAAAAGTACTCGAACCTGCAAATGGTTTAAAAAAGTACACATGAAATTATTTAATGTGTTACTTGAACTTGTTAAGAAAGAAATATCTGATTTCAGAAAGGTGTAGAAAATTTGAATATTAAGAAATTGAACATATTAAATATTTAAAATTTGAGATGTTTCTATGAGAATCGGGTGTTTATCATATTTGTAAAAAAATTCTTTATTCGAGCAACACAATACAGAAAATAATCCAAAATTTTTTAGATATATTTTAAAATGTCCTATGAACTTCATATGAAATACCCTATTATAACATCCATTTAAAATTCGTAAGGTCTGGCATTGAAAATCGGAGAACATCCATTATCCTAGTTCCACCCTAGTTCATTTTCAAAGTGGTAGTATTGTTTACTGATAGGCAGATCGGCTGGCAGGAAGATAGACAGACTGCAGACAGACAGGCAAACAAATAGATATCTTTGAGAAAATAATTTTTGTAGTAAACACTCTCAAATCGTGTATCTCCGTCAACATTTTGATATCAATGTTTGCAAATACATGATTTTTTCCATACTACGTTTCCAAAAATTAACGATTGGCGAGCTTAATTGGAAATAAAAACAGAAAATAATAATAAGGCCTGGGGAGACAATTTGCGCAATACGACGAACACATCTCTGCCCTTTGAATATCGATGTAAATTTTACCTCAGAGACTTGACGTGCTACGCGTTGCTTCGGGCTACTCTAAAACATTGTCCACTGTGTATTATAGTAGCCCATAACAGCGCACCCGGCAGTGTCTACACGGCCCTGCGCTCTCGGCGCACACCGCCTCTTAATGACCTCGCGCTCATACAAGCGCCGAGGTGTGGTTCTCCCACTCTTTCGCAGTGAGTACACTCCCTCTCAAAACATTGTTTTCTTCCAAACGAAAAAGGGATGGTGCCATCAATGCAGTATTGTTTGTCAGGAAGATAGAAGTGGATTATGTGATAAATATATTACTTTTCCTCCATCTACCTTAATGTAGGTTAGTAGCATATATAGTAAAGGATGTCAAATATTCGTGTCACTCCAACGATTTTATCTCTAAATTTCAATCCAAAAATAAGACAGGAGTAAGATCTAGTGTGCAGTACCGGGGAAACAAAGATGATTTTAAGTTTTGAGGTAGGATTTTACATGTACAATTTTCGCAATTTTCTGAAAAAAGGATGCTATTTTAGATGGCTTTGTTCGCATAGAGGAAACTTCATTTATTAATATGGTAAAGCCACGATATTCATTATTATCTCAAAGAATTATCAGGTTCGAACATTTTTTATTCTGTCCCACATCTCCAATATTGAAGCCAGAGATTTATTTTCCAATGCACTTTATTCCTCAAGTTTAGAGTATTAAAATACGTCATGCACTTGTTAAGATATGAGTTTTCTGTCCGCACATTCTCACGAGTTTTCATTCAAGATAAAAAAGTTCGAAATACTATTTCGGATACATGGTCAGAAGTAGCATCTTTAATGCCAGGAACCCTAAATGAACCATCAAAACCATACTCCTTCAGTAAAACATAATCAAGAATAGAAATTCACTGTAATCTACTGAAAGCCTGTAGAATGTTCTTCAAAATGTTAATACTAAATTTGTGTCTACCCAGGAAAATGTGAAGATACATATGTAGAAATCAATGTTTCATAAGGAACAAAAAGAAGCAAAGAAAATAACTCACTCAAATTAACTACACACGTTTCTACACATACTAGTGCAACCCGGGAGACGTTGTTCTGCCCTTCATCTCCCTCTTTCCCCTTCCACTACCTTTCTTTCTGTTTCACCCTCCCTCTTTCTCTCATTTTGTCTCTCCGTCTCTCGCTGTCCCTGCCTAAGTCTGACTGTTTCTGT
Source organism: Acheta domesticus (assembly GCA_031308135.1). Classification (NCBI taxonomy): domain Eukaryota; kingdom Metazoa; phylum Arthropoda; class Insecta; order Orthoptera; family Gryllidae; genus Acheta; species Acheta domesticus. The sequence goes on along the minus strand of JAHLJT010009419.1, from coordinate 196,353,087 downwards.
GCATCTCTGTCTCTACCCCTCTCTCTCTCTCCTTCTCATTCACATTTGCTTGCAGATTCTGCACGTCTCTGAGCAGGTGAGGTAATACCAAAGAGCGCTGGACCATCAAAATGTAATAGGATGTTCATGAAGTTCTCATCCTGTAGATTACGATATGAGAAACGTTTCCTTGAGGTATTCAGCCTCAAAAGTTTAGTTTTTAATGCCCTAGAACGCTTCGTTTAGGAGTTATTTAACGAAATAGATTCAAAATGCTGTCGAGTGTTGCTGGTTGCATTTGACGTAAAATATCTAGTTTTGTTCTACAGTGTCATGGGAAACAACTTCAAAGCAGCCGGTGGCTAGAATTATCCATCAGATAGTGCTAAAACTTGACCCAGGTACACAACTACTGACAATATCTGCTTCTGGCGGAACACGAACTCTACGGCCTCCAGGAAAACGATTTTGCAGAGTCAAGATAGTTTCTCCTCTGAGTTACTGCAAACTGTTTGAGAGCTATCGGCTCTGTGCTTCCATCAATCTCAAGTTCTCAACGACATGCAAAAAGTTGTGACACTAAAGGCAGTACATACAATTCATTATCACCCGATCAACGCAGTAGGTCCCAATGACTCTGAGATTGTCATAAGAATGTTCATATACCCACTGTCACACTTATGTGCGTTTTAGAACTCAGCCTCCAGCATAATAACATATTCTGTCAATTAGCCAACAATTCACAGAAACGCAATTCAGTGGTGATATTTCGTACAGGGTGAAAAGGGAATTCAAATGTATGCACCGAAGAAACTATATTTTGTGTTGCTTTGGAAGAGAAAACATATACACCATACCTATGAAATGACCCTCGAAATATACGCCACACACGTTCAATTAAAACAGTAGATGGTGCAGATTTCCATGTCTTGATCTTGATGTGTGTGTCTTAATTAACTGCAAATGTTCGCAATTATCTTGATTTAACAGTCCCATAGAGCACATTTGAAGACTGATAGAGCCGATTTTAGTACCTTACTATTTTCCTCTCTTAAAGTTCCCACAAGCCCAAAAGAAATACTTTGGACTCAGAAATGTAATTAGGCATGTAATATAGTGACATAATAAAAGTCATTAGATAGTAATGTACAAATACACGGAAGGCAGTAGTATTGCGTACAAAAGTATAAAAAACGGTGGCAGTGCTTTCATTTGTACTCTAGTGATTCATGTGAAAAGGTATTTGTCATGATGATGGTCGCACAACTGGAATTAACAGACTTTAAACGTGTAATGGTAGTCATAGCTAGATGCATTTTATAAATCGTTAGGCAATTCACATTCCGAGATTCACTGTGTCAAGTGTATGCCGATTATGACTAATTTCAGGCATTATCTCGTACCATGGAAAAAACAGTGGCTGACTGCCTTCACTTTATGATCGAGAGCAGCGGCGTTTGCATAGAGTTTTCAGTGCTAAGACACAAGTAACACTGCGTGAAATAACCGCAGAATTCAATGTGGGACGTACGATGAACGTATCCGTTTGGACAGTGTGACGATATTTGGCTTTAATGGGCTGTGGCAGCGGAAAACTGACGTGAATGCCTTTGCTAACAGCATGACATCGCCTGCAGCGCCGTTTCCTGGGCACGTGATCATACCGATTGAACAGAAGATGGCTGAAAAACCGTGACTTCGACCCATGAATATCGAATTCAGTTGTTGAAGGGCTGATGGTACATTTCGAGTGTGGCGCAGATCCACGAAGCCATGGACCCAAGTTGTCAACAAGGCACTGTGTAAGCTGGTGGTGGCTCCATAATGGTGTGAGCTGTTTTTACATAAAATGGGCACGGTCCTCTGATATAACTGAGCCGCTCCGTGACTTAAAATGTGGGGACCATTTGCTGCCATTCATGGATTTCCTGTAGTCAAGCAACGATAGAACTTTTATGGATGACAATGCGCCAGGTCACCGGGAACAATTGTTTGCGATTGGTTTAAATAACATTCTGGACATTTCGAGCAAATGATTTGGCCCCGGAGATCGACCGACGTCAATCCCATAGAACATTTATGGGACATAATCAAGGTCAGTTCGTGCACAAACACCTGCACTGGCAACACTATTGCGATTACGGACGGCTATAGAGGCAGCTTGGCTTAATATTTCTGCAAGGGACTTCCAATGACTTGTTGTCTATGCCCCGTCGTAGTTACACTTTGCCAGGCAAAAGGAGGTCAGCACAATATGGTCCCTTGCCTTCTGTCACTTCGGAGTATATACTTCACGACTTCAAATCTTTCGGCCAAACAGAAACCCTTCATTTTGGTACTGGTTGGATGTTGCGACACAAAAATGCTTTTCCCCTTCATGAACGCCGGACACGACAACATTGTACCTATAATTGGTGTCCTTGCTTACCAGATCCTTCTATGCACTTGCTTTGTTAAATTTGGTATTTCAATACAATTAAAACCGTAAGTTGTGATGGCCGCAAACAATAACATCACCAAATATTTTAAAATACTACTCGCTAGATCAGAAGATTTTTGAAAATGTCTCTTTAAAACGCAAAATCCTGTGAGTGGTTTTAGTGCATTTTGCAAGGAGCAGACATCTGTTGTTCGTTACGCCTACTGTGCTTGAAAGCTTTCGGCAATTGAAAGCGTATTGTTCTGCCGCTGACTGCGCGCAGAGTAAATATTTGTCTTTTCTTTCATTGCGTGACCGGTCGTGACTTGGCAGTGTTTATTCTAGCGATAAGGATCCGCCTCCTGCCGAGTCGCGAAAACGGAGTCCGGCCGGGGCGATATTCCAATGCCACGCCCATTGCTGAGCATTTGACAAATGCTCAGAAAATTCAGCGTTTAGAGCTGAGGGCGCGCTCCGGAGAAGCATAGAATGGAGAATTAGTGTTAACACACCTCCGTATACAATAATCACTAGTTGTACTTGAGCGTGGTACAGTTTTGGGGAAAGAATAATACACTATTTCGTGGAAGAAAAAAAATTCTGCGTGATGATTAAGCTCTTGCAAAACATTTTGTGTGTTCGTGTTCGCTTTAGATAGGGCTCATAGCGCTGACTTATGGAGCGGGGATCAGTCTGTCATACAGTGATAGAATATATTGCTTTATCAACACAATATAGAACTAATTACGTTTTGCTATTAAATATATTGTTTGCAAATGAAAAATATATTGATTTATATAAAAAGTAGCTTACAAATGGAATCCACATTTCCGGATATGGTTCAGAAAACTGGGTAATAGGACAATCTTAAAACCAAGGGTATGTCCTGTGGTGCAGAAGACGTTTATGTCATGTTTGTTTTATATTTATGTTTATGTCATGTGGTGTAGAAGTGGACGAATTCCCTGAACTATCATAATACGCAATGATATTCGTTAATTAGAAAAAATAATATTATAATCGTGGCTGGAAATGTGAAGAGAAACTCAATTTTAGCTTTGGTGCATCGTAGTAATCGTATAAAAATTCGAGAAGCGTATACATCGTACGTGCTTATTAATCACACATTATCAATTTACTTCCTCGCTTTGGTTTGGTTAAGAGAGAAAGGGACAGAGCTATTGGTACACTCACTGCAACTGAAAACTGAAGCCCTTATGTAGACCAAGGTCCGAAGACGTATCCATGGCCCTCTTGTAATGTCATCTTAGGTTCAACAATACCGCTGACGTTCATTTAAAATCACGGAAAAATGCCGATGCGTTCGATAGTTATCATATATATTATTAGTGTAAGGCAGTTTCGATTTAGAACTACTACGGATAAATTACGCGACCGATTTCGCTCGGGAAGCATTTTTCTTGAAGCTATTTTTTCTTTGTGTCGGACCTGGGAATAACTTTTTAAATTCTTTTACTATAACAATAAATATTTGCAATATAATGAGCAGACGGGCAATAAGTGCGATTCGATGGTGATCATTGATTCTCTTCAGAATCGATTCTTGAATCGACGGGAACAGCGGCATGAGAAAGTATGGCCGGCCCGGCCAGAGAGTAGTAGCATTATTCGGCGTGAAGCAAATACGACATTGCACATTGGAACGAAAACTTATTGTACCGTGGCAGCATGCTTCAATACTTCGTGAATTCAAAGTATGTACGAATGAATTCAGTTAGAATTTTATGTTTGGTATTAGCAGTTTCACATTATACTTAACCATTTACTATTTCATGTTTTAAAACATTGCAGTTGCTGAATATTTTTCAGCAGCTTGCAAAAGCCACGAAAAATCCATCCGATCGTGGCAGTAAGCTTTGAAATTTGTGAATCCAAAATAGGTAGGAACGGTACGTATTAATACAATTGGGATTTTATGTGTTATGGGTTTTAAGTGTTACGTTCGCGCCTAACCAAACCTAACATAACCTAATTTCTTCAGTTGTATTTGTACAAGTAAATTTGTTTCAACTACGAAACCAAACTAATGTAAATAATTTATTCAAAGGAGTAACTGTGTTTCATTCCTTTTTTATAGAGATAAAAAGTAACTTACTGTATCCATAAATGTGCTTTTTGCACTATTTTCCCCCTTGATTTATTCTGTTGATTATGTGCATTTATTGCAATACTTTTTTCTTGATTGATTGGTTTTATTGATCTTTATTACATTAACATTTTCAGCTGTTGTCCATGTGAATTGGTTTCATCTACCAAACTTAACCAAAACATGTCAGTGCTGCAATAACGTTATATCCAATAGTCTTACTATAGAACTAAATTGTTGTGATGTGTAATTTGTAGATAGATTGGCATGTATTTGTGTACTGATATTGATGAATCATTTTCAGCAAAGTGCTAGACCACTGACAAATTATTTGTGTGGGAATGCAGTTTAACTTTTTTCAGCATTACATTTTTAAAGAAAAGAAAAATAGTAATTTACTTTATCCGTCAGTGTATTTCTTTTAATATTTATTCTGATCAATACTGAAAATTACTAATAAATTTAAAAATATCACAATGCTGTAATATTGTTAGTGATAACTGTACATCTCAATACTTTGTTAATATACAACTGAATTATTATGGTAGATCATTTGTAGATATATTCTATCTACAATGTAGTATCATTTGTAGAATTTGTATATTGATGCTGATAATGGCAATAATGGCATTTTCAGCGACTTGCAAGGTCACTGACTAATTATTTATGTGTGGCTGTTTGTGGAGCTTTGAAATTTGGAAGTTCAAAAGTACGCGTTAATTAATGAATGAAATGATATAAAATTGTGTGTTGTGATACAGTATAATATTACATCATTGCTACAGTAACATTTGACACAAGATTATTGTTAGGACATAACTGAATTGATATGATTTGTAATTTGTAGCTACAATGGCATGTAAGAGACTTTGGAAAGCTAACGTAAAAAAGGAAGAAAGATCAAAACAACAGAAACAGTCCTCCACGACAAGTTAATGTTGTCGGAGGATCAGGGGAAGCAGATGTAGCAGTCTACAAAGAAGTATACATAGTACAGCCAAACCGTAGTGTGAACAGGAAGAGACATGATGCTCCAAACATAGAACATGATGCTCCAAAACGATAAAGATGTCCAGAAAGTTTATTTTGAAGAAATGTCTGTATTTTTTGAGTACTTAAACTAGAGACATTTTGCCTCCGAAAAAGCACAAGACGGATTTATTAAGCCAAGCAAAATAAAATCTGATATTGTTTCCCCTATTGAGGTTCCTGAACTCCTAGGAAAATTAATTACAAAAAATGATGAAAGATCAAAACATTACTCGAGTAATATTAGAAGTTATACTAATGTTCTAGCATTTGTCTCTGTGCAAGCAAATCTTTTAACATTTAAAAACCATAGGCCGTACTGTTACGCATTCAAGGGCATATATACCATTCAGTGATAACTGTACATCTCAATAATGACAATCCTTTTAAACATGCAAGTCAATCTTTATTCGAGACTCGGACAATTCTGTACAGTTCAGAATAAATCAAGGTAGTAATAACGAATGCGAAGCAGATTTAATGATATTATTGATGCACAGGCTTCTCAATGTCAATCCGTATGCTCAATTGTTTCAACATAAAGTTGATGTGAAACAAACCTGTTCTAATTCTGTTCCTATTTACCATCTCATTTTTTCTGCGGAATACTTTTGATAAAAGACATTACGATCTATCTACAACTGTAGAACTTGCTTCTGTATTTCTAAGTGACGATGAAGGTCCCTTCAACAATATTTCTTTCACAATTCATTCTGAAGTATTTGGTCATCGAATAAAAATAATATCTGCTCTCGACTCCGATACTGATTCCATTTCTTATCCATTACTTTTTGTACGTAGAGAATTATTGTGGAAGCTTTGGATGAGTCTTGATTCTGTCCATACAACTTCGGTTTGTAATGTTGTTACTCAGTTGCAGAACTATTCTTATCGCTTAGCAATATGAGGTGGTTTCAGCCCTTTGCCCAATTCTGGAAGACTGTTCCAACAATATGTTGTAGATTCTTACATCAAAATTTTATCAAAAACAAAATAAACATAATATTTAGCATCCCTTATAACTTTTTAGGTGCAAAATAATTCTGTATGGTGTTGAATTCCATTATATTCTTAAGAGTTCTCCGAAAATAATAAAATATGATGTGTAGAACAGTAATTGTGAATAGTTAAATAATTGAGTAATGTTTATGTAATATCTTGCATCTTCATGCATTCTGAGGAATATTAGTTAACATTTCACTTACAATACCAGCATAGGCTCTTTCTTCTCTAGAGGAAACAAACATTTTTCCAGCTTGAAATTGAGTTGTTTCTGTGCCACTTCAGATAATCTGTCTTAATATTAATGCAATGCAATACATACATTACAATAAAGAGGGAATGATTTAAACAGATTTCAATATCGCCATGGAACTACAAAATGTATCCCCCCTAAGAACTACATTGTACATTGAAGAGCTAAAAAAGTGTATGACCTGCAATTGTCTCAAGTTTGATTTAATTTTATAAAATTAAGAGGAAAAATTTTGTTTTGGGGATACTATATTTTAGAGGATAGACAGTTCTGAGAGCTTAGACAATGGATGTGTTTTTGTATCAAAATAAATTTCAATACTTGCGTTGGTTACAACGTTTTCCACTTTGATGTGCAACGTATCATGTACCGGTAAACTGAAATTGAATTTTTATAGTACATTTATTCATGTTTTAAACTGAATGGATTTAAAAAGTGGTTTCGCATGGAATGCATGAAGTGGTAACTTCATAATTGCATGAAGTTACGTTTTAACAATGAATGCAATCACTTTCATGTAGTGGAAAACTAATAATGATTCACGTTTATTCATTACCATATATGTATGGTGTATTGTAACAAATTCTTTACACGTAAAATTTTAATCACTCATATAAATTGAGACTATCTAATATATCAAGAAATTGTTTAAAAACTATATGATAAATATATTATCATTGAATTGCAAAGACATTTTTTTCATTTTGTAAACCTTTCAATCCTTCATCTGAAAAGAGATGCTTAATTTTGCAAGTTTCTTTTCTTTACCTGATCGCTTCCCGAATGGAGAAAAAAGAAACCGCTCATTTAATGAGCGGGTATACCTCTAGTATTAATAAATAGTAATTATCTTTTAAAAAACGGAAGAACTTTTGAGTCCCTAAAATAATCGCATATTCCAGTCATTCTACACAACAAATTCTACAAAATGAGTACATTACATAATTCAATTTACTGAAAAACATCCAGGAATTTTTTGTTCAACTTCAAGATTTCCATAAAATACCACGTAATGGAGATATATTTCAAATCAAGTATGAGTGTTTTCTGTGTGATTAAAGTAATGTTCGTAAGGAATATTATCTGAAAAACAGAGTTCGGGTGATTATTTAGCATTACGTTCTATGTTATGCAAAAATGCTTCATTACTTTGGAACATAGCTGGAATGCACCAGACTATACCGCCCCTGCGCTAAAACGCGATGTAACTATTGCTATTTTAGTTCTCTGATGCGTCGTTCCCTCCTCAATCCTACACTTTGCTTCATCGGTTTACATGTAGTTTACAGAAAGGTTTGAAATGTAGCAAAAACGGTTAGTCCTCTTATTATCGATGTTATTGTAATATGCCCTTCAAAGGCAAATTTTTGTGGAACAAGAATATTACTTTTAAAGAATTGTCGATTGCCAGAATCAGGAAAGGCGGGTTTTAGAAGATTCAATCTCTCCCACTCCGAGAACATAGAACTAATCATTTCGCTGCCTCCACGCATCGCAATGGTCGCGCACGCGCCGCATGCGGTGCGTGGGGGTGCCGGTGGCCCGGAGGCCCCGTTGCTCGGCCGGCCGTGCAGCGCCCGAGGCGGACGGCGGCGGAAGCGGCGCTTGCGAGATGGCGCCAGCGCCAGCGTCTCCGCCGCCGCCGCCGCCGCTACCGCCCCCTCGCGGGCCTTGGGGCGGAAATATAAGCGAGCGCGGCGAGGAGAGGAGAGGCAGGGAGCGGAAGGCGGCGGGTTCCGCCTTGGGAGCGAACGCGAGGGCACGCCACGCCGCGCAGTGACACGAAATGGAGCAACGGACGCGCAAAAGAAACCGTTGTACAAACTGTTAGAGAAATCAACAATGTCACACCAGCATTACCCCTCCACGAAAATTACTCACCAAATATCATTATTCGCACATCACTCTAAAAGCACCCTCACCGTCACCCTCAGTATCATCCCCACTGACATACAAATCGTTACTCTCATCATCATCCCCACCTCCGTACCCTCCCGCAATGATTTACCACCTTACGCCATAGCAATACCGCATTAACATATCCGATTGCCTTACCTTGCCGCCGTTCTACACTACCCTGCCCTACCGTCGTATCCCTATTGACATACCCACACACATCGCTATCCCACGCCGTCATGTTCCACCGTTTTACCCCACCACCACATCCGTTCATCCTCAGCATCATCATCACCATCTGTCATTCGTACCGTCGTCATTACCATCACCATTGCCATAACAATCATGATCAAAGTATTGTAAATATCCTTTCAGACATGTTCCAATACTTCTTTCTTCAACACAAGTTTATTAAAATTTTACAGGAGCGTTAGTAATCATCTTTCATAAAAGTATCTAGTAAACGATTAAGTTATATCAAATATGTCAGGGAAACGATAATGTAGAGTAGTATTTCTGAGTGAAGTAAGTTGAAAAAGTCACGGCTTACAAGTATTCACTGTTATTAAAATATTTTGAAACCATGAAAATCTAAGGTAAAACTAGTAGGAATATTCGACATTCTCACATGTTTCCCCCTCTTAGTGTTACTACTCAACAATTATTCAATGTTAGAAAAAGTGCCTGACAATCTTTAACAGTCTGCAAATGAATGACTATATGCCGAAAACATACAATTCACCAGAATCAATAGAGTTGAAAATGTCTTGAAAAATTCTGACATACCGTAAATTTCGAGTAGCAAGGATGTACTCCGAAAATTAGATATGGTTAAGATGTGGCTGTAGAAAAGTTATAAAAGTTCCAAGGATATTCACGATACGGAAAATAGAAAAACACAAATCATTGTTTCATGACATTCAGTATACAATAAGATCAATGGAACAATAAAATCACTATTCACTGTCATCCCGCAGTTTAATATCTTTAACGCAATTGTTTTTTATTTACCAAAAAATATACGTGTATGCTGAAGAGAAATATGTCAAATAAATCCTGATAACTAATGCTCTTAATGCACCACATACAATTATAATGAATGAAATTTTTGTTTGTGAAATAATATACGAGTCGTCTCAGATAGCTGAGGCCGCTCTGGAGAGAGGGACACAGCTGTTTCGTGCCTGAAGGTTTGTCGGTTCGAATACCACCCGGGGCACAGACATTTGTGCGTCCGTATTCTCTACAGTGACCCCAATGTTCAAAACCAATGTTAATTACAGTTGCCACTGCATGATCTTAGTAGTTGAAAAGCGGACTTAACAAAAAACATATGCCTGACGATTCCCACACACTGTGTTTACATACTTCTAAACCTTTGTATTTAAAAACACTAAACACTGTTCTCTAACAAGAACCTAACCTTCACATGTTGTCTTGAAAAGGAAATGTTGAAAGCTTTCAATTGACCGATTACAAATCACACTATACAATAAGGAATAAATAATGTCAGATAAGCATTCAATTTTATTAATTTTATGATTTTATTAAAATTTAGTGATTATACTTTAAAACCAATTATTAATAGTAAACGGTAAAACATCTGGAGCTTTCTATGTTTCATTTAAACTAAAACACAAAATTTGTTTTGAGTGGAATGCTCAATTTACTTTTTAAACGAAATTCGTTAAAGTTCAAAAAGATCCAAAAAGATTTCGGACAGTCATATTTAATGAATGTGCATCAACCATTCGAAACGTTGCCATAAATAAAGTTTTTAATATTATAAATATGACTGTCCGAAATCTTTTTGGATCTTTTTGAACTTTTATATCAATGTGACAGCCTTAATAAAGAATTTCAAGAAATTCGTTAATGTTTTAAACAAAGATTTTTACAATTTTCTAAATGCCAACGATTTCACCGAAAATCAAAACACCATACTGCGACCAAAACATTTCAAGAAAAAAATAGCCATTTCCAGAAAATGTTGAAAATGCTGACGGGACTTCATATAAAATACCCACAAAAATTAAAATTTCTTCTGGACCTTCTGAACGGCGAAACTATATCTTCATGACGTGTTCAATAAGTTTCAGGTCTAAAGCATCTAACAGGCGTGACACATCAATTCATTCATCCATACATACAAATCGATTTTGTGGTACATAATTGTTTGTACCGCTTCACCACCGGGACCAATACAGCCATATTTAGATAACAACTGATCAATTTTAATCTTGACATATGTGAGAAGTTACAGTTGAAAATACATTTAAATCTGGATTTTGCACCAAAAATTCCAAATCTTATTGTAGAGATAATTGCAATACTTTAATAAAGTAAAAGGTAGAATTCCCTAAAAAAGAAAGAAAGGGGGAAGAGTTGGTCATAAACGTTTTACCAAGGGAAGGAATGAAAGCTACTGCAATGAAATTAAATGCAATATTAACAACTGAAAATAATCAGAAAGTATTGGCAGACGCGTTCACAAACAGCTGGCTTTAAAACTTAGATAAAGCATAAAAGCAAAGTTCGAAACCTCCCAAAGAAGAAAAATATTTCACCATTAAAATGGTAATATAATATGTCATAATACATAATGCAACATCAATATTTGTATATAAATATATCATTCGGACCGTTGCATATGTTCCAGCAGGAAAAGCGTGGCTTTGCGTGGCTGCTCTGGAGCCGCGAAGTTAACTTCGGCGCGCGTTTGTCGGCTTCTCCCAACGGCCCATCGCGCGCACGACCGCGCCACGGAGCCGAGCCGAGCCAGTGGGCGGGGGTGGGGGCGGGGGCGGGGCGGGGAGGTCGGCACGTGTAGGCGTCGGGGGCAGTCACCGCATGGACGGGGCGCCGCCGCCTCCGCCGCCCTCCCGGGACGCCGCCCTCCCTGCCCCCCCCGCCACACCACTCGTGGCAAAGGCGTCGAGATTCGCCCGGGGCGGTTTTTTCGGAGGCAGCGAGAATTGAAGAAGCTTCAGGGGCAGGGCCGTCGAGCCAATAAGCTATCTGCGCACGCGCTCAGGGTACGCCCGTGAATTTAATGAAATTTTCCTCAAGAATTATCAGGAATAAGTAGTGCGTAAATTAATGAAATAAACAATTTTCAATGTTTATAGTTCAAACCTGAAAGCAGAATATTTTATGTCCAGAAATTTGTTTAATTTTTACACTAACTGCATAGGTTAGTTGATTATTAAAAACGCATTTTGTGAAAAAATTGTACTAACAATAAACTCCTGGTTCCTCATAAACGAAACACTCATAATGAGGGAAGCAATGGTCGTGCTAGAGCATAGAGCGTAGAGAGTACTGAGCATAAAACGCCTGCGATGTATGCAACCCTCTTCACAAAAGTGTGTTCATTGCTGCCCACTCCAAGGGAAAGTGAAAAGTAAAGCGTAAGGGAAATAGAATTATTCATAATAACGATATGATTCCTCCTTCAAGTATTCAGTTTAAACCCTCATTCACAAATTCAAAATGCATTTAGTGGCTACTCTAGCATTCAGTCGTAAATTGATAGCACTGTTCAGGTGAGGATGCAGAAGTAATAAATGGGTAGTTCTTTTACATGCGTGTAAATGATATTAACTACACACCTATTTATGTAAGTGTTTTTAACAATATGTACCTTCACTACATAACATTTGGTATTAAATTAACCCACCCGTAACTGGTGATAGGGCGGCTGTTAGTACCCCAGCCTTTGAAAGATACCGCAAAGCGAATACGCGAAGGAACCTATGCTTCTGAGTAACCCTCAGTTATTTTGTTGTTTTACAAACCAGGCGGAGGTCACATTGTAGACGGTGAGCAGAAACTTGTTATTTTATTTTTTCTGGCGCCTATGATGTAATCAATTCCCACCTCACCGATTACGTACTTATTTATCGCGTGTTGATTTTTTTTATATATTTCACAAAACTACGGTTTCTTCGAGGAATATTATTAGGGGAGATGACCCAGGATTTGGGGAATGGGTAAAGGTCAATTCAGAAGCGGAAAAGAGCGAATTCATTGATGAAGAGGGGGAGAGCGTAGAGATCATGCATGTGTGGAAATTGCAGTGAATGAGGGACTGTGGAAAGTGACTTAAAATTGAGATTATGTTCTAATAACCATAAGATATGATTAATTGGTTCTCTTTAAACAGATTCTGATCCTCAAAACACAATTTTACAGTCAGTCTGCGTATTGGTACAAAATATAGTGGAAAGAGTGCTTTTTTAGTGATTCGTGTTGACATTAAAATATTTTTTAAAATTTTGATAAGTAACTGTACTTCTTATTTCATTATTTTTTATATTATCCCTAATGATAATGCACACAATTTCTTGTTCATATCACCAAAACAGACATTTTTGTTATTTCGACTCTTTTAATCAATTTTTTGTGTTGGGGTATGTCCACACATCATCAGTTACGTGACAAAAATATTACCTCACAAGTTACTGGTTAAATGTGGATTAAAATATCATATGATAATATTTCAAACCGTTTACTACTTGTCACATTTTAAGAAACTTATTACATAATTAATAATACTTAAAATGATATTATAAGTTAATTACAGCTTATACCAATTTATTAAACTCTTTTATTTCCCCTCAGTTATGTGATTTTGTTTTTATGTGGCCCTAGAGTTCAGAGAAACACTTCTGCCTTGCCCTGGGTTATTATTTCTTCATTTTCTCTTGAACTTTCGTAACTTATTCCACACGACTTATATTGATAAATGTCATCTCCATTTGCCCTGAATTTGTAATGTTTGTAATTACAAAAAATAATTAATACTACATAATAGGTTTTTTACTGTAATTATTAATTAAATATCACTAACAAGCAAATTTGAGTCAAATTTTAAAAGAAAAAATAGAAACAAATAATTCATCGTCAAATATAAATCATCATTCGTGTCAAATATAAATCATTTACGTGTATTACACATTAACAATTTAAACAGTATTTCATGAAAATGCATTTAAATAATAATTTATTACATTTAATGCAGAATAGTTTTAAAACATTGCAGATAAAATAAAAAATCTACAGTCGGAAAAATTAATTTAAATTTAAAAAATACGTTACACACCACGATAATATTTTAAAAGTATTATTTAATTTGTTGGAGAAGAGCTCCGCACCCACTGTAAGAAGGCAATGGAAGAATTTGAAGAAACAACAATAGAAGGGGAAAAGTACAAAACCTAATTCAAGTAAGGCTTCAATGCCAGCCATTTAATTAACTTTATTGCATTGTTGTTGAAACGTACTTTATTGTATTCCTATAAACAGGGATTTCATTAATTGAAGTCATGCGAAGTACCCTTCCTCATTTCAGATTCGAGTAAAATGTTCCAACACCGTTTATCTTTTAGGAGTTGAGCAAAGTACGTATTTACACTCTAAGTATAACAAGTCCGGTGATAATCCGCTCCTGTCCAGGTAGATGTTCTTCGTGAAGCCAGAGCGACTAAAAATAGTTTGATTACTCCTGACGTAAGTAAGGTACCAGAAGATACTTTTGTATGTCTCGGTCTGATTACCTGGATGTTTATAGCTCAGGGGAGGGGAGCGAGCAAGCAACCAGACAATAGGGCTCCCAGGTTCCGCTCGTCAGACGGGGAAGTTCTCGGACGTTGAGCTCAATTCATGTGTCACGCCATCGCCAACACTGTCTGCACACACGCGAGCAGCGACAAGAGTAATAAACAGACGTTCGTTTAAAGGCTTTTTACGAGCAAAACAGAGTCTAAAATACCTTTCATACAGGTGTTCTAGTTCTCCTTGGACTTAAAAGTATTAAGACACTGATGCCTTTCATTATATATTTACCTATAATTTTTTCAAAGAATCGTGAGAATTCTGTGCTAAGAGAAAGAAAAAGAAACTAATTTTGTTATATTCAATGAGTCAAATAGGTGCCACAAAATTACACAAATGCACAAAACAAAAAAAATTGGCATACCATAAATAGAAAATAATATAACTTCATAAAAATGAATCTCTCTTCAGCAAAGGTTTTTTGTCTTTTTCGTCGGAAACAGATAAAGGAACTGTCACTACGAATTTGTATTTTCTAAGAGACACTAGAGAACTTCATTTACGTAAAGGAACTGGAGATAAATAGCCGTTATATTCCATTTTAAAGACCTCTGAAAATATATTTTCAGTTAAAACATACATATATGATAATATTTTATTATTTATTACCTAATTACAAAATAAATTTACAATGTATAGGACTAAAATATACTGACAAGAAAGATTTCTGTAGCTGCCAGTCCAATAAGAATTAGACCAAATTGAGAATATAAACAATATATTTGACAAGATTATTAGATCGTAGTGTTTTATTTCCCAGATCAAGTAAATATTCTCGAGAACGGTTTGAAACGTTATCATATGATATTTTAATCAGGGTCATTCCATGCGAACTCAACATGACGACCAACCCGACCATCTCCGATTTTTAAATAAACATGATTTTTGTATTCTTTGGATCAAAACTAAGTGATTTCCAAGATAAAAACCTTCGAAAATGGAATTCACGAGCCAGGAATTAAGAATCTGTTTTTGTGAATTTTAATCAGTTTTTAAGCAAACATAATGAATTTATTTTTTTACAGTTGTTTTGTTTCGGATTAAAAATTTTGTTCAGCATGTTTCTTATGAAAAACGTCTGAAAAAAACGAATATCATATTTAGAAACCCGATTTTTTACAAGAAAACATCGAAAATAAAGATTTTATCAATTTTTATTAAAAAATCGATTTCTCAAAAACTTATTCTTTTAAATTTGGTTTAGCTGGCTCAAACGCTTTATAATGGACCATATTACACTAAACTATTTGTTTCCTTTTGGGGAATAGCTATTAAAAGGGTTTAAAAAACTTTATTTCTGAAACTCTATTATTTTTTAACGTTTTTCGCTAATCTGTAATATATTCAGTACATAATCAATGAATGTAACATGTTTTATGTGTTTGAAAAATATTTTTGAACATTTTTAAATATTTTTCATCATATTTGAACTAAAACATACTACCAGATTATTGTTTGGAATATTTAAATAGCTATTTTAAAATTTCAAATTATTTGAAAAAAAATTTTATTTTGTACATTCACATTGAATAAAGCTAATAAAAATAAATTAAATAAATTATTTAAATAAAAATTCGTCATTTGCATTGTCAATAATTTTCTTAATGCGTTTATTTGATACTGACGTTTTTCTTTAAAATCAACCTCACGTCATCTATTGTTGGAAAACTGAATTATCTACCTTGATTGTCTTTGACTGCTGTTTCATCTTTTTTAAATCAAAACATAGAGTATATGAATGAGCTTAACCTCACTTATTTTGTTTTGTATCGAGAAAATTATTGTTCTTGAAAAATATTAATGTAAAATTTATTAATTTACTCATTCTGTAAAACATGACTGAAACAGGTTGGTAAACAAATCACATGTCTATTGCTTTCCAAAGCTAGATAAATAAATATTGAATTGATTTTCAGTGGAAAATATTTGTCATGTCGGAGCATCTTTGAATTTGAACTGCTTAATGGATAAGGATTTCACAATTTTTGATAGTTTACTGAAAGAACAACAGGAACTTTTGAAATGGAGAACTGGTATTTATGGAGTTCTATTCAATTATAAGTTTTTGTCTATAAATGAAGATCTTATTAACTGATTTTGCTTTTAATATTAAAAATCATAATTACTTATTTTTATACAAGCAATTATACACTTACATGTTAATCAATTTACATGAAAGCTATTGTTATATGTATGAAAAAATCGCACCTTATTTAATAACAATGATTTTAATTTTCAGGTATAAACAATTTTGAACTTCAGTCAAAGATATGCCAAATTCATATTGCTAAGTACTTAAAAAATTATGAACTGAATCAAAAACACTGTTTCAATCCAAATTCGATTCATAAAAAACCGATCACAAAAGGAATTCGCACAATTACACTGGATATGGCTAAAGATTTGAAATCTAAATTAAATATTGACGTGACACCGGGCATGAAGTATTGCGATTCTTGTCGCAAATCGCTAAATGAACAATTACAAGCTTATGTAATGGTTGCATCGTACGATACTGGAGAAGACTCTCATACAAGTGAAACGGATTCACAACCAGCAATGTCACAAATATCAACATTTTCAGAATCCAATTCCCAAACATGTTTTGATAATATTTCGGATGTATTAAAAAGTCTTAATATATCTCAAATTAATTTGAAAGGTGTATCAGCTAAATCAAAAGCTTTTCATTTAAAAAGGACATTGGAGCAAGCAACTGAAGTTATGGCTAAAAAATGAAAACAGCATTTCATTTAGACGAAGAAATAGATTCTACACTGAATGACATAAAAGAAAAAGCAAATAATTATAATTACATGTTGACACAAATTAAAACTGCAATAACAACGTGCAATTATTCTACCAAATTGCAGCTTCTGACTTTAGTACCAAATTTAGAAAAATTAGAACTTCAAAAATATTTAGGCATAACTCGCGCCACTGCAGATGCTGCTCGTAAGCTAAAAACAGAAAAAGGGGTTTTTGCAATACCAGATAAGAAACATGGCAGCACTATTTTGTCAGAAGATGAGAAAAAAAGAGTAATCAACTTCTACACAGATGAAACTAATGGATATTCAAAAATGCAACCTGGTAAAAAAGATTGCGTGAGTCTTGGTAAAGGAAAATATAAACAAAAACAGTTGCTGCTATTGAATCTTCGTGAGCTGTACGTAGCTTATAAAAAAGAATTTGAAGATAGTCAGATAGGTTTTTCGACGTTTTGTTTGTTACGTCCGAAGTGGTGTATTCTCGCAGGTGCACCAGGATCACACAATGTGTGCGTATGCACTATTCATCAAAATGTTGAGTTGCAAATGTTTGCAACAAATTCCAAAGTATCAAGCAAAGAAATAATGTTAAAACTCGTTTGTGACCCTAATAATCGAAATTGTTTGCTAAGGAATTGTGAACAGTGCCCAAAAGAAGATGAAATAGTAAAAATGTTAGAGGACTTATTATTCCCGAGTGCTAGTCATCTTTCAGAAGAATCTGAAGAAATTCAGGACGAAGATGAAATTGATGAAACTTTTATAGAATTTAAGCAATGGATCAATGTCGACAGGGCTGAACTTATTACGAAAAACATGTCAAAAACTGAGTTTATTCAGCATTTGATGGAAGGTTTTTTAAAACTGATTCCTCATGATTTTATCACAAAAGAACAGTTTAAACATTTGAAAAATAGGAAAGAATCATTGGGAGGAGACGCTTGTATTGCACTGCTTGATTTTAGTGAAAACTACAACTTTATTGCACAAGACCAAGCCCAGGCTTATTATTGGACAAAGAAGAGTTGTACAGTTCATCCTGTAGTAATTCATTACAAAAGTGAAAATGAACTAAAACACCAAAGTTGTTGCTATTTATCTAAAGATTTGAAACACGACGTTGCTTTTGTCAAAGTTATCAAAGATAAAATCACCGCTTATATAAAGGAAAAATTACCGAATATTAAAACAATTCATTACGTGAGTGACGGCTGTCCAGGACAATATAAAAATTGCCACAACCTTTCAGATACTTGCGAGCATCAGGAAATGTACGGGATTGATGCTACCTGGACATTTTTTAACACAGCACATGGTAAGTCACCATGCGATGGAATCGGGGGCACAGTAAAACGAGAAGCTGCAAACGAAAGCTTAAGAAGACCATTAAATAATCAAATTATGGACGTTGGAGCGTTGATGCAGTTTTGCCAGGAGTTTATAAAAAATATTCATTGCGAAGTAATACCGAAATCTGATTCACAGAGGGCAAGAAGACGCAAATCAAAAGCTGTACGTGTTCCCGGTACGCGCAGTTATCACGAATTTGTTCCGCTTAAAAAATGTTATACAGTGCAAAATTGTAAGTTCAGATGAAAGTTATGTTTTCACTTTCGATTTAATCAATAACAAATCTATTGTGTAAATATTATGTTTGACAACTTATTTTGATAAAACAAATAAAACTATGAACGCTTAAGAAAAGAGTTTTAATCATTTAACTACACTATATTAAAAAATGGAATCAGTAACAATGTTGTATAATTTTATTAAAATATAAAAAGAGCTATTTAAATATTCCAAACAAAAATCTAGTAGTATGTTTTAGTTCAAATGTGATGAAAAATATTTACAAATATTCAAAAATATTTTTCAAACACATAAAACATGTTACATTCATTGATTATGTACTGAATATATTACAGATTAGCGAAAAACGTTAAAAAATAATAGAGTTTCAGAAATAAAGTTTTTTAAACCCTTTTAATAGCTATTCCCCAAAAGGAAACAAATAGTTTAGTGTAATATGGTCTATTATAAAGCGTTTGAGCCAGCTAAACCAAATTTAAAAGAATACGTTTTCGAGAAATCGATTTTTTAATAAAAATTGATAAAATCTTCATTTTCGATGTCTTCTTGTGAAAAATTGGGTTTCTAAATATGATATTCGTTTTTTTCAGACGTTTTTCATAAGAAACATGCTGAACAAAAGTTTTAATCCGAAACAAAACAACTGTAAAAAAATAAATTCATTATGTTTGCTTAAAAATTGATTAAAATTCACAAAAACAGGTTCTTAATTCCTGGCTCGTGAATTCCATTTTCGAAGGCTTTTATCTTGGAAATCACTTAGTTTTGATCCAAAGAATACAAAAATCATGTTTATTTAAAAATCGGAGATGATCGGGTTGGTCGTCATGTTGAGTTCGCATGGAATGACCCCAATATTTAGTAGTATACAAATTGTTACATAATTAAGGTGAATATTACGTAAATAGGAGTCTAGTAGAAATCATTTATATGCATGTATCAGAGATGTTCACTAACCTATACACCTTCTCCTGAAACTGCTATCAGTTTATAACGGAGTTCAGGAGTAAGCATGACACGCATTTTGAATTCATGAATAAGGTTTGAAATCGAATACTTAAAGGAGCCGTATGTTATGAATGATTCCATTTCATCGTACGCTTTACTTTTCCCTTTCCCTAGAAATGAGCAGCGATGAACATATTTTTGTTGAGAGGGTTGCGTACATCGCAAGCGTTATGTGTGCAATATGTCGGCTCTTGCATGAACTTTGCTTCACTCATTATTATAAGTGTATTCTTATGTGAGGAACCAGGAGATCATTTTTTCTAGAAACTTTGGTATTGAAGGTTTTGTGTAACAATGTTTACGTGTTGTATTAACTAAAATTTCCAGATTTTTGATACAATATATGAAACAATAAACCTTCTATTACAATACCTCGAACTTGTGATTAAAGTTTTGTCCAGTTTTGTATTCATTGAACTATCTATACGTTCTTTTTATGTACATCATATCGGTTTGATAGACGAGAAAAGTTAGTGAAAAATATTGAAAAGTCCATTAGTGTCTTGAGAGAAATGTAAAGTTTAGTAATATGACTAACCGTCGGAGTGCTGGATTAAATCCACTTTACCATAAAGCAGCTCAGTCGGTTAACAAGAAGTGATAGTTGATCATATGCAAATTTTATTTCATGTAGTACACTGGGGCATGGATTCTTTGCACTCCATGGTCACCAACGTCATTCATATTAAACAAACTTTCTTTTGCAAAATATACTATAATCTCAATAAACTCGTCTACCATTCACCAGAAATATATACAAAAAACACAAATTGAAACCATTCCTGTAAAGAAACACATAACTAATTCTTAACTCTAACATATACACTTTCAATTACCGTAGTATACAAATTTAATATATTGTACCTCTTCCATTACAATATTTAAATGAAGTTACGAATTCTCAACACAATGTACAAAATGTACAAAAAAGTACATTTTGAAGAAAAAAAACTTTTCAAGATAATTCCTAACTTTGAAATTGGAATGTCGAAAACTAAAGAAAGCAAGATACTGGTGGATAAATTTTAAATAAGAGAAACCTCTCGTAAATTTTGTTCATTTTCTTTAGTGCCATCTATTGTTTCTATTTAACATTCATATCTTTGATTGAAAAGCAAAGTGTTTTTTTCAATGTAAAACCTTCTCATCATATTTCCTCACTCGTGAGTCAACAGTTTCAATTTACAATTAATTTTAATAACTTAAAACAGTTTCGTCGAGAAAGATTGAATCCTATCCCTGAATAATTCCGGAAAATGTAATCAATGCTATGTCCTCCTCGACTCTCTTGATAACATTACGTGGCTTTGAAAAAGAGAGTCCAAATAATGCAGTTTTTACTGCGATATTCTTACTTGAATATAACCACAACTAGAAAAGTCGCATTATTTGAAGATCACGCTGAAGTACGTTGCTGTTCTCGCATCTGCTCTGTGACCTCCAACTTGTTTCGATATCAGTTGCTCGTTTCCCCGCTCAAGGAAATGTGCAGCTGTGTAGCTCCACTGCTTCGCGTTTGCTCTCGTACCAAATATTTCCTTATAGCATTCTCTCAATTATATCGTAGATAAGGAAATAAGAGAATCTAATGAAATAAGAAAATAAAAGAAAAAACTTAAAGAAAATAGAACGTCCCAGCATGAGTTCACTAGTGTATTACAAGCACATGATTTCAAATTGTTTCGAGAAATTCACTTTATGACAATTTCTTTTAAATGAATTTTTCGAATTGATAACGAAATAATTCAATGAAATGATTACCTCTTCTGTGTTTCTGTGAAGAGTTTTATCTCGCTTCTGGAAGTTTTCAGCACAGGTGGAACTGTTCATGACCATGACACCACTCTGCTTCATACGACTTCACCGGTCGCTGACGTCTTCCGAAAGAACGAGATTTCCTGATTCCAGACATCGCTCGCGGTAAGTTCTAACGCTTCTCGTTTCTTGACACGCACGTTGTGTGCCACGTAGTCTTTAGGGAAAACGGGTGATCACAGGAAAATGCATACATAATACATCTTTTTCAGAGTTCTTAATTGTCATTTCTCTATCTTTCGATTATTAACTAAACTGCGAAATATCAATGGGGAAAGTAAATATTGAATTATTATTATTATTATTATTATTATTATTATTATTATTATTATTGCTCCATATCACGACTACAGATGTTATGAGTCGGCTGAATATAAAATCTACTCCAGGTTGCAACCAGCTACCTAAGGAGCAGATCTAGGGACTGTCGGTGCCTCTACAATACTTT
The DNA here is from genome assembly GCA_031308135.1 of Acheta domesticus. Taxonomy (NCBI): domain Eukaryota; kingdom Metazoa; phylum Arthropoda; class Insecta; order Orthoptera; family Gryllidae; genus Acheta; species Acheta domesticus. The sequence goes on along the minus strand of JAHLJT010009419.1, from coordinate 196,331,154 downwards.
GCGCAAAATGTGGGCTATTCCAAATAAAGCTATTTCTTGCACTTCCCAGTCTTTTGAATTACCAGGGAGTTTAGACAGGTTCTTACTCAAATTTTGCGGAACAAATCCCAGAGTTCCGATAACTATCGGGACGACCTGTGCTTTTACGCCGCACATTCGGCTGATCTCAATTTCCAAACTCTTGTATTTAAGACGTTTCTCTGCCTCCTTGGTAACGACGTTTTGATCGCAAGGTACAGCAACATCGACAAGTAAACACGATTTATTCTCCAAATCCTGGATGACTATATCCGGTTTGTTTGCTGCTATCGTGCGATCAGTTTGAATTTGTTGGTCATACAATATCGTACACAATCCAACAGACGTCACCGGTTTCGGTGAATGTTCGTACCACTTGGGGCATGTGTTCGGAACTTCGAGGGCGGTACAGATCTGCCAGTGGAGGTAACTACACACCCTGTCGTGTCTTTTCAAGTATTCTGTCTTTGCTAGGATTGGACAAGCTGAGACAATATGATCGATGGTTTCTACGTGTTCCTGACAAATGCGGCATTTATCATCTTGGGAAATTTTGAGAATCGCTTTATCATAATGTCGTGTTCTCAAGGCTGATCTTAAGCAGCTATTACAAGTGCTTCCGATTCTGGCTTCATTCTTCCCCTTTTAAGCCACTTAATGATTGATCTTTATTGATCTGCACCTTGTCCATTCATTTCAAATATTGTCCGTGGAGTAGTTTGTCTCTCCACGATTTCTTTAACATTTTTGTGTCTCAAATTTCATGTTAAGTATTATTATTATTATTAATATTATTAATGAAAACTTTATTTAATTTTGAGAATTTTATATAAGAAAAATTATAAACTTCGGGTATTTATAAACGACAAAGGAGGATGAAACCAATCTTTAGAACTTTTATGCAGAGTCCTATTTGATTTATTTGTTCTAAATTGAAACACTAGGTAGTAGGTGCAGATGAAAGAAGAGCAAAAAAAAAATATTGAACTTAAAACAAATGAAATGGAGCTGAATAACGGTTAATACTGAAGTAATTCGTTTTACCACAGCCCGACACAAAAAGCAATAATGTTACATAAATATATATGATTCTTTATATTTTTGTACACATAGTTAACTGAGGAGGTGTCGCGATGGATAATTCGGATCCCTGACATAAATATTTCGTGTAAGTGTTTGTTTGAAAATGTTGTACACCTTTGTGATTGTCAGTACCATTCCCAAGATCTTTTATCTACAAATTCCAATACTTGTCACATGGTTGCAGGCTGTCAATCAATTCTCAAAAAATATTTTTATCTCGCGGATGTCTACTAGTCGCAAGCTGCGGAACGCCCTTTTACGTGGAACAAGCGATGACAGCCAGATCTGACTGGAGAATTGCCCAAGCAGCCTTTCTTGTGTCACAAGTCCAGTGGACACGAACAAGTTTTAGAAAGATAAAACATTACAGATATTTCCGGAATCGACAGAAAGAAGAATTGCAGATGTAAGTTTGCATCTTATTTGCTCTTGGTGTATTTTGAGATCAATACTAGCAAGATTGCTACGAGAGTTGTTACATCAAGTAGAATAATATTTGCATTCCGAAGAAATACAGAAGCAGACGTTTCAAGAAAGAAAAATAACAATAGCAGATGAAAAAATTTCTCCCAGAAATTTGGGCCACAAAGCATTCTTTGAATGTAAAAAGTACAAGAACACAGAAGTATACAAAATCACGTTAATAATTTGCTTGTGAAGATTGTGTGGGAAATGTATTATTTTGTGCACCAATAAATATTTTATGAATTGATAATAATAATAATAATAAAGATTTTAAATAAAAGTACTCGGTAAATAAAGTTAATGATGTAACAGTGTCTTAATTATCGAATAATTGTACTTCAGGAGGTTAGAAGACATTTACGGGAAAACATTTTCTGGGGTCCGTTGTATTTCTGGCAAACAATTGATTTTGTAGGAAATATGCAACCTCTCCCGAGTTAATATTGCAACGCATGAGATCTTCCTCATGATTCGCTTGCTGTAGTTTGGCCAAACTATAGAAAGTGCGACAAAGAAGAAAAAATAAAAGAAGAAGAAAATAAAAAGTACAAAAAGTATTGAAAGAGCATATCAGGCATCCCCATAACGGACTGGTCTAAAGCATAATTAAAACGGAAGCAAAAACTACAAAATGCTCGTCAAAGAATTGTATCACAATAAAACACTAGTGGTTTCTGTACCAAAACGTGTAGCTCATGTCGTCGATGTAAATCTTCAATACAATTTATTAAAGATAATTTGAATCCTTTTAAAAACGTTCTGATAGTAGGCCCTACATATCCGGGAAAAGTTACATAACAAAGTGTTCAGAATAATACAGAATAATATATACAGAATAATAAAGCTATTGTAAAAAATGCATAAAAATCTACTTCACAGTATTTTATTTTTTCAGTGTATTCCTTCAGTTGATAATGCTTAACACAAAAGGGTAACTGTTACAACAGATAAACTTCGTGTAAAAATTGCGTACTAATAAAATATTAGTTAAAGCTTTTATCACTAGATGGATCAACATAATAAAGAAATACATTTTTTAATACTCCAAGTTAAAGTAATACAGTAGTTATGTAGAAAACATAACAAGCGGTTAACTAGGTAACGTTTACATATGTTTACTTCCTTCCAATATATTTCCATGACGATAAATCTATTTTAAAAACCTAATATTAGCTCGGTACCAAGAATCAGTCGGCTCCTTCTCACGGCAACATGAGCTGCAGATCCATCTCCACCAGCAGTTCCGTGGCCACGCCCCCTCACACGATATTCAATTACAGGGTGGCGCATATTCATGAGTTAAAGCCAGCGGCGCTGTAAGTGCGGGTTCTCTGAAAACTCCGCTCACTAGATTTTGAGGCTGCAGGGGAAATGAGTCTGGATGTAAATCAAGTAATTTATTTGTTTTAGATAAATTGTAACATCACTTTAATGTTTTTATTTCACATCATTGACCATTTCAAAAGTAGTTTAAAGGTAAAACGTAACTTGTAAAATTAATGATTCGGTATATGTTTCCTATTGTGGTAAATATTTTAATTACACTCACAAAACGTATGTGCACCAATAGCTAACAGCAACACAAACATTGGTGTACAGCCAATGTGCCATTCAATACCAGGAGAATGCCGAATCAGTAGACATGCAACATGGGACATGAACTGCAAGGGATATTTCCTCTCTCATCTACCACCCTTCATCTCTCCTTTCAAACACAAACGCTTACACTTTCATATTCTGCATTACCACACGTGGTGAAAGACTAGTCGATATTATAATAGTCCGGTAAAAAAGAGTCTGACAAAGGAAAAAATTCCGGAAGTTTTTTCTCAACGGTTCTATGTTTTTTGATGGTTCTGAATTCGAGTTTGATGATTGCCACCTCCAAATAATTCCACTTCACAGTGTCAAAGAATACAAAAAAAATTTTACAATTTCACAAAACTCTTGCAGTGTTGCGAAACACAAAATTAAAGGCACACACTGACCAAGCGATGCTACCTGACTAACACAGCAAGCAAAAAACCAAATGAATGTAACATTGAAAGGTTACGAGGCACACATGGCTGGGTTGTCGAACCACACCACTGTCACATCACCACCGCTCCTACAAATCACACCGCTGTCTAGTAGAGGGTCTCAAATGCAGAAAGCGTGAAAAATGCCCTTCACCGCCGTGGATGCTTCATGCTCCCGGTCCACCATAGCTCCTTCCGCTTGGCCCACACTCCACCAGCTGTGTCGCCCGCTGTCCGCGCGTGTTCTGGCGCTGCCCCGGGTTCCGACCCCGGGCAGGGCGCAGAGGGGCGGGCAGCCGGCTAGCTGGCGGCGGGGGACGGACGTAGGCGGGGGGAGAGATACGGGCGCGACGGCGCGATGGTGTTGGTGGCGGCGGTGACGGTGGTGATGTAGTGACGTCACCGGTGTCGGCGGCGAGGGTAGCTGATTGCAACCTGGCAGGGCGGCGGAAGAACTGTCACATGCATCAAGGCGCGGGGAAACAATGATTTAATTAATGTCTTCATTCCATTTCATTGATTGATGGATTGATGATCGATTTTTTTTTTAAGTGGGACGCGCGAATTTTGGAATTGGCGCCCCCATGACACCCTGGTCTAGCATGGAACTCCCATAATTTAGCGGGAAGTACCACAAAGAGTGCCCAGGTGGGCGGAAGTCGCAGGAACTTGTCCGCGCCGACCAAAATGTGCTAACATTTATTGGGGCCGGGCGCATGGCGATGCTCGAGTTCGGCACCGTCCGTCTCCCACTCACGTCTTTCAGCAACAAGCACTGAGAAGTCCACCACAGTTCTGCATTATCTTGAGAGACTCCATTCCTACTATAAACACGTGAGGAGGGCATACAACAAACGAAAGCATAGGCGTTTGCCTAGCGTACATATTGTAATCACCTCTAACCATTACTGAGTACCTCGTAACAATTATCCTAACCTAGAAGTAACAAAATCACATAGAATTTGTAGCAGTGCTTAATCAAAAAATTATACACGAATTAGTACAACAAGGAATTAAAAAAACGCCAAGTGGCAGGCCCACACAGTATGACCTATAAAATAATAATGGCACGCCTGTTTACCAGACGGCAAAGAGAAAGAAAAAATCAGCTGAGCATCTCTGGTCGACCGAGGGGGAAGGAGTAGAGATAAATATAATGGTTGGGGCTTATTCATGGGAGGATCTAGCCAGTGCACATAGTTTTTGTACTGGTCGCAATAATTTACCCTGGCTAGTTCGTACTTCAACAGTACGCACAACCCCGGCTTGATCAGGGAACAATTTCTCCACTACACCTAATTTCCATTGAGAGGGCGGAGATTCCTCAATTAAAAGTACTAAATCATTTACACCTAATGGTGGTGACTCCCTTTTCCACTTCATCCTTTGTTGCAAGGTGTGAAGGTAGTTTCGAGACCAATATTTCCAAATTATTGCTAATTTGTTATTTAAATGCCGGAATTGTTGCGCAGGAGTTATCTGCACAAGAGGCGAGTCAGTATCTATAGGAAAATTATTAAGCGCGTGCCCGTAGACTAAGTGATTCGGGGTCAAAATCAAATTCACATCCGTATCTGTAGACGTGACTTCAAGCGGTCTTGAGTTTAAACAAGCTTCTATTTTGGCTAAGAGGGTGTACAATGTAAGCAAGGGCACAACTTGTTGCCCTAAAGCGCGACGCAAATGGAATTTTAGACTTTTAACACAAGCCTCAGCCAACGAGTTTCGGTGCGGAGAGTAGGTGGGACAAAAGTGCCAGGAGGTACCCTGCACTGATAAAAATTTGGTGATAACCTCTAAATCCCGAGCGGAAAGAACAAAGCGATTAGCCTCGGCTAGGATACGACTAGCACTTTTGAATGTACTAGCGTTATCACTGTTCATGTGCACAGTATAACCTCCTCTTCTCGATCCAAAACGTTCAAAGGCCGCAATGAATTGAGAGGAGGATAGATTTTCGACGATTTCTAAATGCGAAGCTTTCGTGGAATGGCATATAAATACAGCAATCCAAGTCTTCTGAGACATTTTTGATCTCGTGAGAGACGGCCTTGTCAAAATTGGGCCACAATAATCTAAGGATGTGTGAGCCCATGGCCGAGAAGGATTTACGCGGCTAGGGGGCAATGAACCCATAATCTGGCCAAGAGGAATTGCGCGCCAACGCTTGCAAGTCAGACAAGCATTGATTACTTTCTTTGCTACCCGTCTTAGGGAGGGAATCCAATACTGCTGGCGCACACATCCCATCATCAATGCTAAGCCCGCATGTAGAAATGCGAGGTGTATCATTTCTAAGAACAGGACGGTAAATTTGTTGTTGGGCGGAAGTATAATAGGATGCTTGTTTAACCTCTCCACCTGAGAATTCATTAAACGGCCACCCACCCGTAAAAGCCCATCAGGGCCTAGATAAGGATTCAAGCTAAGGAGCGATGACTTGGGAGGTAATCCCTTTTCTTTTGAAAGTGCCTTATATTCAAGGGGGTACATGTCTAGTTGAATGAGTCTTATAATAACCACTGTGGCTTCTCTCAATTCAAGCGGTGCCAACCAACCCCTTCTCCGCATCTGAGCCGAAGCAGGGTCAATGCGAGCAACAATTGCAGCCAGTATATTGTTAATGAATCTTAAGCATAGCGCCAACACCCTTATCAATTTGTGATATTTTGAATATCTGCTAAGCAGCACTTGAACAAATGAATTTTGGTTTTCACCTACATCTGACGAGGGCATACTTGTTTGGTATGCAGTGAACATACAACAGAGAGCATCTACCTTACCATTATCCGCTACCTCAGCATCGACAAACGGCTTGGCCCACATTGACACTGGCTGCTTCAGCCACGGCGGTCCTACAAACCAGAGGGTACTGTGTTGCAGTGCCTGGGGGGAGACACCACGGGTTAGCAGATCAGCGGGATTCTGTCTCGAGCTTACATGGCGCCAACAAGATAGTGGATAGGATGCCACTATCTTTGAAACTCTATGCGCAGTGAAAGCATCCAATTTATGATTGCTTTTCACAAACCAGTGCAAAACAATAGAACTATCTTAAAAAAGATACACTTGATTAATAGAACACACAATTCTCAATGCTCTTATTACCTTCTTGGTCAATTCTACCAATAACAATGCACTACACAACTCCAAGCGAGGAATAGTCGACCCTGCCAGGGGAGCAAGTCTTGATTTAGAGCACAACAAGTGGCTATGCGCAACGGATGCAGAATCATGATTAACTAAGTATAATGCAGCTCCGTACGCCTTATGAGAGGCATCACAGAATCCTACTAGACAAGAGGGAAGGTGACCCTGGGGTAACACCTTGCGTGGGAATATAATTGATTGCAGTAAAACAATCTCATTAACCAAGGACTGCCAACAACAAGTAAGATCAGAATCAAGAGGAGTATCCCAATCCAACTGTAAATACCACAATTTTTGCAGAAAAAGCTTCAACTTTACCAAGAAAGGATTCACAAAACCTAATGGGTCATAAATAGAGGCTATTAAGTGCAACACAACCCTTTTTGTGATATACGGGAGGTTGAAAGTGTTTGGATCGGAGTGTTTGCTGTATGTAATGCAAAGTGTGTCTTTATCAGTGTTCCAAGTCAAACCCAATATTCTATGTGTGTTGTCTGAGGCCAGAGGCGTGGAAGTGTATTGTGTGTAAGTGGTGTTGAGAGTGGCCAGAAACGATGAAGAATTGCTATTAACCTTTCTCAAATTAAAATGAGCCCCCTTTAGCACTTTTACAATCCTTTGAAATAACGATGCTGCCTTCTCAGCACAGTCACTCCCAAACAGTAAGTCATCTACATAAAATCCCTGCTTGATGGCTGAAGCCACCTCAGGATCAATTTCATTTATTTCCTCAGCCAACTTGTTGAGACACCTTGTACTCAGAAATGCGGAGGGGGCCATACCATAAGTAACGGTTTGCAAAGTAAAAATTTTAATGGGGTCGTGAGGGTTCTCTCGCCACAAAATTCTCTGAAATTTAGTATCAGCATCATGCACCCGAACCATTCTATACATTTTCTCAATGTCTGCTGTGAAACAAACATTAAACAATCGAAATCTAAGCATGATGTCAATGAGCTCTGATTGCACGTTAGGGCCAGCGTAGAGTAGGTTGTTTAAACTTAACCCAGAAGAAGATTTGGCACTACAATTGAAGACTACGCGCAGTGGTGTAGTAGGGGATTGTGGATTCAACACACAAAAATGAGGTATAAAATAGAAAGGAGGTGCTATCTTACTGACACATTCAACTGCATGTCCCAGTTCAATGTATTCTCTCATGAACTTGACATAATTATGCCTTAATTCTCTATCTTTAGAAAATCTGTTTTCTAAAGCAAGCAAAAACTGTTTGGCCACAAAATTTGAATTCCCCAATAATTGTGGAGGACGTTTAAAAGGTAAAGATACACAAAATTGCCCATTCTCCAACCTAAAGGTGTCATCATTAAATTTTTTTTCACAAGGATGCTCCAAGTGTGAGAAGTTTTCATCACGAGAAGAGGAAATCCTCTCAGAATTCCAAACATTCTCATAATCATTGACTAAGGAAGGAGAGTGTGCAGTTAAGAAAAAGCACTGATCTGGGGGTGCCGCACTTGGCAACAGTGTGGGCAATCGATCCCCCGCAATGACATTACCAAACTTAGTATCAAGAATAAAAAGCTTTGAACAATGGCTGCTCTTCTTAGTGTTAAGCACCTGAAAAAATAAAGAAGAGCTTAATAAAATATCTAATTTTTTAGGAATAAAGAATTGGTCATCAGCCAATTTTAGGTCAGCAGGCAGCTTCAGGGCAGCTAAATTAATGTTCCTCCGGGGGGTGGCTTTGGAAATAGCAGGGACCACTAAACATTCTATTGCCCTTTTCCACCTACAACACCGCGAGGAGATTAACACATGAACTCTAGCATTTGAACCAGAAGTAAGAGCATTAACAGAATGAATAGTAGCATTATGCCTAATTCTTTTGAGACGGAGGGCCTGTACCAGTGATTCAGTTATCAAGGAAACTTCACTACCAGAATCAAGTAATGCCCTGGCTGGCAGGGTTTGGCCCAATTCATTTGTTGCATTAACAATGGCTGTGGGAAGGAGAGAACCAATATTAAATGTCTGGCTAAGAACCAAGTGTGATAACGTGGAAACCTTAGTATCGTGTGGTTGTTTTGCAGTAATCTGGGTGGCAGATGCTAGTCCAGCAGAGGTGTTGGGAGCACTAGAACAATGAGGTGATGCCAAATTATGGACATTTTGTGTAGAAAATTTATGAAGCATTGAGTGGTGGTTCTTACCACAAGTTTTACAACTTAGCTGTGAGCAATGATGAGAAGGACCCTTCCTTCGAAGACAGTTGTAGCAGAGTTGATGAGAAGAGACAAAATCCCATCTCTGCTGGACAGCCAGGGTACGAAAACGAGGGCAGGCGAAAATTGGGTGCTCTCCAGAACAGCAGGCAATGCAGGCTTGAGCTGATGACCCCTCTTCCAGCTGAAACACCTGTTTGGCAGGTGAAGATTGTGTAGGGCGCTTAGATTTACTAACTGAAACAGAATTCACATCAGGATTAGCAAGAGGGGCAATGTCTAGGGCTCTTGCCCGGAGTGAAAGAAAATCTAAAACATTTTGCAATGGAACAATATCATTTTTTGCTTTAGCAAGGAAAAATGCTTCCCTTGTTTTGTTATCCAATTTACTGAGCACTAAAAATTGTACTATTATTTCAGCCATAGGGACTGTAGTGGGAACTGCTGACGTAGATAGCCACTGAGAAGTTACTACATTGTGCAATTCTCTTAAGGAGGAGGCATCACCAATTTTGAGGGAAGGAAAGGAGAAGAGAGCATGAATGTGCTCTTCTAAAATTTTTGATTTATCATCATAACGATCTCTTAATAAAGCCCAGGCCTGTTGAAAGGATCTGTCTGATACTGTGAGCACAGAAATCAACTTCAGAGGTTCGGCCTCGAGACTACTCATTAAATGCACCAACTTTTGCGAGTCCGGTATCTGTACCTGATTAATGACTAATTGAGTAAACAAATCACGAAAACGTTGCCAATTTCTATACCTTCCATCAAATTTTGGAATTTTAATGCTCGGTAGCGAGGCATGATGACACGCCGAGGCAACAGTAGGAGGCTTTTCAAAGGGCTCGTATTTTTCATTCAATAGCTGTTTTACAGCCAAGTAAGCATTTTCACATTGCGAAAAATTTTGTTCATGAATCGTGCCAAAGAACTCTGTGGAGCTGATCGCATCCATTTTAAGAGCTTCGATAACCTTCCAAACCTCACATAACCTATCTCGCAAGCACGCGAGACTTGCTACCGTTGCTGGTTGCAAAGCTTTCAAATTACTTTCAATTCGTGAAATTTCCCAAATAGCGAGACTCCACCTTTGTGATAATCTTAATTCAACTGCACCTGGCTCCTTAGCCCGTACCTTTGACTGAGACATGGTTAAATAAGCTTGCTTACTAATGAAAAGAACTGAAATAATTCACAATAGCATTTAAAGGGTATCAAGTTTCATACGCGAAAAACCATCTAAAAATTTAAGTACCGACATGTATTTGTTAATTGGAAGTCAACACCACTTTCATAAGCAAAATGAGCTATGTAACTATCGTCAAAATGCATTTAACCCTACAAACTTGAGAACCTAAGATCAGGAACGTGAAATATGAGGTTAGGAAAGCTGCATAAGATTTCCAGGAATTGGAAAGGCGTAACCAAGAACATGCTTTTAATTTGCACCATACAAACCGCATAAAACAAAGCGCACATAACACAAGTAAATGTTAACAACAGCACTGCTAATGATTCTACTGTAATTCTGCCTTTTTTTTATTAAGAAGGCACGCACGCGCGCGCGTGGACCACGGTTGCATGGCACATCGTTCCATGGAGCATCTTCGCAGGTCAGTGTTACCAACGAACGAACGAAATATTCGTTCCCGGGTTTCAAGGCACCATAAAATGTCAAAGAATACAAAAAAAACTTTTACAATTTCACAAAACTCTTGCAGTGTTGCGAAACACAAAATCAAAGGCACACACTGACCAAGCGATGCTACCTGACTAACACAGCAAGCAAAAACCAAATGAATGTAACATTGAAAGGTTACGAGGCACACATGGCTGGGTTGTCGAACCACACCACTGTCACATCACCACCGCTCCTACAAATCACACCGCTGTCTAGTAGAGGGTCTCAAATGCAGAAAGCGTGAAAAATGCCCTTCACCGCCGTGGATGCTTCATGCTCCCGGTCCACCATAGCTCCTTCCGCTTGGCCCACACTCCACCAGCTGTGTCGCCCGCTGTCCGCGCGTGTTCTGGCGCTGCCCCGGGTTCCGACCCCGGGCAGGGCGCAGAGGGGCGGGCAGCCGGCTAGCTGGCGGCGGGGGACGGACGTAGGCGGGGGGAGAGATACGGGCGCGACGATATGGTGTTGGTGGCGGCGGTGACGGTGGTGATGTAGTGACGTCACCGGTGTCGGCGGCGAGGGTAGCTGATTGCAACCTGGCAGGGCGGCGGAAGAACTGTCACATGCATCAAGGCGCGGGGAAACAATGATTTAATTAATGTCTTCATTCCATTTCATTGATTGATGGATTGATGATCGATTTTTTTTAAGTGGGACGCGCGAATTTTGGAATTGGCGCCCCCATGACACCCTGGTCTAGCATGGAACTCCCATAATTTAGCGGGAAGTACCCCAAAGAGTGCCCAGGTGGGCGGAAGTCGCAGGAACTTGTCCGCGCCGACCAAAATGTGCTAACACACAGAAAAAATTGCTAAAAACCTAAAAAAATTTGTCCTGTTTTTGGTTTTTCGCTTATATCTTTAAAAATATGTGTTTTATCCAAACAATTCTTATTCAAAAAGTTAAAGCAAATAAAATGTCCTAACGCCGTTTTCGAGAAAATATTGAAAGTATATGGGGGGCTTGTGCAAAGTACTCCCAAATTTTGAAGAAAGTTTTTCAAAATCACGGTGTCTCGAGTGGAGCCAGATCGACCGGGGAATATCCATTTTGGAAGAAATCTTACGTATGGTTTAGGCGCTAGTATTGTTCACGGACGGACGGACAGACGGACTCACGGATGGACAGACGTTAAAAAAACACTTTTTTGGGATCATATACCCGATCAAATACCCGACCCAAAACCGTGTATACCCGGCATACGCCTTAACCGATCAGGTAAACCCAGAAAACCTCAATCGGAATGGCGGCTTAGGGCCAATCGTCTAATATTGCTCGGAGAAACTCCACTAATGCCACTCCTCTGGCTTTCGTCTAATACTGTTCGGAGAACCCATGTAAAATTACCGATGAGAATACCGTTTGCTAGTATTCTCCTCCAGACAGTGGGCGAATTCGAACTGAATGCTACTGAACAGAGTCAGTGGCCAAACAGGATGTGAGCTAAACTCAGCAGCTCTGGGAGCACGTCAATTATTATGCTAACCCATTGTTATCCCACATCATTATGCACGTGATTGTAATTGTATTCCCATATGAACAGTACTATTTGGTACTAACTGAACTGTATTATCACACGGCTCAATTTTGTTTTTGAACGGGCACTCCATCCTAAAAACTATTTTCCTACCCTCACATTTGCCGCCTTGGATCGAAGCAATTGTTGCGTCATTAAATTAACCCTCTCTGATGTCATTTGTCGGCAACGCTAATACGAAATATTAGAACGGAAAAGTAGGAGAATTTACTTCTGCGATGTTTGTAAATATGTGGAAGAGGAAATGAAAAATATAAGAAGAAGAAGAAAATTAATTTTTATATGTGGACATCTTATGAACCAAAATACACACGGCTGCTTTGTTCACCTGTGAAGAGCAATGTCATGGTAAAAATCAGTGTTGTCAAAGTCTGTAACTGATGGCAATGGCACGCGTTGTGGCATCGTGCCATGCCACGAGCTTCTCTGCGTAACTGGCGTCGGCAAAGGGAACAATTAGTAACCCCGCCGATTTACAATTGGGATAGCCTTGTCTCTGATGGCTGGGTAACGAACTGCGTGGAGTAACAATTTCGTCGTGGCACTCGTGCCACAGACTCCCGCTCGTGGCATTGACCTTGACAACACTGATATAAACTATGTGTAACATAGACGGCGCTGACAGGGTTCTAGATAGCCGTGCGGACTGTACTCCTTGTTCGGCTGCCGTTGTTGCTAGTGCCTCCCGTCGCCGCCGCTACAGACGCCTCTACTCGGCGACGCGGTTAATCACTATTCATAGCGCGCCCAGACTGGCGTCGGTGGCGCACTCGGGCGGCGGCCTCGTGAGTTAGCACCCGGTGATCAACAAGCTCTTCCACTCCTTGACATGCGCGCGGAACCCCTTGTCGCGGCCGTTATGCACTCTCCATTCACTTCCTCCGAAGCTTTATGGCAAAACTTCATCGCCAAGCAGCTTCTGAGGGTATCGTGAATAAAAACAGCTACGTTAATATTTTACTGCAATGTTCATGCACTTCTTTCACTTTAAAACATTTTTTTTTGTTTGTCAGGATCTCGACGAGGAACGTAGGATATGAGAAAGTAAATCTGTGGAAAATGAATTCATATGAGTTTCACGCAAAACCTAATAAAAGGGAGCAACGTTTTCAAGTTTGAAGGATTTAAAGAAAACTACAAATCCTAAGTACTAAATAAACTTTTTCAATATTTCTGATACCCAAGTTATTTGAAATATTACCTGTATATTTAAATAACTAGAACTAAATATCAGGAGTAATTGCTAAGAAAAGGAAGCTATTTTGTAAAGGAATTGTTATCACCAAGGTAAGGGCCAGCTTTTCTTTTATTTTATTTATTTATTTACGTCAAAAACAGTTAAAAACTGCGTATGACGAGCTATGGGGAGAAGTGAATTTTGTGCACGTTTTCATAATTCTGTGGTCTCTATCCTAAACCATATTCTAGTCGAATTTTGAATACAGAAAAGAGAGTTTTTTTCGAGTTTTGTTGACAAAATATTCGCTCCTATATAATAAAATATATTTTCAAAGGTAAATTAGCTATAAATTTCTGCCCTGAACCCTCATGTTCTTCATGAAAGAATAATACTTTTTGCCGCGATAATATGAAAAACGATAATTTGAATAACTATATTTCCCACTGAAATTCAGAAGACGTGCACAAATAATGAAGTTACATTTATGTCCAGAAGCAAAACAAGGGACCATCTCAGCATTTGCTCAAGGATCAGGGAAACTGGACGAAAAACCTGATCGAGATGGGGGCCATCAACCCAGAAACTGTGGTACAATACTTGTTACAGGTTCTTTAGAATTATACAGTCCAAATGATAAATAATTACATTAACTATCATTGTTAAAATTAATTCTACTTTCCTTTTTGATGCTCGGTATAGTCTCGAATTGTATAGAAACAGTTATGCAGCAGAAAAGATTTTACTTGGGACTTAAACTTTTCTATGGAATTTAATCGTTTAATGTCTTCTGGCAAAGTGTTGTATAGTAATGTACATGAATTGTATGTGAATTTTTTGTAGTGAGCTGTTGATACTGCCACCTGGTGAATATGATTACTACGTCGTGTGTTATACTTATAGACATCGGCGTTTGCTGAAAATATATTCCCGTCCTTAAGTAAGTCATTTTTGACAAAAACTACTGATTCGTAAATCAGGAGACAAGGTAATGGTAAAATTCCTAGATTAATAAAGAGTGACTTACAAGAATCACGTGGGTTGGATTTGCTTATTATTCGTACAATTCTTTTTTGTAATCTGAAAGTCTGTGAACTATAAGATGTGTTTCCCCAAAATATTATGCCATATCTCAGACGGGAGTGAACATTGGCAAAATATACACAACGAGCTGTATGAAGGCTGACGGAATTTGAAAGAATTCTGAACGCGTAGCATAATGAGCTTAATTTTGTGTTCAATTCATTTAAGTGGGCATTCCATTTGAGGTTTGACTGAATTGATAGACCTAAAAATTTTGTTACATTAACATCAGTCAATGGCACACCGTTCATTTTCAATGGAGTACAGAATTTTTTATTTGATACGGAAAACTGCATTGAAACTATTTTATTTTCATTTACTTTTAATTTGTTATTACGGAACCAATTTGAAACGTCTGATATTGTACTATTTACGGTTTCTTTGTTGCAAAGAATATTTGTATCATCCGCAAAGAGAACTGTTCTTCCGTTTCGAATCGCTAAGGGCATGTCATTTACGTATAATAGGAAGAGAATAGGGCCTAAAATCGATCCTTGCGGGACTCCACGTACAATTGGCAAAGAACCGGAAAGGTGTGTACATAAAGTTCCATCATTCCAGTAAGGTATTTCTACTCTCTGAGATCGTTGTTTAAGGTACGAACATAGCCAATCTAGAGCAATACCACGGATTCCATACGAAGGTAATTTTGAAAGTAAAATGTTATGATCAATGACGTCAAAAGCTTTTGAAAGATCTAAAAATATTCCAATAGTTGCTTCGTTTTGATCCAATGATGAGGCAACATCCTTAAGAAAAGAAAAAATGGCTGTTTCCGTAGATTTTGATTTCCGGAATCCATGTTGGCAATTTGAAAACGCGTCGTGTTTATTGAGAAAGGTTTCCATTCGCACATAAAAAAGTCTCTCTAATATTTTTGAAAAAACTGACAAAAGAGAAATTGGCCGATAATTTTGAACTTCATTTTTGTTGCCTTTTTTGAAGAGCGGCTTAATCTTAGCTGTTTTAAAAATATCTGGAAAAATTCCGGTGCATAAGGATGCATTAAATATGTGAGTTAACGGGTGTATAATGGCTGGCGCGCACGTCTTTAACAAACAATCCGGAAATTCATCTAAACCGGCCGAATATTTATTTTTTAATTTACCGATTATTTTGAGAATTTCATAGGAAGAGGTTTCGGAAACGAACATAGTGTCGAAGACTTTTAGGGAAACGTCAGATGTTGAATTTTGTGGCTGAAAACCCTTAGTGAGATCGACAGCAATTCTCGAAAAGTATTGGTTAAAGAGACTAGCCACTGTTGCCGGATCGTTCACATCTCTATCGTAATCTTTTAAAACAACATTCTCTATAAGGTTTCTAGTTGGTTTGGTCGCATTTTTTACTATATCCCACATTGATTTTGTTTTGTTATTTGAGTTCAAAATATCCTGATCGTGTTTCATGATTTTAGCCTGCCTTATGACTTTTCTTAACAATGATTTGTATTTTTTAAAGTACAGGAGGAAATCTTGAGATACGTTATGATGCTTAGAAATGAAAGATAGAATTCGTTTGTTTTTACATGATGTTCTAATCCCTTGTGTTATCCAAGAATTGTTTTTGCGTGAAATATTTAATTTTCTTTTCTGAAGAGGAAAGCAAGTGTTAAAATGAAATGAAAGCGTTGAAAAAAAAGAATAATATTTATCGTTTGTATCAATAGTATTATAAACTGCGTCCCATGACTCCTGCAGCAAGTAATCAATGAATAATTTTATTTTACTTTTAGAAAACACTCTACTCATACGTGTATTATTTATTGTGTCATTGTTCGCATTTCGTATAATGGTAAGAATTTGTGCATCGTGGTCACTGTATCCTAAATCTTTTGTTTCAATTTCATGTCGAGTAGTGGTTTTGTTAATTATAATTTGATCGATTGCCTTCTTTGAATTTACTGTGATCCGTGTAGGTACTTTTATTGTAATATCTAAATTGAAGGAATTAATTAAGTTAAGAAACTGCTCTTTCTCGCAAGATTCGACCAGAAAATCAATGTTGAAATCTCCACATACAACAATGGATTCAAAAGAGCGATTGATGACTTTGATAAGTGTTATCTCTAGTTTTTCTAAGAACAAAATGTAATCTGCAGCTCTCTTTGTTGGAGGCCTGTAGATGCAAAGCAATATCATTTTTAGCACAGGAAGATGTACAACAGAAATTTCAAAAACATTTTCAACGGCATACTCATTGAATTCCGTCAAGGAGATAGAATCAATATTATTTTTAACGTAAATACAAGAACCTCCATATGCCGGACTTTTATGAGATTCTCTTTTTCTACAATAATAGCCTGCGAGGTAAAAGTTTGGAATTTGGAAAATGCTAAGTTCATTAGGAGATAACCAATGTTCTGTAAAGCAAAGAACATCCATTTGATTTAAATCGCTCTGTAGAGCTGCCTCGATAAACTCAGTTTTATTTGAAAGGGATTGAACATTATGGTGCAATATCTTTATTTTTTGCAAGTACCTACACGAATGTTTTTCTGCTGCATCTGACTGTAGTTGCTATATATTTACTCCATTTTTACCTCGAGTGCGTGGTCGAAGGTTGTAATGTGTCCCAGCAGTCACAGGTTGTGAGGAAATAGAGGCGTCATTGGTAGTGGGAATGGAAGAAACGGGAGTAGGTTCACAGGAGGGGGTAAGAGGGTTCAGAATAAGGGTGGGGGGTGGGGAACGTAAGGAAGGTGAAAGGGATGGATTTTTGGCAGGAGGCTGCGTAGGACTGGAGTTGATGATGTGTTGTGCAAGCTTTTCACCGACTGCATGTTTTCCAGCAAGGTTCATGTGGAGAC
This sequence comes from Acheta domesticus, assembly GCA_031308135.1. Lineage (NCBI taxonomy): Eukaryota > Metazoa > Arthropoda > Insecta > Orthoptera > Gryllidae > Acheta > Acheta domesticus. Next base: position 196,313,944 of record JAHLJT010009419.1, on the reverse strand, counting down.
CGTGCCGGGTGAAGTGTTTTACTGAGAGGAAATTCATTTCAAAAAGTGTTACATCTGTTTCTCTCAGTTGCAGTTTTAGTTGTTGGTTTGCGTGCTTAATCTCGCTGCAGAGTGTTGGCCTGTTGTACCAGAAGGGCAGAGTCGAGACTACAATGTTAGTATTTTGGGCGGCACATTGTAATTTGTTTACATGTTGCTCAGGTGTAAAGTTACCGCCCAAATTAATGTCATTCTGCCCTCCGATAATAAAGACTGTGTCCTGATTGGTCATTGTCTTCGTGTGAGTGTCCAACTCTGCAGTCACGTCTGCAAACCTCCCGTTAGGTTTAAAAATAGACGAGACTGAGTAGATGGGGGGTAACTTCCTACTGAGAATGGAGGAAAGATGGCGACCATGGCTGTCAGCTAAAATAAGTACCTGTTTTTTAGGCTCAGTAGGAATGGCTTTGTTTTCAAGTGGGCTAGGATGCGAAGCTTTACGTGTTTTGGTTTTGACACGCTTCCTAGTCTGTTTGCGTTGGTTTGTGCATGTATTTGTCGATGGAAGGGAAGGGTTGTGAGGATCAGGAAGGCGAGGAAAATCTGTTTCATAATCTAAAACACTAAATCTGTTTTGAATTGCGACTGGATGTGGTGTCTGTGTCTTATGTGCAGTCACGGGTGCACGGTTGGGGAAATTCGCAGTGTTGCCTACTTGTGCCCAACCGTCATTGTAGAGAACGACCTCTTCCAGCCTTCGGATATGTTTATCTAAATTACTGTTTACGTGTGTGAAGGCTTTCAGAAGGTCGGCTTTGAGGGTGTAGAGAGTAAAAAGAGTAGAACGAACAGTAGCCATGTCACGAATGCGTGTTAAAGTACGTGATAAAATTGGAATAAATACAAGAAAACTCAGATAAAAGCAACAGTCACCTAGCTTAATATTTTAAAAGTGTAAGATTTATGTGTATTCGATAAATTAAAAATTAAGATTCGATACAAGAAAGAGAAGGTATGCTAACTACAAAATCTATTGAAAACTAGTACTTACGAAATTTGGCAATGCGGTTGCGTATTTCCGTTCACTTAAGCTGCAACTGTTTAATACAATGTCGACTATACTTTACCGTAAATAGATAAAGATATTAGATGAAATTTGTCTTCAAAATATTGAATAAGATTTGAAACAAATTCAAAACAACTCGATACACCGTCCTCGTAACGTTCAAATTAACTGAATAATCACTCGCCACAAAAATAAAATAAACTGAATAGTCACTCGTCACAAAAATAGAATAAATATTTCAGTAATTAAGTTAAAACAGTGATATAAAATCGAAAATAAACTGATCTGTTTATAGATTTTGACACTTGATCACCAACTTGTAATTCTGAAGTTCGTTAAGGTTCGTGTAATATTTAAAATTCGTTAGCTGTTGGTTAGTCTTGGTTAGAGCAAAAAACCAGCCAAAATTATATTTCCAGCTAATCTGCAACAAGTAATAAAAGCACTTAAACACACAAAATGCAGTCAGATGGCTAAACATAGTAGATAAATCGCAAAAAATCAAGAGCACAACCAGATGCGTCAGTCTCAAAAGATGGCGTCAACCAGTCTGCCTTTCTTATTATAATAATTTGACCAGTAAGACGAGTTTAATAAATTATGATTATAATATTTTTTATTAATTTGAAGATCATTCTAAAACATCCTGCCAAATACTTTGAGACAAATATATAGAATATCTATTAAACTAACGTAATTTTGTGATTTGACTAATAGGTGTTCAATGTTCTGTGATTTGACTAATAGGTGTACATTCACGTTATTCTGTTATAATATTATTTACTTTCTTAAATAGGTTCTAGATCAACTTTTTGCCTTCCAAATGTAGTGACATTTTTTATCTCTCATTCAGTATTCAAATTTTAAATTTCTTGTATTTATTTTTTATATTAGACTATCAACTGTATTTAAAAATTATATTTTTCTCCCATATTTAGTAAAATAGTTTATAAATAGCCTAAGAGTACTTAAGTTTTCATGGCAGAGATGCGGTAATCTATCTTACGAATTTCCAATGTTCACAGAAAGAAAGCTATGAACCCTTAGATTTGGTTAAATACCAAAGAAAAGGAAAAAAATATAAAATAATTTCGAAATTAACTGAGAATTTCAAATATTTGATGTTATTTCGCCTATGCCATGAATTATCGTACCCAGTGCATCAGTGACATAGCAATCAATCTCGGGTGTCGAGATGCCACGACGAAGAAATCTGCTTTGATCAGCTATTCAGTATTCAAGCCCGCCGTTTCAGACCATGCCACATTTTCGATATTTTGGGTGAATAAAATACTTTTGAATGTTATATATTAAGGTTAGGCTTATGGATCCCAACGCGCAACCGCAGCAGAAGTTCTGCTGCAGACTCCTAATGATATAATACACTTTCAGAACTTTTTACAATACACTTCAGAATTTAAAATTTGTATGCATTCTTCCCTTTCAATCAAATACAGGTCTTATAAGCTCTACTTCTTTGCACATAAAATATGATCAACACTGCTTGTCTCCAATAATTTGTGATAGACCATCATGATACTTCAATATCTGCTCAGTAGCAAGTTCAATAAGCACATATGCGCATCAAATTCATTAACCGAAAGGCAATTACGACCAAATTGCATCACCATGGCAACGGTGTGAACGTGATATACAGTAGCCAGGACGTGTCAATTTTATTAGTACCTTATGAAGAGTCGCGTGGTAATTCACTCATATGAAAATAGAATGCCACGTCTTGAGCGATGTTTATATAAAATTCTAATGTTACTATAATTATGATGTCGCTATATAAAAGAATTGATCACTGTTAACTGTTGAAAAATATTTAAAATAACTAAATTGCAACTACATTTTGATTAGTTCAAAAAAATACAATATGTTCTGAGTTGTTTGACATTCTGGAGAGAATGACTCTAACAAGATTCGAAATATTTTGCAACATTTATTTTCCGCATTCGTTTATAATACCCTTCACTTTACACATCAAAAAGACTGATTGCGTAATATATGAAAGAATGTATGGTCATCTTTGTAATAACCAATTATCTTCAGTCAACAAAGCATAGAGTCGGAAGAAAAGAGTGGCTATTAGGGACTTAAGAAACTTTTTTATCAATGAATACTTCCCTTATATTAGTATTAAAGTTTCTGCTCTATATGTACTCTCTTGTTCAACATTACTTCAAAATATTTACCGTTCCGATAAGAAAGTCTGTCTTCATTGTAACAGATTAACTAAACTTGGGTTAATCTTTTCCAAACCGTAGCAGTATTGGCGCCAAATAGCATATAGATATACGGACTGGTTCTTACAACATCAGCAGATTTGCGTTAACCTTCCTCGACTTTTTGTAACGAAAGTGTATGTAATTGAAGAAATTAGGGGAAAATACTGGGCTGTGAGCCATGACCACATTGATAATGTGATAGTTATAAAGCCGTCATACCTCAAACTTTGGGACATCTTTTGAACACTTTTGTGAGGATAATTGAAATTTGACCTCTAATACAATTTTAAATTGTTTTGTTCTCATTTCTTTAGGAAGCCATTATATACCTATTTCTGCATTTACAAGGATTGGGAAACAAAGGCACATTTCGAGGTTCAGAACTTGTCTGTCCACTTTCTTGTAGGTCTCTTGCATTTCTATTCTCTTAAGAGAATATAAGAAAGCTAACTTTGGTAGTCTATTTGACTGCATCCTGTTTCCACGATAAAACGATTGATGTTTTCATTTTTTAAAATCAGGAACCACAAGTTGCAAAAGAGCTCTTAAAAAGAATATTGAGAGAAGCCTCTAACCTTCTTTCATCATTTTTTCTGTGTCCACGTTTCACTTATAGTAGAGGGGGGTTGAGATCGTGCAATCTCATTAGTGTACTATTCAACTTTTGTTTTTAAAATGAGTCTTCAGAAATCCATTCAACTCGCTGTATTTTTTTCTTTCCTTGCATTTAGGGGTTGATGTCATTAGATATTTTGCAGCCCAGGTAAGTGACATTCAATACTTGTTCAATAATGGTTGTTGATCACAATATTAATTCTTTTCAAATATTTACCATGGTGTGCCATATCGTTTGTCTTTTTAAGAGTTTAATCCTTAAATATCCTTAAATTACAACTTTTTGGTAGGAGCTAGGTTCAAATGTGTTACATTTATTTGGTTATTGCCTACTGTACTAGCCAATAGAACTTAAACATCAGCATAAGTGAGATGTGTGTTGTATATTTCTTGAGAGCTTATCACAATTTTTAGATGTTCCCTTATTAATTATTAAATCTTTGATTTCAATACGCAGATAATTGGCTTTCAATCCAAAGATTGTGAAAGAATTTTAATAAGGACCTATCCTTCTGATCTGCACATTTCCATAACTCCATTGGCACACCATTCAATCTCGCGAATTTCCTATTTTTGACTTTCTACAGAGCTAATTCCAACACATCCAATGTAACGCTTCATTATTTGGCATTTTTCCTGCCTCCACTTCCCCAACAGCTTCTGAGCTTACGAGTTTCCTACACCCATTCTAAGCCATTAAATGCCAACTGTTTATATTCTAAGACAGAGCATTCATCGGCTTGCCAAAAGTGAAATCTTCAGGGAACTAGCAGAGTAAAGGTCAGAAGCCGTCTTTATACTCATCATTGGATTGCACAGCGACGCCAGCGCCGCGGCGCGGGGCGCCGAATTCACGGGAAAGGTCACCGCACGCCGACGTCACGCGCTGCGCCGACAACTCCCGTGCCACGCGCCCGCGCTGCACGGGCTGTCACGGCGCGGAGCACTTCTGTCATGTGTGAGAGAGTGTTGCATTTGTAGTTGAACCCTTTCGGTCACAATTTTCCAAAAATCTAGATAAAATTACGAAAACCTACAAAACAATTTTATGTATCAAAAGAACTACTCGTGAATTTTTTCGAAATTTTCAGATGGTTTCTTTCTTGTATATAAACTGTTTATAATGATATAAAATAGAAAAATAATATTAAATTTTGTACTTAGTTGAAAAAGGTTAGCTAAACACTAAAGTAGGAATAATTCTTGTTCAGCTAACAAAATAATCAAAGTATTTCTTTTCTTTTGACTTGACTTAATTTTTTTTGTCTCTGAAATCACTAATGTCAAAAATGCAACACCGCAATCTTTTCACTTCTAAATAGCTTCTCATATTTTCGGCAAAATTTCTTCAACCTTGTATGAGTAGATGCGGGAGATATCACATAAGATATCAACATTCATATTTCAATTTTGCATAATACAAGTGTTATATCATTAAGTTTATGTTTACAATTGTAGACGCGGTGACCGAAAGGGTTAAGAATGAACTAGGCCGTGATTGTGATGTAAAAGAAAATAGCAGAAAGAAGATCAATATAAAGAACTTTCTAAACAAAAAACATCAAAACAAAACAAAAGCATTGTAAATCATAGCCTGTAGTATAACCCAACCAAACAGAGTGTAGAGACTGGCGATGAGGGCAGCACTGCGTTTTGTTTTGCTTCGGAGAGACAGAACTATTGGTATATTCAGTGCAAGTGAAAACTGAAGCACTGAGGTATAGGTCCGAAGACGTATACATGATTCTCTTGTAATGTCATCTTAGGTTCAACAATACCCGTGACAGTTCATTTAAAAACACGGAAAATGCCCACGCATTCGACAATTATGTTAATAAATACTGATAATCATTTAAAGAACGGAAGTATTTTGAGTCCCTAAAATTAATCACATATTCCGGTAATGCTACACAACAAATCCTACAACATAAGTATATTACATTATTCTATTTAATGAAAAACCATCTAGACTTTTTTTGTTTAACTTACAAATTCCCATAAAATATAACGTAATGGAGATGTATTTCATCGTTAATGAGTGATCAAATTATAAGTGCTTTCTATGTGATTAAAGTAATGTTCTACGGATAAGTATCGGAAAAAAACTAATTATTATTTATCATTTGGTACTATGTTGTGGAAATATGCTTCATTGATTTGGAACAGAGCATGAGTGCACCAGACAAAACCGCCCCGGCGGTAAAGCGCCACGCAACTGTCGCCGATGTTAGTTGCCAGTCTCTCTTCAGTTCTACCCTTCCCTTGGCTGCGTTATACTTCTCAACATCCAAGGAAACCGTCAGATAAGTTTCATAGACATTGGTTAGGTCATAAACTGAACCGCGAGTGGTCGCATGGATTACTATTGTAATCCAAGCTCTCACCTGCGCTTATCGCTAGTGCAGGCATGTAATCACTTGAGTCATATTTCGCGGTAATTCAATAGCTGAGGACTTCTACGAAAGGTACTGTAAAGTCCATGCCAAAATTTTGTCAACTCTCGCAGTAAACAGCGAATGAATTGGACTGGATTACAATAGTAATCCACGCGACCACTGAATGATTAAAGGATTCGGCAAGAGACGCCGGTTTTGCGGTTGCGGCCTTTCAGTAGAACCATCCCAGCATTCGCCTGGATGACCCAGGGAAATCACGAAAATCCCGATCAGCATGGCCGGGAAGGGGATTGAATCCGTGCCTCCGAATGCAGAGTCAACGCGCTACGCCCTAAGTCACTTTGCTCACAATATAACTCAATGAGAAATAATTTAGTTAAACAAGTAAATGAAAAGCAAGTGAAAAATATATCACGCTTACTCAATATTCACTTGATCCGATACCAAATACCTTTTACGTGACACAGGCATTACCAAGTATTTCTAGTTATTATCACATCTATAGGCATTTGTATCAACCATCACAACTGCTACACCTTTTGTGCTCATATTGAGATAATGATCCTAGAATGTTTGCATTGTGACTGTGATAGAAGACAGAATTACGCCAATTACTCTCATGAAAGTTATTTGGGAGGTCTTTGAATAAACTCTGACATTGATATTTGAAATTGAATCATTCAACAAGAAGAATATTGAAATATTGAATATATGAAGAATTTTGTGCAAGGTTTAGATGTTCTGGAAAATAATATTTATGTTTTTTATTCTTTTTGTGGTTGTAATAAGTAGTATTAATTGAAAATAGTAACACGTTAATGAATTGAAGATAATGAACTTCATTTGAACAGTTGCCGATAATTTCCATTGCTTTGTTACACGAAGCCTTGAAACTGAACTGTTGAAAGAAATTTTACGAGTAGTTGAATTTTGTAATCTTATCCAAGTTATTTCAGAATAAATAGAATGAAAATTTCTCAAAATTACTTTTTTTAGATCTTTATCGGATTTTGTAAAAACATGTGTGAAAATTTTCTTGACCATTGTATATGCGTATTCATTTTGTAGTATTCATTATTACAGATAATTGTCTGTTTAAACTTGAGAATTTATCTACAAGTTGCTTCAAATATTCATTTTGGATTCATCAGTTCGGGCATGAAAACCTATATTTCTAGCCTTAATGATCCGAAGATTAAATGTGTCCAATAAAATTTGAGTTTGGATCAAGACTTATTGTTAAAAAAGGTCTACTTATATTCTGTATTTTGTTGTTCTGTATTTTGAGTTTCTGCCATTCAAGAAGTTGATTACCCATCTTCATAGTAAGAATTTCCTAGAACTTATCCAATTGCAAACACTATTCATTTCAGCTTCCTGCATTCCTTCCTGAACATTTACAGCTGGAGGATGCATTATCTAAGATATAGAATAAAGGTCTCTGCTTGATAAATATCTAGATATTCCGTACTTGTGCTCGCACAGTGGTCTTTGGGTGTTTTCAAGTTTGGAGCCTTCACGAATGAACTGCGAGTTTAAAGACGTCTTGTGCGGTACGTCGCGAGGGACACAACTCTTAATAATCCGGCAGATATATCAGCCTAGTGTGAAGTGATTTAACGTTTATTACTTTGAATTAACTTGCCTTACCATAGCTTCCTGAAAGAACATATATTATTGTGAGATACCAGTGTTGGACGTCGGGGTGTTATCGATTTGCATCTAAGATGCGAGTGTTTTGATTGCAACAGCGATCACTCTTGATCCATCGCTTTAGGTATTCATGTCAGGCAATCTGGGAGACCAAAAAATTCGCTGGACTTGTCCTGAATATTCTTCAAACCAATCGCAAACAATTAAACCCGTTGACATGGCGCATTGTCATTCGTACAAATTCCATCGTTGTTTGGGAGCATAATATTCGTCATTGGCTGAAAACGGTCACTAAGGAGCTGAACATAACAATCAGTTAATGATTGGCTCAGTTGAACCAGAGGACCCAATCCATTCCATTTGAAAACAGCCCACACCATAATGGAACCACCACCAGCTTGCACAGTGCCTTGTTGACAACTAGGGTCCACGGCTTCGTGGGGTCTGCGCCACACACAAACTTTACAATCAGCTCTTACCAACTGAAATTGGCATTCATCTGACCAAGCCACGGTTTTCCAGTCATGTAGGGTTATATCGATGTGGCCACGATCCCAGGAGAGGCACTGCAGGTGATGTCGGGCTGTTAGCAAGTTGTTTTTTTTAATTCTGGCCCTCAAGAAAATGTGCGCTGATAAATTTTTTTCCCCACACGTCATATACAGTTTTTACTGTTTTTTGACAAATAAATAAATAAATAAAAGGCAAAGTTTAGTTGGTCAAATGTTAGTTGGTCTTCGGTTGACATAGAATATTAACCCTCGTGCCATATTTGCAATTAAAATCAAGTACTATACCAGGGGGTCTTTTTTTCCCCAAGCTTTACTGACAATTGGAAATGGTAAACATGAATGTGTACGGCAATATATTTAGTGTAGAAAATTGTTTTTATGTAAGAATACATTTTATAAGTTATTTTCAATCATACAGTAAATATAATTTATTTAAAATAAATATTTTAAATATAATATCCTCTACCGTACGTAACCTCCATTGTTGATACATAATGGTTCAGAAATATTTATAATAGTTTACGAAAGTTATTTCGAAATAAATCAAATATTGACTGCAACAGGCACATAATTTGAAGTTCATGGCAAGATATTTCAAATGAGAATAGGAAAATAACAGGCTATACCTTAGGTCAACCCAGTCGCATATAACGAAAAGAAATTAATAATTCTCTAATAAAATTTGAAAAAATATGTGAAAATGGTTTGGTACCTGCTTAATAATTGCACAAAGCACATCTAGAAGACTGAAATTATCCTGCAAATATTCACGAAAATATTAATGATGATGTAGCCCGAAAAGACCCCAGATTTGCTACGAGGGTTAAAGCCAAGTTTTGCCGCACTGTTCTAACGGACATGTTTGTCGCACAGTCCTTATTGATTTCTGCTGTCATGTTACACCATGTTGCTTATTTGTTAGCTCCGACAACTCTACGCTGAGCTCTGTCATAAAATGAAGACCGTCAGACAGTGCATTGTCCGTAGTTCGAGGGTACTCCTGAAATTAGGTACTCGCGGCACGCACTTGACTATGTGGATTTCGGAATATTGCATATCCTGACGATTTTCGAAATGTCCCATGTCATTAGCTCCAACTACCATTCTGCGTTAAAAGCCTCTTAATTCTCGTCGTGCGGCCTTATTCATGTCAGAGACTTATTCACAAGAATCACTGAAGTACATATGAAAGCTTTGCCAATGCACTGCTCTTCTATGCATTTTGCACGCGATATTACTGCTATCTGCATATTTGCATATTGCTCTCCAATGAGTTGTGTCACCTCAGTGTATGTCTTCTCACAAATTTACTTATTACTTGCTACAAGCTAAACAAATAAGCATATCGATGACCTAAACATCAATATGAACGAAAAATGGGGAAAGCAATTCTAAAAATTTAATGAACCCCTGAAAATTACTATAAGGAAGTGAACATAGAAAAATTAAGATTAATAAATTTTCTTTTCTTGTTATAAAAGGTCAGTGACATTTATCATCAAAAACCGATTCCTTGGTCACGTTGAGAAACATGAAATCGATACGTTTCGACGTAAAGAGTGAGAACGTATCAGAGCTTTCTGCATCTGCACCCATGCAATTCGTACTTCGAACTACAGTAAATCCTCATTAACGCGAATTTCAAGAGACCGAAATAATCGGAGTTCTCGTTATAAAAATTTGTGTTATCTGAGTATTATAAATTCCCGTATTACCGTGGTACCGGGGACCGAAGTTTTTTTCATGTTGCAGAGAAATTGGCCCTAAGCGAGTTCGTGCTAACGAGGATTTACTGTATTAAAGTAGAATATTTAAGAAATGATTTCGAATATGTTATAAATTGTTCTTTTGACGTCTGTCTGCAACATAAAACGTCAAATTGCTCCAAAGGAATTTCTATATGAAAAAAAGCAAAACAGAGAATAAAATACAAAACTGAAATTAATCGGGCGTTGTATTCAACGTCGCAATTACCGAGAACGAAAAACTGGAATGTATAGCCGACACAATACACTTGCTGTTAGTTTTCGAGCTTAGAATTATGTCACATAGCGTTTATGGCATCCTACTTTCTATTTCTATCTTAATAGGAAAACTGTTGCTTCTCGACTCATGGATTTATTAATAATTTACAATGTACACATGACTTTTAGAACAGATTTTCCAGAAATAAGTTCGTTAATAAACTCAAATAAAAGTATTAAATAAATAAATAAGAGGAATGAGGTAGATATTATCTTTTCATCATACTAGTTAAAGACGTAACGCCTGAATATCAGTACTACTGGAATTATTTTGTAAGGCCCGCAAGTTATGCTAAGAAAATGGTATGAAAATATTTCGTTTGTATTCTAAAATACCTATTGAGTGTAACGGAACTGCTTTTTCCACATCTTTTAAAAATACCAATATTTATATATTTATTTCCCTACTTAGCCCTACGCTGGGCATGCCATTGAAACGCGCCGTGGGTTTCTCTTATTAATAAATAATAATAAATAAATAATACTGATCTTATTTATTATATTCGCCTCTTCATTATGTGTGCCACAGAAAAATTCTTAACTTCCTTATTATTCATAATCAGCATGAGCATGTGACGTAAAATCCTGAATCGTTCGCAGAAATTTGCAAGGTCGTGAGGGTGCGAAGCCGCCTCTACAAAATACAGTATTTATCATTTATTGCAGGATCTTTGTACGTAGCATGCTCCCTTTCCGACTTCCCAAAGGAATAAGAAATAACAACGAAAATTTTCAAATATCAAAGCCACCGTCATTGGATGCATTGGAGTTTATTCTTAAAATTTACTTGGCGTCGTGGATGCCTTTCGCTGCTAACATTGCTGACATAACACATACAATATGAAGACCCTTGAAAAATATGAAAACAAACAACAACCCAAAACACAAATATTTACATCACACTTACACTTAACATTCAGAAATACTCATTGACACAAGTGCACATTTTCTTTTGTCATGGCCATTGTATATTTACTTTTAAAAAATGCTATTTCTTTCATTTCTCCAAAACATAACTTGGCCTCTTTACAAAAGTTTATGACGACAGCCAATCAAAAATTAGAATTAAGGAACTTCCCCTTCGAAATCTCAACAACGCTGGGAGCGAACCATCACCATTCCAGCCAGCTTCAATTACCTTGTTCTCCACACCCCCATTATTGTCAGTGATTTCCACATATATGGGATCTCCATTATTCTTCATCAATATGCACTAATGAATTCCATTCAACTGGTCCTGGACAGGGTCTGCCTCCGTTCGAGTCTCAACACCTTCTGTATGAATGTTCATATGAGTCTCAACACCTTCCTTCCTTCATCCACCACGAAAGTTCGGAAAACAAAAACTGCCTCTTGCCGTCATTTGTTCTATGAACAAAATTATGTTTTCCTCTTTTTCCCAGCTTGCATTTACTTGCATTTTCTACATAAATTAATTATTCATTTTTTGTTGTTTGTTTATTTATTGTTGTCTGCTCGAATTTTACTAGTCTTCCAATGGTGGCGTAATATATATTACGCCACTATTGGAAGACTAGTAAAACTGTATATACGAAAATGTTCCTACGCCTCTGGGACATCATTTTTCACAATGAACTATGTCCTATTTTCCTTTAAAAAAGTAATCTAAATATGAGATTTACGACATGTCCATGTGAAATGTCACAGTAGCAACACGAAACGGTCATCATTACTAGAAACACAAAAATTGACATTTACTAATTACATGAACAATTAAAAACATTTACCATTGGACTAATTTTTAAAACTGTTGAACATTTTTTCATTTGTTGTTTGAGTTAAATTCCGTACTCTTTACAACAAAACTACTAACACTGTTTCAAAACTCTTTCCTTGTTTTTTGCGCTATTTTGAGGCAATGAATTCCTAAATTTTCATCTACATCTGCAAGTGAAATTTCGCTGGAACGTTTCAATGGTTATAATACTTCGTTTTCACGGAAGAATGCAATGCACGTATTCACAGAGTAAATATATTTGACTAATGAAAGAAAAACAAGTAGCATGAGTTACACTGGAAATATTTTAAAATTTCTTACTGATAGACAACTGGGATTAGCTATAGGCTAGTCATTGCATTGAGTTTTGCTAGTCACTGCATATCTGATATTTGGCTGCTCTGTTGCTCCCTTTCTTTTCCCAGAAAAACCTTATATTGAGATACTGTATGATTTGTGAAAATATGATTCAATTATCAGAGAACACTTTACTATATAATTGAATCGGGTTGAGGAGAAAGGGGACAAGTCATTTTTTCAAACTCTTCAGGAGGAAGGAAACATTAAATAATACTCACACATGTTATATTATTCTGTCCAATTTTCTGTGTGAATCCACCATAATAGCCTTAACACCGCTCCTTTCTTCACAGCACCATTTTGCCTTCCTTAAATAAAATCTTTCCAGAATAAAAAGAACTGAACTTTTGACTTGTTCCCTTCCTCCTCATGCTGATTGAATTGTCTCTCTGTAGAATCATATTCACCCTACTAATCAATCACATTTAATTTTTTCAGTCACGCAATCACAGTTAACAGTCATTACTGCAGTACCAATCAAATTCTAAACTTTCCAGTTTTTTCCCGCCTTATTTGTAGCATTTTCTTTAGCATTGACGTCAACTGGCACGATTTACACTACTGCTTTCAAATTATTCCTAAGTTTAATTAGTCCTTTAGTTTTCTCTTAAACAACTCTCCAACCGGTGGTCGCATAACGTATGCCAATGTTATTCTAGATTTATTTTTTCTTTGACTAACATTGTAACAAAAAAATACTTTAGTGAAAAAATAAAGCAGAAATGAGTTTTAATTCACTAAATAAACCAAGAACAAATGATTGTATTTATAATGAAAAAATTGGCAATTGAAAAATACATTAATAATGTTTACTTTCCCTGACCTCACTGTATTCAAGGGCATTATAAATAATACTTTAAAATAAGATTAGATACTCATTCACCTTGCATTGGAAATCAAAAATCTTAATTTCATTCGTTAATCATATAATTTTTCGAGACAAAACACTTGAAAACAAGTTATACCAACTACAATAGACATAATTAGTGCAGGTGGGCTAATTAAAATGAAAATTAACGGGTATTTTCTGTTTTGTTTACTCAAAATAGCTTTTAGGGACTTGACCTAAAGTAACAAAGAAGCATTGGACACTCAGACTTCTGTCCCTAATACTTTAATCTTCTTTAGTGGAACGTGAAAAGGAAGCTTAACGTTGACGTCAATTGTTTTTAGTAGGTCTTCTTGAGTTAAAATCCAACATAATATTTTGTGTAGAATGGATATCGATTACTGGCCATCAAAAAAAATAGTCCAACTGTAAAAAAACCGTTAAAGAGTCCACATCTGTTGCATTTAACATATAGGATACTTCTTTCCCAATTAAAATATAATCCTGCTAATTATTATTAATGAGAATGTGAAAATAATTTTTTTATTTTTAGAAACCAATTCTAAAAAATAGGAATGTTTCCCATCGATGTTTACAACTATATTGACAGCAATATCCATGAAAACCGCAAAACATTCACTATACTAATGTCACATTGATATTGTAATATAAATGTGCTCACATCCCTTTATAGTATTTGAGTAAAGTCCTCGTGTGCGTGCGTGGAGAAAATACGGTTCCGTGCCTCACGATCACGTGCCTCACTTCCCGTGCACCAATCGAGACATATGAGGTGTCATTGAACGCGTCTCGGCCCCCTGTTGCGGAACTGATAATTTGTTTTTCGATTCGGCTACAAGATTTCAAGAAATTGTCAAAAAAGTGTTTTTCGCGTTTTGGATCTTTGTATGACGGGAATTAAACCAACGCCACCTAAATAGATCTATGCAGGTAGCGTTGATTAAAACCCATTATTCCGTGGTTATTTTCCGCTATTTTTAGTTCACGACACTAATTTTCTTCAATGAGGATTGCAACACTGATTTTAGACAAACGTGTAAAAACTAAATGAATATCGCCTGGCAGAATGTATTGTAAATTCTGAAGTATTTTAGTTGTAGTCAAATGTGAAGTTTTTCATGTGTATTTTGTATAAAGAATTTGCAACTTGCCGTGGAACATTAAATGTGAAGAACGTGAAGTGAATACGAAGGAAACAAGAACTCTAAAAACTAAACAATACATTTCTTAAGCGTGCAAAAATCGATTTTCAACTTACTGTGACTTACAACGTATACCATAAATATGCAAAATAATAACCTTTTAATGCTTATATGCTTTTATTTATATATATATATATATATATATATATATGAATGCGAGTATTTATGCTTATATATATTCGCCTTCAGAACAAAAATCAGGCCGAGTTTGTGGAGTTTCAAAATCATAAAATAGGGGCCAAAAATAAGGAAGTGTCAAGCAACTCAGGGGAATCAAATGTAGTTGTAGACGATTTTGCGTCAGAATTTTCCGAACTAATGGAAGATGATATTATATTAACATTAGAGAATAATGCAGAACAACAGGCGATCATTTATGTTCATATAAGAAAACAAAACGTAAAAGTATAGCTTTGCTGTGGCATCATTCATATACCTGTAAGTATATTTCTACAGCGATTATAATTTTGAAATTGCAATACGGCAAGTTCATTTCCCGTTTGGAGTTAATGTACAAGGACATTGAATGTTGATAATTTTTGAACTGTAATATAACATTGACAGATACTACGATTCATTGGTAAGTCTAATGCCAGATACTCTAAGAACATCTTTGAACAAAGCTACGCATGAAAGAAATGAAGTACGAAAGAAATTTTCAACTCATGAATATACTTTTAAAACAGTTTACCGCGTCGACGACACCACATTCAACTAGTAGTCTAGTAACATAAACCAGTCTCTCGGACCTTTTCATGAAACCTTATACACATACATAACATTTCTTACAAACATTACTTCCACATCTCATATTTTACATTTCATCGCAGCTCTTCTGATTAGTCTCTTTCTCCGTTCATTTCCTCTTTTCGTATTCTCCGCCTTCTTCCTTGTACCTCCCCCTTATTGGAAAATCAACCTTCTCACATTCAACTTTGTCACCGTAATGCAGGAGGTGATGTTAAATATTGTGATGGAGGTTGGGGATGGTAGTAAATACAATATACGAATACATGGAAAGAAAGAGACGAATATAGGGAAAGGTGTTTGGGGGAGCCCCATCGTACCCTCACACAAAAACAAATATCCATTTCCCATGAGTAATTCGATTAATTTATTGATTTTAGTTTACCCAGCGCGTCAATTACTATAGTCATTATTCTAGTAAGTGTAGTCTCGAGAGGTTGGATTGTATCTCCCATTCTGAAATGTGAGATCCGGTGCTTAAACACATGTTTCACTAATACACGCGAGATTTCATCTTCCAAGAATATATCTCAGAAAGGCACCGCCCCCGACATGACCAAGCTCTAAGCCATTGATTCCCACAATGGGACGGGCGCTCTCCCCAAGAAAGGCGAAGAGACAAGGCACGCGGGGCGCGGGACCCATCGCGCTATAGCTACCTGAACATTTTCCATTTCTCAAGAACAAAAAAGAATAATATTTTGCATTTTTACTCCGTATTATTATATGCTCATATGACATCACTTTTTCGATTTCACAGAAAAATATATCATAGATGTTTAGAAAAGTAGGTGATACCTAGAGATGTCTTTGGGGACTGTACAATGAAGAGATGCTTGTTGATCGATTTTTTTTTCGTTTTGTTGTGAAAATATTACAAGAATGTTTTGAATTTTACATTTGTATTTACAGTATATTCACAACTTTTGATCAAATTGGTAAAATGTTGGAAAATGCAATTCTTTGTTGCGATTTCTGCAAATGTTTCTATTTCTTCTGTGACAAAGAACGCAATCTCCTGTTTCCTTCGTATTTATTTGAGATCCTTCAAAAATATTTCCAGTTGTTACACTAACTTTCAGGAGATTCTAATATTTCAAAACATTCAGTACAATGGCTCTGCGAAACTCTCAGTACGTCTTTTTGAGACTTGGTTCTGTTTATGTTTTAGCAACTAACCATTGTGACAGGCAGCATCAAGGCCGAAGACAAAAAGTGGATACCACCACTTACGACCTCTCAGCGATACTCGTAACGAATCAACGCATGTAAATGTTGTATTTCCGTATTATATTTTGGGTAAACAATTTTAACTTTTTGTTTACTCCCACAAACAATTCGTGTTTTGTCTTCATTAGATAATGGATAAATGCCATGACGGTTGGACAGTGCTAATATTTCGCTATATAATATTCTTTCCCAGCTTTCACAATTATTTTTGTGGATAGTTGTGTGTTGATATCGCACATGTTCAAGAAATAATTTGTGTTATAAAATAAATTAAATCAATACTTTTCAAGGTAATTTTCCTTAGTATTGACCTCTATTTCAATTGACGACCTCAACATCCTTTGAGGAAGGCGATTCATACCATTTGTGCCTTTTTAACTACTTTACTCGTCTCTTTGCAGCCCATTCGATGGCGAAAATAAAGTTATTTCATCATCCTTAAATCATCATATTATACTTCTCGATATGCAATTATTTCGTGAAGAGCGAGAATGAAAAGTAACGTTCCTAGTTCATGAGTCTAACCTCATAATGCTTCCCTCAGTGCCCAAAGGCACCAACGGGAGCCTCATCATTTTCATTTCAAAACCGTTGTAACGTAAATACTGCAAACTATTTCAAACAAATTTCATCCTATTATCAGAACATTTAACAATGTGTACAACAAAACAATACTTATGATTTTTAAGATATCATTTAAATTATTATGCTGTGAGTGCGCGAAAAAACACACTGTTGCATCTCCGAAATAAACACGTAAACAAAAGAAAGTTGTACAACCAGCAAAACGTTTTTCAACTGATAGTCTTATTTAATATCTGAACTGTACAACAGATACCATTTAAGTATAATATTACTGCATTAAATTAGGACAATCATTCATTAAACATGTGGCACCTCTAAATACCTCTGGGAACTGGCGGGGTAAGGGAAGAGAAGGTGACTAGAAAGAGAAAGAAGACTTACGGTCCTTGTCCTTTTTCTGAAAATACTGCTCCGGCTTTTGGACGGTATTAATAGATGAATACAGAAAAACTCACGATCAGAGTAGCCATTCAGTAGAATTGTTCAACACAATGATTGAATACTGCCCAGGTACATAGCTAGTGTCGAAAATCCGACATTGTACGGACTTGAACTCTAAAACCTCAACCGTTGATGTAGAGGCGTTGGCAACGGCAGTGCTGAGACTGGGTCGATGCAGCTGGAATGACTCTTCGAGCCAAGAGAGATACGACACTGCCGACTCCACAACCCCAACTATCAATCAGAACAGCGTACCCTCACAATCAGAACAGCGTACATAATCTTGATGTGTGCACAATATACTAGGAACCTGTAGATGTCTGGTCTCTTATCATACTCTTCTCGTCTTTCGTGTGTCTTGTGCCTCTAAGCAGGTCTGCTTCTTAGTGATGTTATTTATTTGAAAACTAAATTCCTGGAGAATTTTTCCGTCCGTGGGAACTGGCCCAGTAATTTAGATTTTGATTTAGCTGTTAGGCAGACGAAAAGCCTACTTACTACGCTCTCTCTAGAATAATTGACATTAAGTTTCGTCCCGTTAAGTCCATCAACTGAGGTCGCGCTGATCCGGTAAATTTAAAATAAGTAATTTTATTTGATGACTGCAACTCCTCCGAATCATTTCCTGTGATTTAAAAAACTATTGAAAAAGGGCGAAAATAATTTCATTAATAGATTAAATTTTGTTTGATTTCATTGACTAAATATTTATTTTTTCATTTAGCCAAATGCCAATATATCCAGCGAAACGCATTTTTTTAACTTTATCCTATCTTCAATAGCTTTACAATAATTAAAATGAACGAACAAATTTAATTATCATATGAATATGCAATGAAATGTAAATGAACACTAAAAATTCTTATAGAGTACATACCCAAGTAACATCGATTATACACGTAATGGGTCTTACGTTGGCGCCATCTTGTAAGTCATACAGAATTCTGAGAATAACTGAGGAGAGTCGAGGGAGGAAATAGAAGAGTGATAAAAGCTAGTTCATCAATAGATTTATAATGGGGCTATATTTTACTTGAGACTCTTCATTGAGACATATTAGGTTAAGGTTTTTGAATATTTTTAATATTTCTAAATTTTCTAGTATATTCATTTTGTTGCCTTTATTTTCGAAGTAAAGAATTTTGAAATGGGTCAAAAGACTGATTATTTTGAGTTAGGTGGTAAGCAAATGTGGAATTTTCTTGTTTCAAGATCTAACACGCAACACTCACTGTGCTGGATATTCGGACTGACATGATATTTTACCAGCTTGTTCAGCGCCTTTCAAAACCTCAACATACAATTTTTTACCAGCTATGAAGCATTGCAAGAAGTGTTTTTGCGACAATTGGTATTGAGACCTTTCGCGACCTTACCGCCTTTGGAAGGACGGAAATCGCTGCTCGCCGCTGGCCCTACGGCCGTTACTCACACCTCGCGCCACCACTGTCGGTGGCGAGCAGCGATTTCCGCCCTTCCACAGGCGGTAAGGTCATGAAAGTTCTCAATGATAATTGTCGTGAAAACACTACTTGCAATGCTTCATAGCACGTAAAAATTTGTATGTAAGGGTTTTGTAAGATGTTAAAAAACCGGGTAAAATTTCATGACAATCCGAGTATCGAGCACGCTGAATGTTGAATGTAAGATGTTCATTGAGTTTACAAGAAAACTCCCTGCCTGTTTGATCTACATCATAAAAATTGTTAAATGAAACTTATTCAACTAGTTATTGAAACTGTAAATACGAAGTAAGTAAATATTTATTTGTTATATCATTCTAACTGGTAAATAATGGGAATATTTTTACCTCCTGTAAAATACACCTACTGGGTCTCTAACAACTAGGAGAGGCTGATTCTGTCGCATTGTTTTTAAGTGTACTGAAATTGAGTTGTATTGGCAATCGGGCCCGCTGCTTGAGGCAGAACAGAGTGCCCTCTCTTCGGAAGTGCTTCAGCTCGTCCACCGCGAGGGGCCCGTCGCTGGCCGCAGGTGCGGGCGAAGGGCGCATTAGCAGCTCGCGCACGGCCCACTGGCTGGCCGGCCTCCGCGCCTCGCCGGGGGCACCTGTTGCCGGGCGTTCGCCCAGCGCCCAGGGCTTCCCTTGACCCTCCGCCCACCTCACCCCTTGGGAGGGGAGAGAGGACCCCTGTGATCGCTCGCCCCTAACCCGCTCCCTCCTCCACGAAGCTCGTTCCCTCCCGAAGCCCGCTCTGCTGGCCGTCACTGCGCTGCCATAGAAATCAATGCCTCTAACGCGCGAATAACAGATTTCTATCCAGGGGATCCACAAGGTTCCAATTAATTTGTTCTATAAATAAAATTAATATTCCTCTATAAATACAACCAATAAGATTTTAAAGAAATTTACTCTTAATTTTTTTTAAACAGATCCTACGAGACAATTTTATTTAGTCACATAATGAGACTCGTCTGACTGGCAAAGGATAAGATGGAAGGTAAGCGGAGCAAACCTAAGCAGAAAGCGACATAGTATATTGATGGGGTTACTGAGGTAATACATAAAATCCTGAAAAATCTAAGGCACAGGTCTAAGTCAAGATGTTTTAACGTTCTAGTTTATGGGGTCATGAGATGTCAGACGTGAACAAAGAACTAAACCAAAAATATTAGATTTGTCATAAAGTTTAAGATTTGAATTTAACATTTGAGTAAAAATTTGAAGCGTTTTATGAGAAAGTTTTTTGTTTTGTAAAATGCATAAATTTGAAGAACAAATTACGCTAAACTACTGTACATGTTTTTTCAAAACCTTGTACAAGATCATTTTTAAAGAGATATTTTTTTAAAACAGACTTTTATTAAGGCAAAAATCTCTATCTTCAATTTTGTAGTTTTGAATTGTTGAAAGTTTGCAATTTTGAAAATAGAGAGTACTCCGCCGTATATAATATTTTTATAATATATTATATATTAAATAATATATAATATATAATATTTATTATTATATTTATATATATTTATATATAATACATATTATTTATTTATAATATTTATTATAATAATTATAAAATATATATTCTATTTTTAAATTAAAAATTGGCTAGATATCACGTAAAATTATTATCACTTATATCTTCAAAAATTGTGCAGGAAAGTCTCTCCGCACCAAGCCGAATCGTGGCTTCGTAGTTAAAATTGCATTTATGTTGGCAGCATCCTGACCACTAGGAAGCAAGTGAAGAGACATCGCTTCCAGCATCAATTATGATTGTGATGACTTCGCGATTTACGTTGTCAAGCTGCATCTCGTGCTGTCAATATCATTTCTGTTGCAAGCACTCTCACCAACAACAAATATTTTCTGCTGCATAACTGTTTCTATACAATTCGAGACTATACCGAGTATCAAAAGGAAAGTAACATTAATTTTAAAAATGATAGTTAATGTAATTATTTATCATTTGGACTGTGTAATTCTAAAGAACCTGTAACAAGTATTGTATCACAGTTTCTGGGTTGATGGCCTCCATCTCGATCACGTTTTTCGTCCAGTTTCCCTGATCCTTGAGCAAATGCTGAGATGGTCCCTTGTTTTGCTTCTGGACATAAATGTAACTTCACTATTTGTGCACGTCTTCTGAATTCCAGTGGGAAATGTAGTTATTCAAATTATCGTTTTCCATATTATTGCGGCAAAAACTATTATTCTTTCATGAAGAACTTGACGACGGTTAAGGGCACAAATTTACCTTTGAAAATATATTTTATTATAAAGGAGGGAATATTTTGTCAACAAAACTTGAAAAAAACCGTTTTTTTCTGTATTCGAAATTCGACTAGAATATGATTTAGGATAGAGATCACAGAATTATGAAAATATGCACAAATTTCACTTCTCCCCATAGCTCATCACACACAGTTTTTAACTGTTTTTGACGTAAATCTATACTTAATATATAAAGACAGAACTGCATTGAAATACAGCGCGATAATCTCTGAATCTACTAAACCAATACTAACGAAACTTTTGTACTAGCTTCCTTTAAAGGTCTGGAGTAACATAGGCTATGATTTATAATCGCAAACCTTACTATATTTACAAAATAATTACTTTTCCGGACATTTTTCGCCTGGCTTTACATCACAGATTCAATAGTGGATCGATGTCAATAGATTAGCTACGCACCACCAGAGGATGAGGTCTGAGATCTTCTACTGTTTTCATCAATGTCCAGAATTATTGCGATATTCATTGGGGTTTGAACATGTGCTATGTAAAGTCCGTGAGTAATCGTTGGCGATTTGTTTGTTTTCAACGTTGGTGGAACATTTGAACGAAATCCCTTAAAGTAGTAAAGAATGTCAGTGTACAAACATTGTCCTTAGTCCATTTGGTACACAAATTGTGTCAAGAAAACATGTGAGTTTTAAAGTATTTAGTGAGTTAGAAGTAAAAAAATATACAGAACAAAATATACAGTAATGTACAATGTACAGTATGTAGATATCGTATACAGGTATCGTATATTTTTTAAACAACCTCTTCTTTTACAGAATTTGTGAAAATTGAATTATTTGAAACAATACCGAAACAAAAGTTACAGTTGTCAAACCAGAATACAAGTGCTAAAAGATGGGCAGCCTATTAAAATTCGGACTCGGCTACTCAGAGGCAAGAGCGACTTACAGAAGAACACGCACCATTGAAAACAATACAGTAAAGAAGAAAGCAAATGTGAATAATTCTCTAGGAAGCAGGGCAGCTTTTCGTTATAATTCTCGATTTGACTATTTACACATATCTCATGTTCAAATTGGTAAAATGGAAAATATTTGTATGTTTTGGTCAACTCTGTTGAACATTTTTCTTCAATATGGACAGTGGACTATTACAGTGGTATGTAATTAAGTAATGGTCCTTTACATATTAAGACTAATCTTGCTATTGTTTCGCATGTTAGTTGCTCCCAGTGAATTAATTCATCTATTTTTTCTATAAACTGTCAAAAATTAATTTATCTAAAATATTTATGTCCAATTTAATAACAAAATTCTGAGACTCCTTGGTTTCTATATTTCACATTTCAAAATCCATAGTATCTAGCACTTCAAATCGAATAACGAAGCTAATGGTGTTTTGTTAGGTGGTTCAGTACAATGTTAATTTATTGTGTATATATAATGTATAGGTTGGTGGATCAGTATTGCTGTTATGTTGCGATGATATGATGAATTTATTTACCTAAACAAATAAATTTTATACTACATGTTACTAGCACATAGATCGGTAAACATACATATTTCTGTCATCTTCAAAATAATTATAGAAACCGGCAATTACATTTCAGCATAGATATTTTCATTAACTTTTATGATTACGATTCATCAAATACGTTACGACATCTATATCTATTTGTCCGGATCGGTCTACTAGCGTACCCATGCGAGAACTCTCGGATGTTTCGTATACTCTGCTAAACCTGTCACGACTTGGCAGCAGATAAATTTTTAATCTTTCTTTATAAATACGACTATGGAAGCAAAAAGATTTAAAAATGAGTTAGTTTTACAATTTGGCAATTTATTGAAAGTATTGGTGTAATACATAAAACTCCCGTCCTTTGGCTCGACAGCCTGCTATGGGCCTTAGCTGACGGGCGGTGACACAGCCTTTCGGCCACGGGTGTTCGAGTGGTTAGCACGAGGACATCCCTTTACCGTATACACCGCTCTTCTTAACCTTAGGATGGGCTTTTTCATCGTCACACAGAAATCTATACTGAGACATTTGTAAGGAAAGCGCACAGTTCTAATTTCCCCGACCGGGAATCGAGCTCGGGGTTGTTTCATGGAAAGTGATCACGCTAACCAATAAGCCACCAAGGACGGGATATAAAACTCCACAAAAAGAATATATGTGAGTCTACAATTTGTGCAAGTATTTTGTATTAACAGTTTAGATTTGTTTATTTCTTTATTTATAAAGTGAGGAATGTGCGGGAGCTGAAGCTCCCAATTAGAAAAATGTAAACTTTCTTTAGTAAGAAAGTGAACGAGGTACACCGGAAATTTCCAAATAGGGGGAAAGACATGGCAGGGCTAGCTTGGCGGGGCAGATATACAATGGGAGAGAAGTAGGCCCCACTGAACGGCATGAATAAATGGAATTCCTCTTTCTGGCTAAACATTTACTGTATTAAATGCCTGTGCAACCCCGGGTAGTTCAGCTAGTAAATAAATAAATAGTAAACGTGCCACTGAGAAGAGATCTTCCTGGCGCGCTACTATAATCGGCGCTACTATAATGGCGAGTATCTTCTATAATTATAATATCTACTTGCACACTACATAACATGATATCATTCAAAAGAACTTGGTGCTTTTCGGGATGTTATAATGTTTCTAAACCTGTAATATGTTGTACACATGTTACACTTGCTTGGCTAAGGTACCCTCCACTCCTTGAGGGTACCTCAAAAGAGGGTACCTCGAAAGAAAATGACTCACGGCTGGACAGCCACTTTTAGCATGAAACTATTTTATTTCGGCAGTAAGGAGTCGCTTACCGACACAGAATATAACATCTTTTAACGAAATTCATTTTTAAGTTTTTATTGTGTTTCATAATTGCACAAAGAAAAATTGTATAAAATATCTATAAGGTAAGCTTCCATTAATATTATTTTCTGCTTACAAGATGTTTTTATAAATATTGATTTCATTTCAATATTAATATAACAAATTTGATTTTAGCCAATGAAATTCGTACCTGATGATGGAGACAAAAAGTTCTCTGAAACGTTGTACGAATTTTAACTTTGTTTTATGAATTATTTAATATTTTCACTTGATTGTAAAAAATGGAATTTTTTCTTTACGAAATCCAATTTTACTAATATAGTTTATTCCTTTTCAAGCATACTGGTTTCTCGGAACATATTGGTGACGTTTTCAAGAGGTGATCCTTTTTTTTCCCTTCCACAGTACCTGAGGAGGCGGGAATTTATTTTTCTTATTGGTTACAAAGTGTGCTGCTGCCTTGCGGCTGAAGCAGCTCAGAGGGAGGGTTTTTTTCTTCTAACTAAAATTAACTAAGACTAAATTTTAGCTTAAATATAATTTACTATGTTACTAATGCAGCACTTTGGCATACCTAACTTAAACGAAAATTTTATTATTTTATTTGTCTTAACCCTAAGTAAAATGTTTCTTTGACACGGCTTGGTAAAATTTTCTTTTCATTTCTTTATTTATATTCACGCATCATTCATTATTGTTTCATTATATACATAACCATTCATTCTGCTCATTCACACCCACTGCGCTTCACTACACTAGTCTTCTGTTCGCCACGGCACAGACTTGACTCGACTTGGGCACTCAGACCCATTTGGAAGCGTGGCAGGTGGGGCACGGCGTCGCGTTGATGAACCTGATCTCGCAGTATGCGTACACGTCGCCGCTGGCGTTTCACGTATGACAAAATAGAAGAGAAATTTAGAATCGTGTGCGTCTTTCTGAGAAGCGTAAGGAAATGCATAAGCAGATCCAAACATTCATGATCTCCTCTCAGAGACGTAGTAGTACACTGCCCTAGTAGATTTTGTCTATCAAAATGAAGAAGGTGCTATTTAAAGGTTACGTTA
The DNA here is from genome assembly GCA_031308135.1 of Acheta domesticus. Lineage (NCBI taxonomy): Eukaryota > Metazoa > Arthropoda > Insecta > Orthoptera > Gryllidae > Acheta > Acheta domesticus. The sequence goes on along the minus strand of JAHLJT010009419.1, from coordinate 196,288,702 downwards.
TTTTGATGTGAAACTGTTTCATATATCTTCTCATGTATGCAATAGTCCTGAAAGCGACCATTAATTTGGTATCGTCTTCTGAAGAAATTAAATGCAAGAAGTAATTACTCGATCAAGCAAGTGCCACTGTCGAACCTCTTATGAGCCACTCGAAGCAAAATATAGCCTTGCGTCGGGCGTCTAGTATGGCTTAGCTAGTGTTTCTTCATTAAAGCAAGAGTGGTCATGTTTAATGGAACTCATTTCCCCATTGAACGAGTAGTAACATTTCGTGGAACGAAAATCAAAGGTCTGTGAAAAGTTATAATGCTTACAAGTACATAATGTAATAAAATGGTTGTGCGGTTGTTAGGTTATTGCATAAAAACATTCCGGTTCACGGTGCTTCTCTCGCTGACTCGCTACCGGTGTATTAACATTAATATAACTTTTGTGGTAGCCGCAGGCCTGCAGTGTCAATTACAGCCACTGAGCTAGTTCACAAAGGTTGGGACCTCTCGTGACCTATCCGCAGGCGGATCGCTGCTGCCGCGCCGCGCTTGGAGTAGTGAGAAGGGCAAAAAGCTGCGAAGGGCACAGAGCCAGACAGAGAATAACCACTTATTTAAATGGACAATATGCCGTATTTCTAGCTTCAAGGGCCGTATTTTACTCTTTATGTGCTTGTGTACACTGCTATATATCGACATTTTTATTTATTTATTTTATTTTTTACTTTATATTATTGTTTTGTTATTTAAGAATGAAGAGAAGAGCAGCGCAGAGCAGAACAGAGTGTGGCGAGAAGAGAAGAGCAGAGAGAGAAAAGTAGTGGGAGAGGAGAAATGTGCAGAGAGAGGAGGCCATAGCAGAGAGATGAGAGAAGAGTAGAGAGATGAGAGAATAATAGAGTGATGAGAATAATAGAGAGATGAGAGAAGAACAGAGATATTAGAAAAGACAAAAAGTTATCAGAGAAAACCAGAGAGATGAGCAGCAAGAAAAGAGCAGAGGATACAAATCAGAAAGGGGCAGAGGCAAGTGTTTAGGGCAAAAATCAGAGATTAGAAGGAAGAGAACAAAAACCAGATGCCAGAGGGCAGAAAACGGGGAGGCACGCGGAGGCAGGGCGGGGCGGGGCAGGCCAGGGCAGGCCAGGGCAACGCGTGCCTAGCCACAGGTGAGCCATTACGCGCGGTGGGAAGTTTGGCGTGATGGAAGAGCGCGCGCGCCCGCCCGGCCCTGCCCTGCCCCGCATCGCCTCGCCTCGCCGGCGCCGAGCGGCGCGAGTGGTGCGGCTCGCATTAATATTAATTAGAAAACTTATCTGCTCGCGCCCGACCGCGCACGGGGCGTTTTCTTGGCGCTAGTTCCCACGCACGGGCACGCGCATGCGCACTCGCACTCGAACGCACGCGGCGCCGTGCAGGCGTGGGCCGTTTCGCCTCGCGCCCGCGGCCTGTTTCGCGTGCCTTATGGCCGGCACTACATTCATTTTGCGAGTGCCAGACCAGACGGAAATTATGAATGTGGCGCAGGGCTCTTTACTTAAAACGCTTGTTTTTTTTGTGTTTTTGTAGTGGCTTGCAGGAGTAGAAATTGTGAGTGAATAAATTCCATCAGGACTCTTAAAAGTTTTCTCTGTTGTTCCCTCTGAAATATTTAACTCTTTTGCGCTCTTTTCTGAGTGAATTATGCGTGTTTAAAAAACGTATTCTGGTTTTAGAGAGTGTTCTAACTTATAGATTACTTGAAAAGAAAATTTACAATTAGAAGGAAATTCATAAATGGGAGTATTGTTAAAATGTTTGCTTAGTAATTTTTATAAAGGCATAGGTTTAATATTACGAAAACTTACCGTGTTAAAAATTGAAAGCGATTTGATTAAATAATATTGCAATTAAAGAATTCTGCATTATATTTTAAAAGATTTGTACGTAAAAGGACCATTAATTATTTTCTTTGTAGTAATGTGATAGGTATTAGCATAAAAACTCAACAATGAGGTTATATTCGCCTTCTTCGTCAACATCACCTGATCTATTTATAAAATTTGGTTGTGCTAGCTTGATTATCAAACCATCACAACTGTATTTACTTCATAAAAAGTTTTAAAAAAACAATGTTTGAGAAATAAGTTAGTAATTATTGAGCACTAAATATTCCTATTAGCTTCATCTGATTTTTTAAAAAAATGTGCTTCTGCCTTGTTAATCAACAATCCAGCATATTGCTGCTTTTAATAAGTTTCAATAGTAAAAAATTATGTTGACGTAATTAAATAATAATAAATTAGTACTAAATATAGCAAAAGATGGTATGTGATTGCGCTGTAGTGTCTGTGCCAGCTTGACACACGTATCGGTTGTTGCACAAAAATAGGACCCTCGCCGCTCCTGAGCGCAGCGCGCTTACTCTAGGGCAGACCTGCACAACGCCTGCTCCCGCGGGCATTCCACACTTAGGAGCCAGCCGTCTGCCCGCGACAGCTACGAAAGTGCAAATAATAGGGAGTAGGCACCTTTGGGGGGAGGGGAGAAGCCGAGTGGCGCGTAGATTGAATGCCTGGGGGTCTCACGCAATGATCCATACTGTGAAATGATTTGCCCACTTATTTAAATGGACAATATGCCGTATTTCTAGCTTCAAGGGCCGTATTTTACCGTTTATGTGCTTGTGTGCACTGCTATATATCGACATTTTTATTTATTTATTTATTTTATTTTTTACTTTATATTATTGTTTTGTTATTTAAGGTCGCATCAACTACTAAGTCATTCGTGGCCACTATTAAATGCAACGTAATGGTATGCCGATGAAACGAATGGTGATGATTGGGGGTGAAAGGACGAATACATACAACCACGCCCGCCCAAGGCAGAACTTAAACCCGCGACCCGTCAGTACGAGGTGACTAGGCAATACTGCCTAACTTTATGCTCATTGTAACTCATTAACAATATTGTACAGCAGTGACCTCTTTTAAAAATGTAATATGAAATTTTAACTAACAAAAATGTACAGTTTAATAATTGATTTTTCATCATGAATGTTATAGTCTCCAAGTGATAGCATAACGGAGGAAATTGAGAGCAGTCTCTTATAGAGAGATTGATATAAAAATGAAATATAGCCAATTTCAAGAAGGATAATGTATGGCAGCACTCGTATTTTTCTGACCACTCACTCATTATGAAGCTGAGTAAGAGATACCATTGAGCAAACCCTTATTACGATATTTTATGGTCAATCATAACGTAATTATGAGTCTTGTTAAAAATAACGCAAAGGGATTAATTTTTTTATACGATGCTGTAAACGATTATGAATAAATAGTGTTCAATGATGTGAAATTAAAAATATATAATCATAAGATAAAGTCTAATAATTAATGTTTAAGAATAAGATTTTTTATCGTTGATAGAACCGTCTTAATCAATTAAACATAATTAATTAAATATAATTTATTACTGTTATTATAAAAAAATGAACATTACAATGTTATATTTCTCAGCACGTCGATTGCAGCGTAGCAAAGCAAATTTTCAGTTCTACAAGCAATTATAATACCGACATCCAAATCAAATATGTATGTCTAATTGGGTTGTTACTCTATATTGTCATACATCAGCAACAAATATTTCCAAAATAAAAGGGAATGATACTTGAACCGTATGTCATCGCAATTTCTCTTTCAATTTACGCGCTACGGTTCCAATTGCGCATTCTCATTGGCGGCCCCTCTCTTCTAGAATGAGTGTTATCCCCACCCATCCAAGCGGCCCGGGTTTGCACTCAAGTTGCTCGCGCGCGGCTCTCGAGGTCACTCAGAGTGCAAACTGCTGTGCAGTCCTGCTCTAGGGTGAGAGGAAGGTAGCCAAGCTACACCTGCGTGGTGCTGACGCTGCGTCCCAAAGGACCTTACGTTGTGTGTCTGCCCTTTTCTCCATCCACACTACTTCCTGGGGTAAAGAAAGAATTAAGGAGGAATTAAGGAATTTATATGTACGTATTACGTGGTTAGGCGGAAGAGCGGGCCTGATGGCCCGAGTCTCGCCACATAAATGAAGTCACTATTATTATTATTATTATTATTATTATTATTATTATTATTATTATTAAGGAGAGAATAGGTGGTTTAAAGGTGCTGCATGTTGTGGTGGGAAGGCACACAGTGACACAAGCCACAACTCGTGCCACAACTCGTGCTCCTCTGGGATTCGGATCCACAGCTCCATTGTAACTCGCTCTCGGGTGCAAAAGCTCCAAGCCACTGCCACACCTAATTCGGCTAGAGATACAAGAAAGAGGATTGAAACATATGTAGCGATTAGGAGACCTCTACTATCACAAGTAAGCAACCACAAGTAAGCTGATGGCGGGATTGAAATCCCACCTCTTCGAACCGAGACCACCAGGGCGCAATGGCCTCCCAGCATTCGCTGGCAAGGTCGACCAGTTGAAGTTCTATTTCTAAAAATATCCGTGGAACACATTACTAAAACGTAGGATCTCAGAAGATGATTTTATTTGTGATTCCATGTCCTTCAAAGTTCTTTAAATCGTGAAAGTCTTGGCTACGTCAAATAAACCACTCGTCTTCATACAACATAGAAAATTTTCCACCCTCCGTTGTGCAAAGGATCCGAATTCTTTAAATTTCCTGTTTTACATGGAAGGTCTCTTCAGTTATTTCTTTTTATTCTTTTCTAGAAAAGAAACACTTTTTCTATTTACCTTTCCTCCTGGTAATTAATATTTAATTTTTTGTAAACTAGTGTCTACGTATTACAGAAAAATTATGAAATACTGAAAAACATTCACTTGTAGAATTTGAGGGAAATGTACTTTTTGGGGTAGCTAGCTAATAAATAAAGTTTATTGTTTCAAAAAAAGACTACCTGTTCCTCCGTCTATTGTTAATAACAGTGGCACGTAAACGGTACACAAGATGTACCCCGAAGTAGATGTTTCTCAATTATTAATCTCGCCGAACTTGGAAAACCTGAGAATTTGATTTGATTTATTAGTTTTATGATACTTAAAATGAAAGTCCCAGTACATTTTCAATTTTTTGAAAACCAAACTTTATCCTTCAAATTGTTAGTTGAAAAACAAAAACGCACTAATAAATTCATATCTGCGAGTACGTTCCATTTTATCATAATCTGAACTTCCTAACATTGCAAAATTTTAATGTTATTTCGAACGTATCTAACATCTTCAATACTAGACCTTTTGTTTCTTTTCTCTTCTAGGTTTTCAAATTAGCCCATTAAACAATTTCATGAATATATTTCCAAAACTCAAAACTCTTTCCGTAATTTTATTTACAACCGGACAACTTTTCACAAATATGTAAATAATATTACCTTTTCCAATTATTTACACGTTCTATGTGCAAAAACTGAAACATTTGGTTCCAATATTTCAAAAACTTTCATATTTCCTTTCTTCTTCTTCCAAAATACGTCCAAACTGCATCCAAACTATCTCCAAACTACGTTCCCTCGGCAATATGTGGTAGAACTGAAACGTCTGTATTACGATTTCACATCCAAATTTCAGGGTCACTGGGTTCTCAATGGCTCGAAGAAATGTTTTTACCAAAATACCTATAACAAACTTCTTTGTACAACTTTGTAGTGGAAGTACAACTGATATCCCAAACACTGTACTGGCAATTTCGAATACACTCCAATACCTAGTGAAACATATTGGAAAAATATTAGAAGAAAAATGGTTCTCCATATGGACTACGCTTAAAAGAAGCGACCTTCATAAAAACATTATCAATTTTCAAAGTCTAAACATAATAAAAAGCTCAACAGAAAGGAACAAGTGCCCATAACGAGAACACGAACAGGTCACTGTAAGCAAAGCCATCTATATGTGATTGACGGATCCAATCCTCCATCATGTGACCTGTGCAATAAGGCTTGGTCCCTGTCTCGCATAGTCAATCATTGCCCTACTTTCCAACATATCAGGCAGAGATATCTCCACGACACAAGTTTGGAATGTATACTTGAATCTGAGAAGTATCAAGAAAGAATTTTACAATTCTATAAGGAGAGTGGAATTTTCAGCCAAATTTGAACTTTGTTTTGATCATGTTTTTTTTGTTTGCATGTCTCATTAAGTATTATTGTTACTACTCTTTCGTTTTTTGTAATCCTGTAAATAATTATTGTGAATTTCTGTATATTGTACTGATTTTGTAAACCTCAATTAATCATGTATGAATTACTGTTATAATGTATTTTTTCTGAGTTGCTAATGACCCAGTTGTCGATGCGACGTTAAATAAACAAACAAACAAACAAACTTCTTTGGTTCTCGAGAGTGTAACGTGAAGTTTGAGCAAGTGAAGCCAGGTAAAACTTGAGTTTCTTGGCCTATTACGAGATAAGATTTTGGATATGCTGCCAAAAAAATATTATTTTTTTCGAACGTTTTCACTAGTAAAAAAAATTAAAACCTGCCGGTTCGCTATTGGAATGACAAATGAGTCGGATTGAGAGTCTGGAAGTAAGAAGGGACATTCGCCCTTTTTCGTGTGTCCAGGAAGTGGGCGCGGCACACACGCTCGAGCAATTGCGCGCTTCGGAACTCAAGATCTCCAGGGGCAGAGGGGTTACACACCCGGGCGAGGTGATTGATAGATTGATTGATTGATTCGTCTTTCCGGGCGCGTCAACTACTCAGGACATTAGTTCCGTAAGTGAAGTGCGTGTTTTACTCGGGAGGTGGCGATTATCTTTTTCCCCGCTGGATGGCGAGATCTGGCGTCGACCTATCGTCGACTAGCGGGGTTTCCCCTCAACCAAGTATCTCCCACCAGCGGGGCACCGCCCCAGCCGAGACAAGCTGTAAGCTCCCGACCGGTCTCACGGCTTGTGTGTAGTGCATGTTAGTGTAAGTGTGTGTGTAATAGGAGAGGATAGGACAAGGAAGAGGAAGGAAAGATCGTGCGCGGTTCGTGGCCCGTTTGTTAGGGACTGCTCCGGCATTCGCCTGGTGTTGATAGGAGAAACCACGGAAAACTACTGATCAGAGCAGCCAGCCGCTAGAGTTCTCCTCCAGACAGCGACTGAATTCGACCTTCGACACGCTAGTATCCAAAATCCTGCCGCTGTCGGGACTCGAACCTTGGACCTCCCGGTCAGAGGGACTGCAGTGACATCAGGTTGATGCACTGAGCCATCTCTCCCGGTCGGGCGATGCGTGCGCGAGGGATGTATAATGATGGTGATAAAGAGAATGCTACTGAAGATGAATTGTAAATGCATTGTCAGGTCCAAATAAATCCACTATCAATTGATCAAACCAACCAAAACTTCAATTTTTTCCCAGGATCATATAAAGTAAAAGTAAAAATAACAATAAATTACAAAGAAAACCGAATGGGTGAGTTGTGCACACGTACGTAGTATTCCGAGAACGCAATTTGTCTACTTCATTACAGCAAATATCAGAGGAACTACCATGCGATTTCTTAATGAAACGTGACAACCAATAGAAGCCTCGCAAGTTCTCGTAGCCCCAGATTTTTTCTTCTTTTTTACTTTCCCGTATACGTACGTATATACGAAGTAATATACGTAGTATAGGAAAAGTTATGGGTGGCTTTTCAGAATGTATCAGTCACTGTGCCTCCTTCAACGGCGTGGGCCTGCGGCGCGCGGGGCAGGCGGGCGGGCGCAATGAAATGGGCACTGTTGCACGCACCAAAACAAATAGGGAAAAATAGCTCATGTGCTTCCAAATGCCGCATAGTATTTTTTAAAGTCTATTATCTTCCAAATCCGTTTGATGTTCTATAAATATGTTCAGTAGAGCCTAATAGTGAATAAAGAAATCAGTGTCAGTGGTGCGGCTCAAATGAGGGTTGTTATTAGCGATGGCGCACGGCGCAGTTTTAGACGGTTGCAGTGAAAATAGTTAAATTTGCGATGAAAAGGTCATAAAGCAGGAATCTCGATCCCTAATCGTATCTACATTAAAAGTATTTTGCATTAAAAATTTACGGAGCTTTGGTCTATTGTCTAAGTGAATATTTATATGGTTTTAATGTAAAATTGGCCATATTTGTACTAATGTGGCACAATGTTTGAGTCAAATAAGTATGGTTTGGTGATCATTATTGTGACGATACCGAATAGTTGATAGAAGAAAAAAATTGATTTTAAACACACGACATAGTAGTCTGTCGCGGGCCTACGCAGCGCCCCCTTTGTGTGCGCGAGGGTCGGGCCAATTCGCGCCGCACACGTGCGAGGAGAGGTCCCCTCGCGCTTTTTTGTCCTGCGAGGGGGGCAGTGGGTACAAGAATTACGACCCGATCGGCACCTCTCTGGCGCCGCCACATCCCCAGGCGACCTGCGGCCCCCCCGACGAGAGGGAGTTGAGTGGAATTTTTCCATCGACTTCGGCCAGAAAACGCTTCCGGACATTGGCCGAAATTAAACTGAGACGCATTTGCCTTTTGCCAATAGAGAGGAACCTTTCAAAATTTAAACCAGAAATCTTTCCAGAACTTTCGGCAAATAAGTAAGGAGAGGGGGTTACAGAGGCTTCGCGAGATGTGACCTAGTGAAAATCAGGGAGAAGTGAGGGGACGGTCTTGATAGTAGGTTCGGGGAGGAGCGAGGAACGCGCACCACGGCGGTGCGTCGTTCGGGAGCAAACTCCGCTGGCGTGGACACCTCCGAAGTGTGAGAGACAGTATTGTTCTAATTTTTTGGTGCGCTGTGTGTGATGCGGAACGCGGAATTGCTCCTGACGGACTTCGCTATCACGCATGTGGTTTTTTCTGAATTGGTAAAGGACTTTAATTGTGACCAGTGCGCCGGTACTTTTGTTAGGCGCAGAGCAATCTCGTCCGGTCACCTAAAAAAGACTATCGCTGATTGTGCGGTGCAATCTTGTGCCGCGCGCGAGTCAGAATTATTCAATTCGGCTTACGTCACTACGCCCGCGACCGCTGCAGAGCTGTATTTCGTGCTGAAGTCTCCGCCTACCTCTCTTCGCCGGCTTCGAGTACGAGTATCTGCCTCCAAGCCCCCCGGCGAGGAGCCTACCGCCAGCTGTGACCTACTGCCGGCCTTTCACCGCCGAAGACGGAGCCCTGATGACATCACCCGAAGGTCGGGCATCGACCCTGCGAAGTCTTCTGAAAACACAGTCTGTTGTCCCCTAGACTCTGGTGAATGGCCCGGATCACAGACCTGTGCCTCATCATAAGCGAGCCGCGCTGTGGCTGTTTTTGAGGATAAACTTCCTAAATTGTATGTTGCTTCTTCCTCGGTAAATTGTACTTTAATTTGTATTGTCTTCTAGTAAGTAAGAAAGTTATTTGAGTGAACAGGGAATCTGGGAAAAAGGGGGGGTAAATTCAAGTTGTTCTTTGGGAGTTGCGGGATAAATAAGAAAAAGGGGAGGGATGTCTTTGGGTTTAAGAGGGAAAGGGTATTAGTAATAGGATTTTTTTGTATATTTCTTCATTTTAGTTAATTAAATTTTAATTGTTCCTCAAAACCTCAATGAATTTTATTTGATAACAAGTAGCGTCCGTCCATGGGCTCCCATTTCTTGTAGAGAGTCTCTGCGCCTGAGTTAGCCGGCAACTGAATGAGGTGAGTGAGAGAAGGGGGGATCTCGATCGCCCGATCGATCCCCGACGTCGCACGCGCGAGGGCCCGCGCGGTAGTGGACATTATATTGTGGGAGGATAACGTGGGCACCATCTGAGCCAAAAATCCGTTGATAAAAAATGATGTTTATGCGTTGTTTTCTAAAAGTAGGGCGCTGAGAACATGCATTTGTATGAATGCGTAGAAATAAAATACATACAGAATAAAAATGTACAATAACATATATACAGCGTACGTTATGTATAGTTAAGCTTGCTTGTTCGAACAAACGGTTTTATTGATGCTGATGTTGTTTTTGCATCGAAATATAACTTTTTTCACTAAGCCATGTATTTCTATGTTTTTCGATACAGCCACATATATAACCTAAACTTATTTTAAATATGAATATATAGTTTATGTATTAAACAGGAAATAATGCTAGTGAGATGTTTTAGAATAGTTGGAGACAAGACGTGTAGTTTTCCAAGTCCACTGTGTCAGCCGTAAATTTGCATTTACATAATACCACCTAACGTAATCTAACCTAATCTTAACTCTATACCCCTGTTAAATAATCTCCGAGTTACTGCCGGTGCTGCTGACTTTGGGATTTTCATAGAACAAGCTTGAATCAATGCGACGCGTATTTTCCAACGCTCTTTATACCAAAATACTTCTCGTAAACACGCAAGGGGTCGCAAGTCAATCATCTTACTTGCGCGAGCGTCCTGTGTAAAATGCTAACACTAGAATATTGTTCAAAATGAGACGTTGATCAACATTCATATAGCTGTACCCAAACCTTCCGATGAATGTGCGGTTTATAAAACTGGCTAACTCGCAAATTATAAAATACTTATAAGTATATAATTGTAAGAAAATTATAACTTAATTTTTAGTATTTCAGTTTTAATACAGAGTTCCGGAAATGCTACTAATGCCGGCGGCGGGCGAGCTCCACCAAACCGGAAGGTAAAGAACGAATCTTAATGAACGATCCTTTGGAGCGATCGCCGAGATAAGAGCTGGAAGTGGAGCAATGGCAGTCAGCAAAGTTCGACGAGCAATGTGAGTGTCAGAATTCAAAAGTCAACGAAAGGGATACAGTAGCATCAAGATTATTCTTTGACCACCTTCGCTTGCTATTGGTTGTTCTCTGAAATCATGTGATGAAGTGGTTTAAATAGCTTTGTCTCACAGAATGAAACGATTTTAAGTTTGGGACAAGACTAGCGAGAAACTTTTTTATCTAATGATCGCAACTTGACTCTTTAGCACATAATCGCAACTTGACCACGAGTCATTATTGCAAAACCAAGAACCAGGAATAATTAATGTTTCAGTGAGTGGAAAAGTAATATTTTCAGAGAATATTTCAGGCAGATATTTCCTCGGTATGTAAAGACTAAATACAGACTCATCCATTCAAAATAACAATATTTAAATTTACGTGCAATTTTCTATGGCACAAAAATACACACAGAAGTCAGTAAAAAATAATTTTCCCAGTAATTACATAACTGGGAAGTGAAACCTTATTTATTCTACTCTTGAATTGATTTTCAATTTAAAAATCATAAAAACATAAACAACCAAATCATTCACATTTCGCTTAGCATAACCAGTTAATTAACTTATATTCCACTATGTAACACGTGGACCAATAATACAAATTTTTAAACATATTAAAATATATAACTTTGAGGAAATTTACAAACAAATTAACAAACAATAATAAAAAATAGCCTGCAAGTCGCAAGTCGGGTCGTTCTCGAGTGAAATGGAAATAAACATGGCCCTAATTAGCACCCTGGAACCCACATTCATAACAAGCACGCACTGTCATTTAAATAAGAAATTCACTCAAAAACGGGGAATTACCGGGTGTAACTAATTAGACTATATTATTGGACATATAACAGCCAGTGGCTAGGATTCGACACTACTACAAGGAACGGTACTACTAACGGTACAGACACACATTGCAAAGGTTGCTAAGCAAAGGGGCAAACCGCGAGAAACGGGTGTAAATCGATCCAAAGAAAGAGGTGAAAAAACTTGTATTAGAACGGGTCCCCTACTCTTGTCAACCAAGCAGTGCATTCAAAATAATGTAAGAAAGAATGAAAAGCTGTCAGGTAGAACGAGTGCGCGACACCGTCAGGCTGGCGCACGAACCAAAATGTGGGCTTTTCCAAAGTTACGAGGGAACCTGGCAACGCCATTCAACTATTGATAGAGCGCACGACGTCCCGTAAATAAGTTAGAAAGTTCCAAGAGAACACACAACATTGGATGGAACCGTGTCGCAGAAAACATGAATGTGTTCCAGTGAACACATGGGAATGAAAAAAGCATGAAGAAGCTGATTAATCAAAGTTCCACAAAATAAAAAAATTGGGGGAAAAGAAAAATGTATGAAAATGAAAAATATGAAAACCAGAAGTAAGGAAAAACGATGGTGTAATCTGCGTACTTCCATCAGCAACGAAATGAGGACTAAGTAAAGCAAAATTATCGCGCAGCTGAAGGCGAGCCGATTATAAGCAGCGCGGAGGTACGACGAGGGGAGCCAGCTGATCCCAGGAGGCGATGTGGCGGACTTTTACCGACCGCGGACGTTATGCGAAGGGAGGCCAATGACCTTCACCACGGGTACGCCTTTCTTTCAGTGGGCGCTGCACTCGTAACGAAGGCTGCAGAGAAAGAAATCGAGGTCCGTGATGTTGGACACCCCCCTTTGCCAGAATTCGTTTTACTTGTTTTATTATTTAAGGTCACATCAACTATTAGGTCATTCGCGACCGCTTTTGGATTTAACGTTATGATATGAGGTTGAAACGATATGATGGTAGGTAGGGGGTGAAAAGACGCACACATACAAGCATGCCCGAGGCGAGACTTGAACCCGCGACCCCTCGGTCCGAGATCACTACAGTCCTACTGATTTAGCGATCTCGGCCATGGGGCTGACAGAATATTCTTTGTTCAATGCATAAGTAACCTGAAATAACTAGGTTGCCATCTCAAAACCAAGTAACCTATTTTTCCCTTCATAATAACCCTGTGAACGCGGGAATTTATTTGCGTATCGGTAAACAATTGAGTCACTGCCTTCCAGGATTAAGCAGCTAGAGGTGGTTCTTACTAACTAAAATTTCACTTAATGACGCTGTTAAAAATACAAGCACTTTGGCATACCTACTTATAGATTATACGATTTTTTAAATAAATCGTAATCTTAAATATTGTGAAGTGTTTCCTGTGATGAGTTAGATTTTCTGTTGTTATTCAAAAACATCTCTATTCGAGCTCTGAGAACGCACTGGAGTTGAACTGTTGGTGAAAGGATTCAGGTAATCACTTCAGTGTCAGCAGCAAACTGTAAGTTTTCCCGACTCATTTAAACTTAAATCCGATTAATTCTGAACTGGTTTAGAGTAGGAAGACAGCAGCTAACTGGCATATCAAAACTGATAAATGAGTGTCATAGTACTTAGGAATCATCATCATCATTATTACCGTTATAAGTACAACAAAAGTTTCATCACAAGTACAATTTACATTAAAAATTTTAAAAAAATATTATTTACTTACAAATATAATTTATACCTAACTTCTTTTAAAAAATTATTTATTTCCTGTTCAATTTTATACCAAATTTTCAGGATGATTGAAGAGATTATTATAATGTAACTTTTTTGATAATGCCATAAATTTAAACCATAATTACTGATAATTATGGTTTTGCTTCAAAGAAACATGGAATAAAACTAAAAAATAAATTAGAACTTAGTAAATTTTATTAAAAATTTTAAGTTTTAAGAGAAAGAATTACTTAGAAACGATTTAGAAATTTATTTATGTAGGGTGAAATATATTTTTGGGAAAGCGGGAACGAATACGTTGCAATTTTATGCCCATTATAATTTTGTCCTAAATGGAAATATTGATAAGAGGTAAAATTTGCTAAAGAGTTGAAAAAGTTGGAATATTGATTAATTATAAATCTCTGTATTAATTCTACTTGTGATTCTTTATGTATCTGTTTGTTGGAGATGAACCATTTAGGATTTTGAATTCATAAAATACCCGTAAAAATTTACTTTGAATGGTTTGTATTTTCTTCATGTTTGACACAGATGCGTTGCATCAAATTGATCATGCGTATGTGAGTGATGGTTTTATTACTGTTTTAAATATTGATATACCAATGAATTTGTAACTTTGTAGATTTATTAGCTAAGGGATATAATTTTGTTATTTTTTGATAAGTTTTATTGATAATATTTTGGAGTGTGATTTCCAGGTTAAACGGCGATGGGAATGAAGTGCTAATAAATGTAGTCCTAGAATTATGAAAACCTGCAAATTTCACTTCTTCCCATAGCTCGTCATACAGTTTCAAACTGTTTTTGACGTAAATAAATAAATAAAAATATTTAATTAGAATATGATTTTCTATTCAAGGTATATTTATATTGTTTATTGTGAGACACAGGGGAGTGTGTCAAACATAATTCATTATATAAATCCGTAGAGTGCAATTCGATAGTATTTGGTTTCTCTGTAAAAATACGAAATTAAGAAATGCAAACCAAGTAAAAGCTTAATGGTCCAAATTTGGATCAATTTAAGAAAGCAGCTTGATATAAGTAGAAATATAACAATATTATTTAAAATTTTATTGTTTTTACTTATGTGAATAAAACAATTTAAGCAAACATCACAAAATACAGGAAAGGATAATGAATTCAACTATGAAACATGCCTCTTTTATATTTTATAAATTTGAAAAAGCTATTCAAGTTTCTGCGAGAAGCAAAAATATGAAAACATAATCTGAACAACACAAAGACAAAATAATTCAAACTATACCAATATATGAGATGCTGGAGTAAATACTAAACATCTTTGATAATTTTTTCACCTATATTACTCTAATTTGCTCAGAACCTTAATGACCAATCACATAATCGTTTAAGTCTTACTTTTTATCCTGTGCCCGAAAGAGCTTTCATAATACCTGTGATTTTGGCCGAGAATAAAAAAACACAACGTTTAGTTTTGACGTTCTATTTACAATAATTCAGGGATTTTCAGTTAATACTCGAACTTTTCTCGTTGCGCGACGTTTGAGAAACGCAAGTCGTCACAGGTGGTTAGAGGAAACAACACTTCGTTGTAAACGACCCGTAGAGTGTACAATAGCACGAGCAAAGAGAAATGATGTCCTAATTGGTTACGTAAACGCACGCTTCGTTGTAAACAACCTGTGGAGTGTAGAATAGCCCGAGGATAGCGAAATGACGTCGTAGGTGGCACGAAGAACGTGAAGTGCAGAAAAGCGCTGGAGTACTCACGTGTGGTGTCGTAGTAGACGCCGTTGAGCTCGTCGATGCAGGGGGCGAAGGCGAGGGCGCCGGCCGGGGAGGGCGGCCAGCAGTGCACCTGGTCCCAGGAGACCGGGCAGCCCGCGCCTCCTCCCCCGCCCCCACCCCCACCACCGCCTCCACCTCGTGCTCCCACACCCTTATAACGCACTTGTTTAGTAAATATATTAAAAAACTCACGTGTGGTGTCGTAGTAGACGCCGTTGAGCTCGTCGATGCAGGGGGCGAAGGCGAGGGCGCCGGCCGGGGAGGGCGGCCAGCAGTGCACCTGGTCCCAGGAGACCGGGCAGCCCGCGCCCCCTCCCCCGCCCCCACCTCCACCACCGCCTCCACCTCGTGCTCCCACACCCTTATAACGCACTTGTTTAATAAATATATTAAAAAACTCACGTGTGGTGTCGTAGTAGACGCCGTTGAGCTCGTCGATGCAGGGGGCGAAGGCGAGGGCGCCGGCCGGGGAGGGCGGCCAGCAGTGCACCTGGTCCCAGGAGACCGGGCAGCCCGCGCCTCCTCCCCCGCCCCCACCCCCACCACCGCCTCCACCTCGTGCTCCCACGCCCTTATAACGCACTTGTTTAGTAAATATATTAAAAAACTCACGTGTGGTGTCGTAGTAGACGCCGTTGAGCTCGTCGATGCAGGGGGCGAAGGCGAGGGCGCCGGCCGGGGAGGGCGGCCAGCAGTGCACCTGGTCCCAGGAGACCGGGCAGCCCGCCGCCGCCGCCGCGTCCGCCACCCCCCGCCTCCACCTCGTGCTCCCACACCCTTATAACGCACTTGTTTAATAAATATATTAAAAAACTCACGTGTGGTGTCGTAGTAGACGCCGTTGAGCTCGTCGATGCAGCGGGCGAAGGCGAGGGCGCCGGCCGGGGAGGGCGGCCAGCAGTGCACTTGGTCCCAGGAGACCGGGCAGCCCGCGCCTCCTCCCCCGCCCCCACCCCCACCACCGCCTCCACCTCGTGCTCCCACACCCTTATAACGCACTTGTTTAATAAATATATTAAAAAACTCACGTGTGGTGTCGTAGTAGACGCCGTTGAGCTCGTCGATGCAGGGGGCGAAGGCGAGGGCGCCGGCCGGGGAGGGCGGCCAGCAGTGCAGCTGGTCCCAGGAGACCGGGCAGCCCGCGCCTCCTCCCCCGCCCCCACCCCCACCACCGCCTCCACCTCGTGCTCCCACACCCTTATAACGCACTTGTTTAATAAATATATTAAAAAACTCACGTGTGGTGTCGTAGTAGACGCCGTTGAGCTCGTCGATGCAGGGGGCGAAGGCGAGGGCGCCGGCCGGGGAGGGCGGCCAGCAGTGCACCTGGTCCCAGGAGACCGGGCAGCCCGCCGCCGCCGCCGCGTCCGCCACCCCCGCCTCCACCTCGTGCTCCCACACCCTTATAACGCACTTGTTTAATAAATATATTAAAAAACTCACGTGTGGTGTCGTAGTAGACGCCGTTGAGCTCGTCGATGCAGGGGGCGAAGGCGAGGGCGCCGGCCGGGGAGGGCGGCCAGCAGTGCACCTGGTCCCAGGAGACCGGGCAGCCCGCCGCCGCCGCCGCGTCCGCCACCCCCGCCTCCACCTCGTGCTCCCACACCCTTATAACGCACTTGTTTAATAAATATATTAAAAAACTCACGTGTGGTGTCGTAGTAGACGCCGTTGAGCTCGTCGATGCAGCGGGCGAAGGCGAGGGCGCCGGCCGGGGAGGGCGGCCAGCAGTGCACTTGGTCCCAGGAGACCGGGCAGCCCGCGCCTCCTCCCCCGCCCCCACCCCCACCACCGCCTCCACCTCGTGCTCCCACACCCTTATAACGCACTTGTTTAATAAATATATTAAAAAACTCACGTGTGGTGTCGTAGTAGACGCCGTTGAGCTCGTCGATGCAGGGGGCGAAGGCGAGGGCGCCGGCCGGGGAGGGCGGCCAGCAGTGCAGCTGGTCCCAGGAGACCGGGCAGCCCGCGCCTCCTCCCCCGCCCCCACCCCCACCACCGCCTCCACCTCGTGCTCCCACACCCTTATAACGCACTTGTTTAATAAATATATTAAAAAACTCACGTGTGGTGTCGTAGTAGACGCCGTTGAGCTCGTCGATGCAGGGGGCGAAGGCGAGGGCGCCGGCCGGGGAGGGCGGCCAGCAGTGCACCTGGTCCCAGGAGACCGGGCAGCCCGCGCCTCCTCCCCCGCCCCCACCCCCACCACCGCCTCCACCTCGTGCTCCCACGCCCTTATAACGCACTTGTTTAGTAAATATATTAAAAAACTCACGTGTGGTGTCGTAGTAGACGCCGTTGAGCTCGTCGATGCAGGGGGCGAAGGCGAGGGCGCCGGCCGGGGAGGGCGGCCAGCAGTGCACCTGGTCCCAGGAGACCGGGCAGCCCGCCGCCGCCGCCGCGTCCGCCACCCCCGCCTCCACCTCGTGCTCCCACACCCTTATAACGCACTTGTTTAATAAATATATTAAAAAACTCACGTGTGGTGTCGTAGTAGACGCCGTTGAGCTCGTCGATGCAGCGGGCGAAGGCGAGGGCGCCGGCCGGGGAGGGCGGCCAGCAGTGCACCTGGTCCCAGGAGACCGGGCAGCCCGCGCCCCCTCCCCCGCCCCCACCTCCACCACCGCCTCCACCTCGTGCTCCCACACCCTTATAACGCACTTGTTTAATAAATATATTAAAAAACTCACGTGTGGTGTCGTAGTAGACGCCGTTGAGCTCGTCGATGCAGGGGGCGAAGGCGAGGGCGCCGGCCGGGGAGGGCGGCCAGCAGTGCAGCTGGTCCCAGGAGACCGGGCAGCCCGCGCCTCCTCCCCCGCCCCCACCCCCACCACCGCCTCCACCTCGTGCTCCCACACCCTTATAACGCACTTGTTTAATAAATATATTAAAAAACTCACGTGTGGTGTCGTAGTAGACGCCGTTGAGCTCGTCGATGCAGGGGGCGAAGGCGAGGGCGCCGGCCGGGGAGGGCGGCCAGCAGTGCAGCTGGTCCCAGGAGACCGGGCAGCCCGCGCCTCCTCCCCCGCCCCCACCCCACCACCGCCTCCACCTCGTGCTCCCACACCCTTATAACGCACTTGTTTAATAAATATATTAAAAAACTCACGTGTGGTGTCGTAGTAGACGCCGTTGAGCTCGTCGATGCAGGGGGCGAAGGCGAGGGCGCCGGCCGGGGAGGGCGGCCAGCAGTGCAGCCTGGTCCCAGGAGACCGGGCAGCCCGCCGCCGCCTCCCGCGTCCCCACCCCACCACCGCCTCCACCTCGTGCTCCCACACCCTTATAACGCACTTGTTTAATAAATATATTAAAAAACTCACGTGTGGTGTCGTAGTAGACGCCGTTGAGCTCGTCGATGCAGGGGGCGAAGGCGAGGGCGCCGGCCGGGGAGGGCGGCCAGCAGTGCACCTGGTCCCAGGAGACCGGGCAGCCCGCGCCCCCTCCCCCGCCCCCACCTCCACCACCGCCTCCACCTCGTGCTCCCACACCCTTATAACGCACTTGTTTAATAAATATATTAAAAAACTCACGTGTGGTGTCGTAGTAGACGCCGTTGAGCTCGTCGATGCAGGGGGCGAAGGCGAGGGCGCCGGCCGGGGAGGGCGGCCAGCAGTGCAGCTGGTCCCAGGAGACCGGGCAGCCCGCGCCTCCTCCCCCGCCCCCACCCCCACCACCGCCTCCACCTCGTGCTCCCACACCCTTATAACGCACTTGTTTAATAAATATATTAAAAAACTCACGTGTGGTGTCGTAGTAGACGCCGTTGAGCTCGTCGATGCAGGGGGCGAAGGCGAGGGCGCCGGCCGGGGAGGGCGGCCAGCAGTGCAGCTGGTCCCAGGAGACCGGGCAGCCCGCGCCTCCTCCCCCGCCCCCCCCCACCGCCTCCACCTCGTGCTCCCACACCCTTATAACGCACTTGTTTAATAAATATATTAAAAAACTCACGTGTGGTGTCGTAGTAGACGCCGTTGAGCTCGTCGATGCAGGGGGCGAAGGCGAGGGCGCCGGCCGGGGAGGGCGGCCAGCAGTGCAGCTAGGTCCCAGGAGACCGGGCAGCCCGCGCCTCCTCCCCGCCCCCACCCCCACCACCGCCTCCACCTCGTGCTCCCACACCCTTATAACGCACTTGTTTAATAAATATATTAAAAAACTCACGTGTGGTGTCGTAGTAGACGCCGTTGAGCTCGTCGATGCAGGGGGCGAAGGCGAGGGCGCCGGCCGGGGAGGGCGGCCAGCAGTGCAGCCTGGTCCAGGAGACCGGGCAGCCCGCGCCTCCCTCCCCCGCCCCCACCCCACCACCGCCTCCACCTCGTGCTCCCACACCCTTATAACGCACTTGTTTAATAAATATATTAAAAAACTCACGTGTGGTGTCGTAGTAGACGCCGTTGAGCTCGTCGATGCAGGGGGCGAAGGCGAGGGCGCCGGCCGGGGAGGGCGGCCAGCAGTGCAGCTGGTCCCAGGAGACCGGGCAGCCCGCGCCTCCTCCCCCGCCCCCACCCCCACCACCGCCTCCACCTCGTGCTCCCACACCCTTATAACGCACTTGTTTAATAAATATATTAAAAAACTCACGTGTGGTGTCGTAGTAGACGCCGTTGAGCTCGTCGATGCAGGGGGCGAAGGCGAGGGCGCCGGCCGGGGAGGGCGGCCAGCAGTGCAGCTGGTCCCAGGAGACCGGGCAGCCCGCGCCTCCTCCCCCGCCCCCCCCCCCACCGCCTCCACCTCGTGCTCCCACACCCTTATAACGCACTTGTTTAATAAATATATTAAAAAACTCACGTGTGGTGTCGTAGTAGACGCCGTTGAGCTCGTCGATGCAGGGGGCGAATGCGAGGGCGCCGGCCGGGGAGGGCGGCCAGCAGTGCAGCTGGTCCCAGGAGACCGGGCAGCCCGCGCCTCCTCCCCCGCCCCCACCCCACCACCGCCTCCACCTCGTGCTCCCACACCCTTATAACGCACTTGTTTAATAAATATATTAAAAAACTCACGTGTGGTGTCGTAGTAGACGCCGTTGAGCTCGTCGATGCAGGGGGCGAAGGCGAGGGCGCCGGCCGGGGAGGGCGGCCAGCAGTGCACCTGGTCCCAGGAGACCGGGCAGCCCGCGCCTCCTCCCCCGCCCCCACCCCACCACCGCCTCCACCTCGTGCTCCCACACCCTTATAACGCACTTGTTTAATAAATATATTAAAAAACTCACGTGTGGTGTCGTAGTAGACGCCGTTGAGCTCGTCGATGCAGGGGGCGAAGGCGAGGGCGCCGGCCGGGGAGGGCGGCCAGCAGTGCACCTGGTCCCAGGAGACCGGGCAGCCCGCGCCTCCTCCCCGCCCCCACCCCCACCACCGCCTCCACCTCGTGCTCCCACACCCTTATAACGCACTTGTTTAATAAATATATTAAAAAACTCACGTGTGGTGTCGTAGTAGACGCCGTTGAGCTCGTCGATGCAGGGGGCGAAGGCGAGGGCGCCGGCCGGGGAGGGCGGCCAGCAGTGCAGCTGGTCCCAGGAGACCGGGCAGCCCGCGCCTCCTCCCCCGCCCCCACCCCCACCACCGCCTCCACCTCGTGCTCCCACACCCTTATAACGCACTTGTTTATAAATATATTAAAAAACTCACGTGTGGTGTCGTAGTAGACGCCGTTGAGCTCGTCGATGCAGGGGGCGAAGGCGAGGGCGCCGGCCGGGGAGGGCGGCCAGCAGTGCACCTGGTCCCAGGAGACCGGGCAGCCCGCGCCCCTCCCCCGCCCCCACCCCACCACCGCCTCCACCTCGTGCTCCCACACCCTTATAACGCACTTGTTTAATAAATATATTAAAAAACTCACGTGTGGTGTCGTAGTAGACGCCGTTGAGCTCGTCGATGCAGGGGGCGAAGGCGAGGGCGCCGGCCGGGGAGGGCGGCCAGCAGTGCAGCCTGGTCCCAGGAGACCGGGCAGCCCGCGCCTCCTCCCCGCCCCACCCCACCACCGCCTCCACCTCGTGCTCCCACACCCTTATAACGCACTTGTTTAATAAATATATTAAAAAACTCACGTGTGGTGTCGTAGTAGACGCCGTTGAGCTCGTCGATGCAGGGGGCGAAGGCGAGGGCGCCGGCCGGGGAGGGCGGCCAGCAGTGCAGCTGGTCCCAGGAGACCGGGCAGCCCGCGCCTCCTCCCCCGCCCCCACCCCCACCACCGCCTCCACCTCGTGCTCCCACACCCTTATAACGCACTTGTTTAATAAATATATTAAAAAACTCACGTGTGGTGTCGTAGTAGACGCCGTTGAGCTCGTCGATGCAGGGGGCGAAGGCGAGGGCGCCGGCCGGGGAGGGCGGCCAGCAGTGCAGCTGGTCCCAGGAGACCGGGCAGCCCGCGCCTCCTCCCCCGCCCCCACCCCCACCACCGCCTCCACCTCGTGCTCCCACACCCTTATAACGCACTTGTTTAATAAATATATTAAAAAACTCACGTGTGGTGTCGTAGTAGACGCCGTTGAGCTCGTCGATGCAGGGGGCGAAGGCGAGGGCGCCGGCCGGGGAGGGCGGCCAGCAGTGCACCTGGTCCCAGGAGACCGGGCAGCCCGCGCCCCTCCCCCGCCCCCACCTCCACCACCGCCTCCACCTCGTGCTCCCACACCCTTATAACGCACTTGTTTAATAAATATATTAAAAAACTCACGTGTGGTGTCGTAGTAGACGCCGTTGAGCTCGTCGATGCAGGGGGCGAAGGCGAGGGCGCCGGCCGGGGAGGGCGGCCAGCAGTGCAGCTGGTCCCAGGAGACCGGGCAGCCCGCGCCTCCTCCCCCGCCCCCACCCCCACCACCGCCTCCACCTCGTGCTCCCACACCCTTATAACGCACTTGTTTAATAAATATATTAAAAAACTCACGTGTGGTGTCGTAGTAGACGCCGTTGAGCTCGTCGATGCAGGGGGCGAAGGCGAGGGCGCCGGCCGGGGAGGGCGGCCAGCAGTGCAGCTGGTCCCAGGAGACCGGGCAGCCCGCGCCTCCTCCCCCGCCCCCACCCCCACCACCGCCTCCACCTCGTGCTCCCACACCCTTATAACGCACTTGTTTAATAAATATATTAAAAAACTCACGTGTGGTGTCGTAGTAGACGCCGTTGAGCTCGTCGATGCAGGGGGCGAAGGCGAGGGCGCCGGCCGGGGAGGGCGGCCAGCAGTGCAGCTGGTCCCAGGAGACCGGGCAGCCCGCGCCTCCTCCCCCGCCCCCACCCCCACCACCGCCTCCACCTCGTGCTCCCACACCCTTATAACGCACTTGTTTAATAAATATATTAAAAAACTCACGTGTGGTGTCGTAGTAGACGCCGTTGAGCTCGTCGATGCAGGGGGCGAAGGCGAGGGCGCCGGCCGGGGAGGGCGGCCAGCAGTGCACCTGGTCCCAGGAGACCGGGCAGCCCGCGCCCCCTCCCCCGCCCCCACCTCCACCACCGCCTCCACCTCGTGCTCCCACACCCTTATAACGCACTTGTTTAATAAATATATTAAAAAACTCACGTGTGGTGTCGTAGTAGACGCCGTTGAGCTCGTCGATGCAGGGGGCGAAGGCGAGGGCGCCGGCCGGGGAGGGCGGCCAGCAGTGCAGCTGGTCCCAGGAGACCGGGCAGCCCGCGCCTCCTCCCCCGCCCCCACCCCCACCACCGCCTCCACCTCGTGCTCCCACACCCTTATAACGCACTTGTTTAATAAATATATTAAAAAACTCACGTGTGGTGTCGTAGTAGACGCCGTTGAGCTCGTCGATGCAGGGGGCGAAGGCGAGGGCGCCGGCCGGGGAGGGCGGCCAGCAGTGCAGCTGGTCCCAGGAGACCGGGCAGCCCGCGCCTCCTCCCCCGCCCCCCCCCACCGCCTCCACCTCGTGCTCCCACACCCTTATAACGCACTTGTTTAATAAATATATTAAAAAACTCACGTGTGGTGTCGTAGTAGACGCCGTTGAGCTCGTCGATGCAGGGGGCGAAGGCGAGGGCGCCGGCCGGGGAGGGCGGCCAGCAGTGCAGCTGGTCCCAGGAGACCGGGCAGCCCGCGCCTCCTCCCCCGCCCCCACCCCCACCACCGCCTCCACCTCGTGCTCCCACACCCTTATAACGCACTTGTTTAATAAATATATTAAAAAACTCACGTGTGGTGTCGTAGTAGACGCCGTTGAGCTCGTCGATGCAGGGGGCGAAGGCGAGGGCGCCGGCCGGGGAGGGCGGCCAGCAGTGCAGCTGGTCCCAGGAGACCGGGCAGCCCGCGCCTCCTCCCCCGCCCCCACCCCCCACCACCGCCTCCACCTCGTGCTCCCACACCCTTATAACGCACTTGTTTAATAAATATATTAAAAAACTCACGTGTGGTGTCGTAGTAGACGCCGTTGAGCTCGTCGATGCAGGGGGCGAAGGCGAGGGCGCCGGCCGGGGAGGGCGGCCAGCAGTGCACCTGGTCCCAGGAGACCGGGCAGCCCGCGCCCCCTCCCCCCGCCCCCACCCCCCCGCCACCGCCTCCACCTCGTGCTCCCACACCCTTATAACGCACTTGTTTAGTAAATATATTAAAAAACTCACGTGTGGTGTCGTAGTAGACGCCGTTGAGCTCGTCGATGCAGGGGGCGAAGGCGAGGGCGCCGGCCGGGGAGGGCGGCCAGCAGTGCACCTGGTCCCAGGAGACCGGGCAGCCCGCGCCCCCTCCCCCGCCCCCACCCCCACCGCCGCCTCCACCTCGTGCTCCCACACCCTTATAACGCACTTGTTTAATAAATATATTAAAAAACTCACGTGTGGTGTCGTAGTAGACGCCGTTGAGCTCGTCGATGCAGGGGGCGAAGGCGAGGGCGCCGGCCGGGGAGGGCGGCCAGCAGTGCACCTGGTCCCAGGAGACCGGGCAGCCCGCTCCCCCTCCCCCTCCCCCGCCGCCGTCGCTTGTCATCGGTGGCGCCATCTGCGACTCGTTCATCCGCGCCAGGCACTCCAATTGGCGACGCCGCCAGCGCGAGAGCCACGGGGGCAGCAGCGGGGAGAACGAGGCGCCGGCGGCGGACGTCTCGTTTTCAAAAAGGTCTTCCACCGCTGAGAGTTCTGCCAAGGAAGTGGCGGGATAATCCGGGGCATTTCGTAAGCTCTCCATATTCTCTCTATTTGGCAGCTACGGCCCTCTACTCTTAGCGACCTGGGCTATCAACCAGCTACCCACCAGTCCGTCATCAAAACTTTCCTATATACGTAAGAGTAAAACATTACCGGCCTAGTCGACGTTTGTGCTGTGCCTGCCTGAGTTGGCGAGAAGACTCCTGCTTTCGGATTCACACTCTTCGGCACATGTAATTCTTAGTTTTAAGAACACAGGCACAAAATATTTCATATCGTGGTTGAAGAATGGTAACTTGAGAATTCTTCACAACACACTACACCAGTGCAATTGATAGACAAGACAAATAATTTCTAAGTTTTGCTTTAAGTAAACTAACACTGACACCAATTTTTTACTTTTCCAACGGAACACCTCTTAGTAATCGTCCTTCATACTGTGTATGATTAATCTTCATACTGTTACAGATATACTTGAATGGTGACTTGCAATACAAAATTTTGTGGGCTTTCTTACACAACACACTAGGTTATTTCAGGATGTCTCCAATTGTATTAATTTTCAGGAGAGGTTTCAATTCTTTGAAAGCGATTTCTTTCTTCGTCATCAGAACGAATTTATTTCATCGTTATCTGTACCTGAAACAAAGAAATTGAAAGATTTTTGAGGAAATGTTTAATGAATAAAATAGATATTTAATTATATAAGTTGAACAATTGTTTAGATACGATGAATGTTTAGACAAAACAATTGGTATAATAAATACATACATACAGTACTTCCTCTTTATCTCGGATATGAAATGAATTTTATTACCATTTATCTAAAATTAAGGTGTCTAAATAAACTTTTGACACCATAAGAATTATGGTGAATTTTATGATGGATACTACACATTTAAAAATATATAGTAATGCTTAAGTTCCAATATTATTGATAAAGTATGTTTTTATTCTCATATTAGATTTTAGTCTGCCTCAGTTATGATTCCAAGAGATTATATAAGAAGGGCTTAATATATCACAGATTTTTTAAAGCAATGCGAATCATTGGAAGTATTTTCAAAAGCGCCTATCCTAAAACTTATTCCGTAGCGCATTTCCCTTCAATACCGTATGTTTCGTGCATTAATAGGAGTGTGATTTACAAAAGATATTTATTTATGCACAAGAGTATGGTAATTAAATAATAATATTCTCAGAGAACAGACAGACAAGGTTTTGTCATTGTCACACTTTTGCATGATTCTATTGTGATATTACAAGGGAAATCCAGTCCTAATATCAAATTTTTGCTATCACGTATAGTTTTGGAGAGAGTATATTGTTATCAACTTCAGCGTTAAATTCATGCGTCTTATACATCTCTTCCTGGATTTTAAGATAAAATGAGTTTGGAGTCAGGGGAAGTTGGAAGGGAGTACCGGTCACCCTAGGCGGGCAAGTAGCTCGTGCGGACGCAGTTTGACGTGCCTTTTTTAAAGTATCCCAATATACCTTTCGCAATTCGACCTGCTCCGCATTGTGAATATCTCCCGATGCCACCTTACAGAATGTACCGACGGCATCGAAAATTCTAGTTCAGAAGAAAATCAGATTATTATGCAGATCATTATGATGTCGAGCACGATCCAAATTTTGAAGTTTCTAATAAGCCTCATTTATTAGCACAAGAAGATCTGAATTATTTAGTATGTGAATTAAATTAAGAAGAAGGCAAAACGTTTGGGGTAATGACTAAAAGAGTGGAACCTTTTAAACCCTGAAACGAATATATGCTAATTTCGAAATAGTTAAGAGACATTTAAGTTTTTTTCTCAAGAAGGTGATGTTGTGTACTGTATGAATAGTTTATCAGTGATAGACACTACAGGTCATGATCATAATTCAGAGGAATGGAAAAAAGTGTAATAAATGTTCCCTTGGTTGACAGAAAAAAGATATTTCTCCTGTCTCTTCATATCAAATTAGGTTTGATGAAGAATTTCCTGAAAGCTGTGGACAGAAATGAAAGGGGCTTTTTTATTTGAAAGAGAAGTTTCTGCAAATTAGTGATGCGAAAATTAAAGAGGAAATATTCGTCGGACCACAAGCAAGAGAAGAAGTGAATGATGCAAACTTTGAAGGAAGCTTAAATTCTTTAGAAAAAAATGTATGCATTTTCTGCAAGAATTTGGTTGAACACGTTTCAGACAACAAGACATCTGAAAAGTATAGGGAAGTAATAAAGCATTTACTTAAATCATATGAAGATTTGGTCTGTGATATGTCTCTTAAGATTAACTTCGTCACTCTCACGTGTATTTCTTTGGCTAAAATACGAGGGTTGTAACCCACAAACCTGGAGAGCGTTTCCATCAGGATATTGATAGATGGGTTTATTACAGTTCGCTTTGAGGCAATTCTCGGTGGCAAACATGATAACAATTAGAATTAGAACAATTACAGCCAATTAATAACCAATTAGAATTACCATTAGAATTAGGGGATGATAACCTAGTTCTAATTAATTTCTAGTTATCTCTAAATTGACTTCTAGTTTAACTAACACTTCACTTCACTACATTACACTGCACTCCCCTTTACTACACTTCACTCCCTTTCCTTTCTTGTACCCACAAAAAATAGATACCAAGAACAGTGGTTCAAGTATTTTGCCAGATTACTACTGGACTCTTGAAAGGGGCGTTCCTGATGCAAAATACTCAAGGATATCAACAATTAACATCTTTTAGGAATGTTGAACATTTTTCATTTCTGTAATTGTAACGACGATAAAAATTTACTGAACTGTCACAAAAAGAATCTTTTATACAAATGGATTTCACTTTTGAGTTCAGCGTTAACTTCCTTCTAAAGGTCAGCCAATAAAGTTATTGTGGCATAAAAAAATAAATTTTCTAGGCGAATGTAATCACAGGAATGTAAACATTGGCGACGAAATATCAGAACAAATATCCTCATATGTTCCGAGATACATTAATGCATCTAGTCAAACAAAATTACATCTCCAGGCATTTGTAACCTAAAAACTCACACATAGAATGCAATATCTTGCTCTTCGCAACTCGGTCGAGCCATTCACGCTTGGCTAAGCTCTACGATTTAAATACTATGACAATCAAGGACAGGTTTCCAAAACGATGAAAATCTGTAATACAACCCAGATATATAAATACCACGGTCATGTGAAGTAAGTTCTCGACAGGAGTAGTAATTGTGTTTATGCATCGAGTAGTAATTCAATCAACTTCATACACAGGAACGAAAAATTATAGATACCTTTTACAGTAGTCAATTTCGGTCACGTATTGGTTAATACATTGCTTGCATGTTACCGTTGAATGTGACTAAATTAGCTTATCAGCAGGTTCATGGTTAGATTAGCAAAATGGCTTGGACTAAGCTTCATATATTACAATGGGATCATGTTTGACACCATTTGACTAAATATTGTATTGTACGCCAGACGTTGGCTACAGTAAGAAGAGAGTCCAAATGTGAGGCGTCAATGATATTCACGAGAAGTATTTTGTCCCAAAATAAATTAGTGGGATGTGCAGCACACATTGAAGGTTGTTTCACGTAAATGACGGAGCCTGAAGTCTGATCACCAGAACTAGGTATTCCGTAGCAAAGCACGACGTTCAGAAAGTCGATGTTATACTCGAAATACAAATACCGACTGGCACAGAGCAATTTGCAGCCTTGTCTTTCATCAATTTGATCCATGTTTATCACATTTAAGTGCTATATTTTGTCACCGAAACATACTTCTTTTACAGTAGACTCTCATTTCGGTTAACTGTGCATGAACATGCTCAAGGCCGAAATATGCTTCGATGTAGTTTCTACTTTGAAATTTATCCCCTCATTTGGCCGATATGGACATTTACCGTATATTTTACAAATTAGTCAGGCTGTAACATTTGTCGTAACAAATAGTATACTTTTTGAAAGTTAAAAGCATAAAATATATTCAACAAATTACAAATAAAATTCACACAAAGCAATTATGCATTGAAATAGTTTTGTACGTGAAAACTTTGACTTATGACGTTTTCATTATTAATAGAAGTAACTAAAATTTTGTCAGCAAACACACTGTTATTTTTAAATACAGGAAAAATGTCCACACCTAAAGCATTTCAATTCAAATAAATGAGCAAAGTTATGACACTTTTACCTCAAGGCAAACCGCAACAAATCCGGCACGTGCCGTATTTCTTTTCATAAACTGACATATGAACTTCGCGTCACGCGCGTACCACTGCATACATCCCATTACCCAAACGCCAAGATCACAAGCCCCGCGTACGACGCGCACATTTCAGTTTACTCTCAGAAGTAAACAATGACGAAACAGTGCCCGCGCGCACTCACTTCGACAGTTACGTCTTCCCGGCGACACAAACATCCGGAGCGAAGAGCAGCGGCGGAAACGGCCGTCGCGAAAGACGCGCCGTAAAACGCGCCCGCGTTCCGTCTGCGTTCGCGTCTGCGCCTGGGAAGAGAACAACGCCGCCGCCGTCGCCGTCGCCGCGCCTTTCGCAGACGGAACGGACAAGCGCTCTCACTTTGAGATAACGACGTAACTCTATCAGAAATTTTAAGAATTACGTCATCTGCACAATGGGTCATAACGAATGCTGCACTACACCGAGTTTTCAGAATAGAAAAAGTTCAAAAAATATTTAATAAATAAGTTCTAAATATCAAATATCGTATTCAAGAAATTTCTCGATAGAATTTCCACTCTTCGTCTCCCCCTCCTTTTTAATAATTAACATTTATCGAAACATCTCTTATTTTTCTCTAAGATGTTCATAATATTCTTAATCCTCGTAACCCTTAACAACAATATAATAATGTTTTAATGATCCTTTTATTATAGATTTGATAAGGATCCCAAGATAAGTACTAAGAGGTGACTTTAATTTTATTTTATTTAATATTGTTAGTAAAAATTTATACTATTTACTTAATATTTCACATTTGAAATAGTTTGTAAATTTCAGCTGAATAACAAAAAAGAAGTCGGTCGTACAGTTTGCCCGCGTTCCCGTCTGCGCCTGGGAAGAGAACGCCGCTGCCGCCGCCGCCGCCGCGTCTTGCAGCCTTGCGGACAAGCGCTCTCACTTCGAGGTAACTACACAACCCTATTGGAACATTAAAGAATTGCGTCATCGGCACCCTGGGTCATATCAAATGCTGCACTACAGCGAGACCTCAATGTACCAACAGTTCAAGAAAAGATTCAAGAAATAAGTTCAAAATATCACCAACGTCTGTAAATGCATCCCAATGATGTCGTTCTAATCCTATTTGACAATAGCCAAGAAATTTCTCGACTCGATACAATTTACACTCTTTGTCTCCCTCTCAGTTTTAATAATTAACATTTATCTAAACATCTCTTATTTTTCTCTAACATGTTTATGATATTCTTAAACCTCGTAACCCTGAATAATAATGAAATAGGGTTTTAATGATCGTTTTATTATGGATTTGAGGAGAATACAAAGAAAAGTACCAATAGGTGCTTTTATTTTCACTTAATATTGTAAATAAAAATTTGAAGTATTTACTAATTATTTTACATTTAAAACAGTTTGTAAATATTAGTTGAATGATAAAAAGCTGATCTTAAAGCTCGCCATCGTTCACGTCTTGGCCTGGGAACAGAACTCCGCCGTCGAGACCGAGCCTTTCACAGCCGTAGAGGACAAACGCCCTAACTTGGACGTAACGACGCAATCCTATTGGCTCCGTCCTCGACGAAACTGCACAGCAAACCGGTTTTAGAATCCCAACGCTGAATTAGAATGACGCGGGCCAAAGAAAATCAAACCGGAAGAGCAAGCGGGAAATCGATGGATCTTGACCTTTATCACATCTCACGTGGTATAACTAACTCGCTACACCGAGAATACAAAATGGTGTCTTCTAAGCTGATATCAAAAAGTGTTGATTTTAGGATGCTTTTCTACTGCTCTATCATAACAATAGCCACTACAGTAACTTTTAAATTCGGGGTAAGTTGAGGAGCACATACTAACAACGTACCCAAACATCCATACCCGGGGCGGGGTTCGAAGCAGTGACCCTTCAAGCCAAGGCAGCTAAGGCCCTCTAGTCTTAGCGAAGCGTCCACAGCTGTCGACCGGCTACCAACCAGTCCTTCATCAAGACATTCCTCTGTGCGTTATACTAAAACTTTAGCGGCCTAGTTGACGTTTTTGCTGTGCTTGTCCTAGTTGGCGACAAGACTCCTGCTTTCGGATTCCTAAAGAAACAAAATAGCCTTACGTGTGTACAACTTGTAATTTCCTATGAATTTGATGCCGCACTTCGATCTGCGAACTTGTGTTGCTCCATTTCGGTTCCGGCGCTCGGGTTCATTTCTCCGATGTCGTGGCATACGGAGAAGACTCGTTCGCGGCAGATGATAGGCAAAAGACTCATTTCAATTTATGGAATGTATTGACATGATGTTAGAGAGAGCGAATTTCAAACGCATAACGAAATGAAGAAAACTGATTAGGCTTCTAGGAAACAGTAAATTCGAGTTAGAGGTATCTATCGAAGTATCTGTAACAATTCGCCGACATAGAACCTGACTACGGGATCCAATATGGCATCCTCATCAAATGTAATAGATATAATTTCGAATGTAAGTATACAGTAGAGACGTAAAGTTATAGGTAAGTTATTCTTTATATCAACTAACAAAAACAAAGTTACAACAGTCTCTTTTATAAATATTGAATTTATAAGAAAACTTTATTTAATTAATTATTTAATTAATTTTACATTTAGTTGACTATAATAATATAATTGTCAATATTTTGTGCGTAACCCATCAATTTATTTGTTATTTTTATTGAATTATTATTTTTCCCTTTATTTATTGAATCTGTTTATTATTTATTTATTTATTTTGTTTATTTACTGATTTGTTGTGCATTTATTTATTTATGTATTTATTATTTAATAAGTTAAATTAAACCACATTGTAATCTTTAAATCCTGTAAATAATGTCAGCGTGCATTCAATTATTGCATTGGAACTACTTTTTCATGTGTTCTCGTCCTATTCGTTTTTAATAACCTGCAATATAAACGCCGTTTTTGTCATCCCACCTGCCCTCCGAGGCAACTGAGATCCTGTCAACAAGCCGATAGTGGTGGCGCGGTGTGTAAGTAACGACCGCAGAACTAGCGGGGAGCAGCGACTTTCGCCCTTCCACAGGCGGTAAGGTCATGAAAGGTCTCAAAACTAATTGCGGCAAACACACTACTAGCAATGCTCCATAGCAACGTAAAAATTTGTATGTAGGGGTTTTGAAAGGAGCTGAACAAGCTGATAACATTTCTTGTCAATCCGAGTATCCAGCAAGATGAGTGTTGCGTCACTCCACTGGTCTCCCGACATGTGTGGTGCAGAAGATCAATTGGGAACTTAGAGCTTGTCCCGGCCGGGGCGGTATCCCGCTGATAAGAGATGCTTGTTTGGGGAAAACCCCGCTAGCCTTAGCGACAATATCTCGCCGAATCTCGCAATCCAGCGGGGGAATATCACCGCCAACTCATGAGGAAAACATGGACTAAACTTACGGGACCAATGATCATTGTAATTGACAGGCCCGGAAAAACTAAATAATCACTAGAAAGGTACAATTTTAAAACAATTTCAGATAATTGATAAAAAGAAATTAAAAATGGAATACAATGAGCAGAATGTTCCACAAAGTTCGTGCTTTAATCTCTTTAACGTCAGAGTAATCACAACAAAGGTAATAATTTGAGTAATTAGATTTTTTAATGTAAAGCCATTCTTGCACAAAATACTTGGCCAAATTCCAATGGTCGGGCAACTGCTAATGTCTTGAAACAAGGAAGAAATGGAGAGGAACATATAAGACAATAGCAGAGAAGGAAAAAGACAACTTCTTTCTAGTACTTTTTGCTCCCGTCAAATACCACTTTCAAACAGCTCTTTTTACATCTGTTGAAGTAAGTGTCTGCTGACAATCTTTCAGATGACTTGCGAACACTGAAATGATAATACCATGTCAAGAAACGTTTTTTTACATCTTTATCTTTCATTTTATCTTTCAACCACAAACACAGCATTCAATATGGGATGTAGTATGTCCCTAACCTCTTTAGTGCAATGAATTGATAAAATTGAAAGAGTTTCAACTCTCCATCCTCAGTGAAACTCAAGATGAACGGGCGGACAGAGGTTTCGAAACAAAAACACATTTTCGGTATCAGGGGACCCCAAAACGTGTAAAACCGTTCAAATCTCGAAATCTATTTTCCGCAGCATTACATAACTTTCCCTATACTACGTATATTACTCCGTATATACGTATGTATACGGGAAAGAATGAAGCCATAAAGCACTGGATATTCAAATATTTCTAAAGAACTCCTGAAGTTTACATTTATTTGAGTTATCTCAACTCGAGCCCAGCTCTTGTAGAGGGCGAGAGCTCATTGTACACGTCCAGCACATTGAGAGATATTCGCTTGTAGTAGTCACTATCAGTCAGTGCCAAAGTTTTTGCTTCTCAATGGTAACCTAGGTCGCAAACAGCGAAAAGCCGCAGTAAGTTCAGCGTGGCCCTAAGCCAAAAATGCTGCATTGCGGTATTCTGCAGCAAATCAATTTAATTACTCTAGCAGTGAACATTTTCATGCAAAGTGTAACTAATACCGCGAGTGTGATGTTCATGTAATTTCTCGTGATGGAAAGTGATAGTTTTATCGTTGTGGGTGTTGCACAAACCGGTATTCTCACATCACAAGCCATGAACCCAATAAAAGCAAACGCAATGCACTTTGAATAACTCCTCTATCATCAAAGAATGCAGCAATAGTTATTGCGACAGCTGCAGCAACTGCCACAATGGCTGCATAATCTATTATGTTCTTGCAAGTGCATTCTCAACAATCACAAGCCCTGCAGCATCTTCATTCTATAACATATGACATCATGAAATCAAGCAACAATATTTCCACATTGTAAAGGCGTTTCTATCAACCAAATCAAAAGAATCTAAAATATAAAAAAGGCTGAACAACGAAAGTGAATAGTGTGTCAATATCCAATTCATATTATTACAAACGAACTTTCAGCCAAAAACAACGTTAACTACAACGAAAGTGAACAAAAATATTAAGATATTACCAATATAATAATTCACAATGCATTACATCTTAATAATTAAGAAAACGGTTATCGCTTAATCAATGACATTAAAAGTGTTATTACTGGCACGTTTCGCACAAAATCTGAAAATAGCAACATTAAAAATACTATTTCAAGCAACCAAAGGCTTCCGTGATTTTAGACATTTCAGTGAACAAAACGAAATGCATTATTGTACCTATTGTGATCATTCAGCACCCTCGCTGTCAGCCAATATATGTACTCATTCCGCTGACAATTTATATTATTAACATCATAGTTTTCAAAATCTGTAACATTGTGAAAGCTTCCTAAATAAATGTTGGGTTTTACAACTGTATCCCATTACGAAAAATATAACAATGTTTTAATAAATAGAAAGAATTTCTTACTTATGGCCTTTCCCTTTTAAATAAATCTCCTATATCTTACTTTCAGACTAACAATTATCTAGTGTGACTAACCATATTTAAATTCGATCCAAAATTAATGAAATATAAGACACAATCTTTCTCCAACTCCTGTACTATCGCAATACACATATAGCCTGCATCAGAGAAATCTACCTCATGCCAGTGTAAACATTTAAAAAAATATGGCTACGAAATAAACAAAAGTGGAATACAGGCTAACAGCGTCTGAGGGAGAAGCAAAAGCAATTCACTGTAAAATTCTTCACTCAGAAATCCACTCACCCTACCCAAATAATTCAGAAACCGTATGCAATTAAATTTAGTGCAACACTTATTTTAAACCTTAATAATTCCTGACCAGAATAGCGAAAATCAAGTCTGGCACTACTGAACCATAATCTACCATGGCAAAACACTATTGATTTATTGATTACATCATGCGACTGGACGCACCAACGACTACGGATAATGGTCCCTTAAATGTAGTGCATGTCTTATCAGGAATTAACCGTATTCTTCCCCCGCTGGATGGTAAAACCTGGCGCCGATTTACAGGTCGTCTAGCAGGGTTTCCCATCCAGATATCTTCCATCAGATGGGCACTACCCCAGATGCGACAGGTTGGAAGTTCCCGATTAGTGTCCCGACACGCGTGCTTTGTGTAAAGGATGTAGATAGGACAAGGAAGAGGTAGGAAAGTTCGACGAGACCCATGATTAAATTTCATACCTTTCGAAATGATAATTTTATACACAAATTTAAAAACTAGTGATATCGAAATCAGATTATTATAGTAAACCACTATGGACATGAATGTTTATGACAAAAAATTAATATCAATTTGTTGCATTTACACAGTCAAATACTACAGTATTCATTTGCAAACACCGTGTGAGCTTTCTTAATTCAACTTCGACATCCCTTCCATTGCTCCTGTTGTGCGCCTCCCTCGTCGTGCTTCCTGTCCCTGCCCTGCGTGCTGCAGCCCTTCGCCTCGGAGGCCGCGGAGGGCAAGGTCGCAAGGCGGGCGCCGCCGCGGGGGATAACGAGATGAGGGCCGAAGGGCGCGGCGGCGCCTTCTGGAGCCCTTCGCCCGCGCTGTCAGGGCCGCTCCGCCTCAGCCCTCCGCCTACGCCCCCACCATTTCGTCGCCGCGCGCCAATCGCCTTTCCCCTAATTCCCCTCCGTCCCACCGCCGCGCCAGTTCCACCGCTTCCACTCCCGTCGCGTGAGAGTATTTAATGTTTTTGGGCGCGTGAACAATTTTGGTCTTTGGTTCCGTCAGTGTACTGCATGTTGCTAATTGGAAGTGGTTGTGTTCCTCCACCACGGAAACGATAGATGTGTCACTGAACTGTACATCGGAGGTATTTTGCGGAGGTTTTCCCAATTCAAGAATCATCCCTGCATACCATCGCTCCACCACGGACAAACTCCATCAGATCTCCTGATATATGTGGTGGTGTAGTACACGCACCTGTGTACAAGGGTCGAGGATAGCAAAATAAAGAGGAAGGAAAAATTATGACGGCATTCCGTGGCCCACTACTACTAGGGTACGTTTCCAGCATTTGGCTGGTCTTCATGGGATAAATAACGGAAAACTACCAATCAGAGTAGCCTGCAGAGTAGCAGGCCGTTAGAATATTCCTCCAAACAGAAGTTGACCCAGGGTACCCAGCCAGTGTCAAAAATCCTGCGAAGTCGGATGTTGGATTCTATAAATCCCCGGTCAGAGGCACTGCATTGGTATGCCCAGAGCTACCTCAATCGGTTGTCGGTTTACGCAAATTTATTCCAGTTTTTCTCCAAGCGGCATTGTTTTAAGTTTCTTACTGGTCTCCCCATGTATGTAGTCCAGTTAAATGATACTCAAAAATAGCAAAAAGACAAAAATTTGGTGTAGTTTTGATATTTGGTTCATATATGATTTTTGGGTCGCTGAACACAAATACCAGGTTTGCCAAACGTTGTGCCTGGAAATATGTTTTATAAGCAAATAAATTGTAAAAATCTCGCCTTTTTCAGTTTTCTTTTCAAAACAACAAAACTTTTTCGTAATTAATGGTCACACGGGAAATAAAATCTGATAAAATTACCTACATTTAATATCATGAAGATTTTTTTTCTGATAAACATTTTAACCGCAAGGTAGTACCGAGTAATCCAGTAATGTACGCGAAACACACAAAAAACGGAGAAAACCTCAATTTATCACAATAGAACTACACTGATATGAAATTAAAGAGGATAACATTTCCTACATTTCGTGTGCACAAGATTTTCTTCTAGGATCAATGACATCGCCGTTAATGTGTAAAATATGCCTGCATGTTACTGTGAAAACGACCACTTAATCTCCCTCACTAACCAACTCGTGCAATCGATTGACTTATTGTTAGCAATTGCGGATGCGTCAACTACATAGATCATTTCCCTGTAAGTGTAGTGCATGTTTTTCACCGGTAGATGGCTGTAATCTTCCCCCGCTGGATTGTGAAATCCGGCGAACACGACTAGCGGGGTTTCCCCATGTTAGCACATTTTGCTCGGCGCGGACAAGTTCCTGCGACTTCCGCCCACCTGGGCACTCTTTGGAGTGCTTCCCGCTAAATTATGGGAGTTCCATGCTAGACCAGGGTGTCATGGGGGCGCCAATTCCAAAATTCGCGCGTCCTACTTAAAAAAAAAAATCCATCATCAATCAATCAATCAATCAATGAAATGGAATGAAGACATTAATTAAATCATTGTTTCCCCGCGCCTTGATGCATGTGACATTTCTTCCGCCGCCCTGCCAGGTTGCAATCAGCTACCCTCGCCGCCGACACCGGTGACGTCACTACATCACCACCGTCACCGCCGCCACCAACACCATCGCGCCGTCGCGCCCGTATCTCTCCCCCCGCCTACGTCCGCCCCCCGCCGCCAGCTAGCCGGCTGCCCGCCCCTCTGCGCCCTGCCCGGGGTCGAACCCGGGGCACGGCCAGAGCATGTGCGGACAGCGGGCGACACAGCTGGTGGAGTGTGGGCCAAGCGGATGGAGCTATGGTGGACCGGGAGCATGAAGCATCCACGGCGGTGAAGGGCATTTTTCACGATTTCTGCATTTGAGACCCTCTACAGGACAGCGGTGTGATTTGTAGGAGCGGTGGTGCTGTGGCAGTGGTGTGGTTCGACAACCCGGCCATGTGTGCCTCGTAACCTTTCAATGTTACATTCATTTGGTTTTTGCTTGCTGTGTTAGTCAGGTAGCATCGCTTGGTCAGTGTGTGCCTTTAATTTTGTGTTTCGCAACACTGCAAGAGTTTTGTGAAATCGTTAAAGTTTTGTGAAATTATTAAAGTTTTTTTTTGTATTCTTTGACACCCCAAACCAGGTGTTTCTCACCAGTTGGCATCGCCCAACCTGGACAAGCTCTATGCCCTCAACCAGTTTCCCGGCATGTGAAGTAGTGCAGAGCATGCTAGTATAAGTGTGTGTTTGTAAGGGGTGAGTTTAGGACAAGGAACAGGAAGGAAAGATCAAGTGCGGTCTGTGGTCCGTTTGGTAGGGTACTGCGTCGGCATTCGCATGGTGTTAATCGGAGAAACCACGGAAAACTACCGATCAGAGTAGTCGGCCACTAGAATTTTCCTCCAGACTAACTCGTATACTCAATTTGCATCCAATGAAGTTTTATACAAATAAATACGGCGCCTTGCGAATCAGTTTTGCATTTTATTTGGAGAAAGAGAAGGAGGTAACTACTAATGTGAAAAATAAAATTAATATTGTGATTCAGTGATCATTCGCCGCGTCTTGTGTCCTTCACGACAAAACTTCTCGGAAACAACAAAAAGTAGTTGAAAGATTATCGGCCAGTTGTGGTCATAAATCTTTCCTTGAAAGGTATGGAGAAACTTATGCAATTGCAGTAGGCTAACGCACACGCCTACTCCCACGATATGATTCTACACAGCATCGTCTCCTGTATTATTTCAGTAGTATATCTTTCCGTTGCGGCTCTCACACGCACCCAATCTTGATAAATGAGGTCTCTAAAGAAAGAGAATTTCACGGAGACATGACGAATTGCACTTTGACTTTAAAAGTATGAAGGATTTGTTTTAAAAAACGCATCTAAATATTAAAGTTAAATGCAACCCGCAACACTTGCAAACGTTTTCGTCAAATAACTCCTAAACAAAGCGTTCTAGGGCCTTAAAAACTAAAATTTTGGGGCAAAGGCCTCAAAGAAACGTTTTTCGCATTATAATCTATAAGATGAGTTATTCCTCGATATTCAAATAAATTTTCGGTTCCACGCTCCAATGCTATCAAGGCCACCTCAATATTTCAGTCCTTGCTGCTGGTAGCCATTTTTGTGACGACATGCTTAGAAGGCTTAGATTCCTCAATCTTATATTTACGCTTTCTGTATACCCCATGGTTTGTGCAGTCTGACGAAGTTTATTTGCATAATCATTCATTCAAGATTGCTCTCTAGCAAAAACTAGAAGTATTATAATTGCTCTCCAACAACAACTAGAAGTATTATTATAATTGATTAATACCTATGAAGATGTGTCTTATGTGTGTAGTGAAACCATTCAATTAATGTTTTGCCGTGGTCTGTAATGGTGCTATGTAACTATCTGTGGAGGGACGTGTGTGTGTAGTAAAGAGCGAAGACTGTGTTTGTGTTTTACCTTTACCAGTATTTTCGTTATCATTCATTAAATTGTTCAAGTCAGCGGGTTCAGACACGTAGCTTTCTCAAATTCAAAAGCTAATATATTTTGTGACTTATCACAAAAAGCTAAAAGCTAACTGTCAAAAAAATTGAATTATTACTTCAAATGTTGCGTTTAAGGAAGTGTAGTGAATTCTTTCAAGAAAACTCTCCATAATACTGAATAAATCAAAGTTGAAAATTTCTTTTAAACGTCAATTGTATTGTTTTTTATTATTATTTGATGTTGTGTTAGTGCATTTCAAGTTACCATTATAGATTTTTAAAATAATAAACACGTTTCGTTAAAAATATTTCCTTCTTAGAATGCAAATAGAAGAGATGAGTGTGGGATTTTAACATGAGAGAGTTCTCGCATGGGTACGCGGAGGTAGTAGGGGAAAACTTGTGCTATGGCATAACAAAAAAAACTTTATATAAATGAAAAACAAAAATCTAAACCCGCTAGCCTACAATACTACGTGAATAACTTTAAAATTATTGAAAGAATAGCGTATACTTGGGTTTTTATTTCTTGGCATGTAGGGGATAGTCTTCACGATGGAATATCTCATGGTATTTTGCGTCTTTCTCAATCGTGCCGCTAGGAGTCGCCTCATCGCGACTGTATCGAGCAGTGCTGGCTCCCATGCGACTTCTAACGGTACGACGGAGAAAGACAAGAAATGCCGTGTGATATTCCGTCGTGAAGACAAGCCCCCACACGCCAAGTAAGAAAAACCCAAGTGTAAGTCACTCGACACTGCCAACGATCGCAATCCAAACGCACGATTTGAAGGTTGGCGGTATCTGCAAGCATGTACATCAAAGTCGAGCTGCAAACTCAAACTGTAAATAATACATTGTTTGATATTAAACTCAAGGTGTCGGTTCGTTAAGATATTCAAAATGTAAATATCGTTTGAGCAACATTTACGTGTACCTCAGTGAAGTCTAAGCCTACTAATTTGTTTCTAATGGTAACAAATGGTATTTAAAACTTAAAATTGAAAATATTACTTTATTTTTTGGCTCGGAATTGCTTTTCTTGAGGTACATTAGAACACAGACAATAATCCAATACTTTTCACTATAGAAATAATTTTTCAATGTTTGCACCCCAGGAAGCTGGCGCTCTGCCTCTCCAAAACCACCTCTGTTCCAAATAACAAATCAAGGAAAGTTAAATAATATTGCAAAGAGTAGGGTTGTACTTGCCCGATCCGGTATTTTCGCACTAGATTACTTGGCCTTCTCAAGAGTAAAAACCTTTTCTAATATTTTTGTGACAATCAAAGGAAGCGAAAATCAAACTCTCGAGAAAGATTAAATCATTTCTTCAAATGTTTTTAAAGAAGTATGAATTTTTCCAAGAACATCTCTCTATAATGCTGAATTACCTTTATTGAAAATTTGTTTCCAACATAAATTGTATAATTATTTTTGTTTGATATTCTGTAAGTTCATTAGAAGTTACATTTATACATTTTAAACCAATAAACACGTTTCATTAACAACGGTCCTTCTTAATAGAAAGGATAGACAAAGGGATGGGGAAAGGATGGGGTTTAACATGCGAGGGTTCTCGCACGGGTACGCTAGTTATACCTATGATGCACAATGATTGATTGTTCCGTACTGTAAAGCACGCGATAATCGATTAAGTCAGAGATATGTGTATTCTTAATTATAGATGATGTCTTTCGTAATTTGTTTTCCGTACTTCACGTAATGATTTTTAATTTCTTGTAAGGTCCATTAATTTTGCAGGAAGACACACATCATAACATTTATTTCAAAATATAACAATTAAATTAATGGACCTTACAAGAAATTAAAAATCAACTGAAAAAAGGACAGTCTTCAAACAATAACATTTGAAAGTATCCTGCGCAAAGAAAATTTATAGTAATGAGTTATAGTGCTTAGTAATGACGTACTATCTTTCATTGAATTTAACATTTTAAATTGAAGGTTCCTAACTTTAAGGGTACAAACTGCTAAAAAGCAGGGATACATGAACTCATATTTTTGATGTTATGCTACTGCCATGAAAGAGCAACTTTCAGTGTACAGAGTAAACAAGCGGGCTAAAAAAGGAGGTACTTTGGGCACGGTTCCCGAACGTTCGCCAATGGCCAGTTCGTTCACGAACGATTTGTCAAAGAGCCTTCTCCTCGGATGGGCCCTTTGGCAAACAGAGCTTTCCCTGGAGAATGCAAGGGTGGCGGTGCGAAGTCTGAGGAGAAGCAAGAGAGTGGCGAAGCAGAGGACGCGCAGAGGAAATGGAGATGTCGGAGTTGATAAAAGAGGCATCGGAGGATTTTAGACCAGATACGGAGGCGGAGGTTGCCAAAGCAAAGAGAAATGGACGGCGGACCTTCATGAAGCGATGAATAGAAGAGGGGAGTGCTGACACTAAAGTCACAGAGAGAAGCATACTGGTCCACAGGCATGAATTGCGCCATAGACTCGCTTTGCGAAGAACAGAAAATATTTTGGTTGAGAATTATGATAGAGGAAGAATAGAAAGAATTACTGAGCAGTACTGCGTCAATACCGGGCGGAACGAATAAGGAAGCGAGAAATTCAGAAGAGTTGTGAGAAAAGAATCCAATAAAAGAAATGCTTAAATTACATTTGCTCGGGAACATATAATGATGGGAGCGATAAGGGGCAAGGACGCTGAAGATAGCAGGAAACTGAGATTCAGACTGACGTGTGAGGGAACGAGGAGATAAAGGCGAGGGTTGGGGGCAGGACGGATGAGAGTGAAAATAGGAGTGAGGATAAAAACGAAGTTAGAGGGCATATTGAAATCTGGAACTGGATCAAGTTAGAGCTGGGGCGAGGGTGGGTACTGGAGCGAGGGAGAGGCCGAACACGGAGGATGGAGGCGGTTGCGCGGCGAGGCGACGGGAGGGCAAGGACAATGCCGAGGGCAAGGACGAGGCCGAGAGCGGAGGAGGCGAAGGCGAGGAGGAATGCAAGGGTGGAGAAGAGGGCGAGGACGGAGGAGATGGCGGGGAGCAGAGCGAGTGCGGTGAAAGGGGCAAAAGGAGAGCGGAAGCGAGGGCGAGGGTGAGGGCACAATGTGTCGAGAGCAGGCGAGAGCGAAGACTATAGAAGGTGTGGGGAAAAGGGCGAGGACGGAGGCGGAGATGGAAGAGGACGAAAGTGAGGAGAGACGAGCGAGAACAGAAGAGAGAGCGGGAATGAGTGCGAGAGCGAGGATGAGGGAGGGCGAGACCAAGGGTGGAGAAGAGGACGAGGACGGAAGGGAACGCGAGAAGCAGCGCAAGTGCGGTGAAAGGGGCAAAAGAAGGAGAGCGGGGGCCAGGGCGAGGATGACGACGGAAAGGGTCAACAGCGGGCGAGAGCGAAGACGAGAGCAAGGATGGGGAAATGGGCGAGAACGGAGGAGGCAGGAAGAGGGCAAAGAGGAGCCAGGGTAGAAGAGAAAGCAGGAGAGAGAGAGAGAGCAGGATCGAGGGCGAGACCGAAGATGAGAGAGGGCGAGAGCACGGTTGGACACAGTTCGACGAGAGAGGGCGAGAGCACGGTTGGGCGAGGACGGAGTCGAAGGCAAGGAACAGGCGGTGAAAGGGTCGGTCGGCGAGGGCGACAGCGACGCCGTGAGCAAGGGTTCGGGGAGGAAGGGCGAAGGCGGCCCGTGCCTGCGTCGCCGGGGCAAACAGCGACGCGGACACGGCCCTTCACTCGCGGGCGAAGGGTGGCGCGCCGCCGCGGGCGATCGCCAACGCGCCCTTAACCATTATTGATGGAGCGCCTCCGTCTACAGGCGCAGGCAGCGCCTACGAGATCCAGCCTCCTCGCCGCTGTAACGCCCAGCCAGCTGCGCGCCGCCCGCACACTGGGCCCAAACGCACCAAGCGAGGAGGAACATCGTTCCATTGATTCATTGATTATTTTGTTTCCAGGAGCATCTACTGCTAAGGTTCCTATAAATATACGACATGATTTTCCTAGTTTGATTGACTGATTGATTCGTGTTTCCGGGCGCGTCAACTACTTAGGTCATTAGTCCCGTATGTGTAGAGCGTGTTTTTCTCGGGAGGTGGCGGTGATCTTTTCCCCGCTGGATGGCGAGATCTGGCGCCGACCTACCGTCGACTAGCGGGGTTTCCCCTCAACCAAGTATATCCCACCAGCGGGGCACCGCCCCAGCCGGGACAAGCTGTAAGCTCCCGACCGGTCTCCCGGCATGTGTGGTAGTGCATGTTAGTGTAAGAGTGTGTGTGAGAGGAGAGGAGAGGACAAGGAAGAAGAAGGAAATATCGCGGGCGGTTCGTGGCCCGTTTGTTAGGGCACTGCTCCGGCATTCGCCTGGTGTTGATCGGAGAAACCACGGAAAACTACCGATCAGAGCAGCCGGCCGCCAGTATTCTCCTCCAGACAGCGACTGAATTCGACCTAGCTGACAAGCTAGTGTCGAAAATCCTGCCGCCGTCGGGACTCGAACCTAGGACCTCCCGGTCAGAGGGACTGCAGTGACATCAGGTTGATGCACTGAGCCATCTCTCCCGATTTGCCTAGTAAAGTGGCGGCCATCTTCTCTCGCTGGCTAGTGATATTGGACACCGACTTACACGTCGGATAATGGAGTTTTCCCATCTCTCGCCAGCAGGGCACCACCACAGACGGAAAAAGCTCTAAGCTCCCGACTGGTATCCCGATATGTGTGGTGGTGGAATGCATGTAAGTGTGTGTGCAATTAAGGGGTGGGGTTAGGACAAGGAATAGAAACGAAAGATCGTGCGCGATCTGTGACACTTTTTTTACGGTACTGATGCGGCATTCACCTGGTGTTAGGAGAAAACAAGGAAACTACCGATGATTCCAACCGATCATTAGAATTCTCCTCCAGTTAAACCCAAATACACAGAGTAAAGAGATGACTGCAATGTTTCGGTTCACTCCGAAAATTCTAATTGTGGAAACGCCTAGCTTCCCAGTACACAGAGTAAAGAGTCAGCGGCGAGGTTTCGGTTCACTGCGCGGCCTTGTCGCCTAAGATTAATTATAGCCCTTCCCTCGCCTGCGAGGCCAGAGCTGCGCGGCGGCCGCCCGCGAACCGTGCCTCGGACATCAGGCCGCATTTAGCGCCGCGCCGTG
Organism: Acheta domesticus; assembly: GCA_031308135.1. Taxonomy (NCBI): domain Eukaryota; kingdom Metazoa; phylum Arthropoda; class Insecta; order Orthoptera; family Gryllidae; genus Acheta; species Acheta domesticus. The sequence continues at coordinate 196,245,168 of JAHLJT010009419.1, read as the reverse complement.
CGGTGGCGGTGGCGGCAACGGCCATTCACCACGAGGCCGAGGGGAATCGATCCCTTCCACGCCACGACCGGAATAAACCTTTTCGGAAGAGGTATCGAAAAATCTCATTTCTGACTCACAAGAACAAAAGTCACTGTGGAGTCACTTTTGTCACTTGAGACGTTTCAGGTAAAAAGTTCCAACTGGAATCCAAATTGTTCTTTCCAAATTGTGGTTCCAAATTGTTCTTTCGCAACAATATGACTATTAAAACAAATAAACTATTGAAATTTTAAAAATATTTCTTTAAAAACTTTTTTCAAAAAAAACAAGATTTCCAAATTTGCAATATGCTAACATTCAGAGTGTCAACGAAAATGAGGTTCGTGCTTTCTTTTAAGCGTCCCTACTTCTTTCCGTGGAAAATGTTTCAAGGAAAAATATTTAACCGTTTTTGAAAAAAAATTAATAAATTTGAGAAACAAATTACGCGAAATCTACAATTTTTTTTAAAAAAAATTTTACATAGCTATTTTTAACCGTGACACGCATTTTTAACTGGTGACACGCCTTCGAACTTATGTTATCGGTGACGTGCGGTCACTGTGACCGAGAAAAGTTGGACTGATTGTATTCGTTATTTTCATTTCACATAGAATTAATAAGTTTTTTGACGTTAACAGAGGTATAATAAAGAGTAAAATCGAAGAGTTTGTAGTTAATAAAATAAAGAGAAAATAATATAATTTTTAATTACTCACCGAGGGAATTTCAGATCAAATATTGCTTCATATATTTCCTTCACAGTTGACGATTGAAGTACGCATAGAAGGGCTTTGAAACGATATTGACTACATAAAATATCCTTTATTTTAATAAGAAAATAAACTGTTAAATGAAAATTATTTACCAAATATAAACGTCCATTACCAAGCATAAACGTGTACTACGAAGTATAATGTTCTACTATTGGTGAGGAGCGGTAATCGAGACCGATCTGTAACTTCAACTGATTCTCAGAAGCGAGCGGCTGCAACTAAATAAGCTATCCCACGGCTGAACATTGTCTAGAAAGAGATGAGAAGATAATGTAAACCAAACCTTCCTGAGTTGCACCGGTCGAGTGAACAATGAGTTTATTTTTCCTCGCCAATCATTGTGACCGCACGTCACTAGTTAACGGTTAAAGAGCATCATTTTATATCAGGCTTATTTTTTTACAAGATCTTATTTTACATCATGCGTTGTCTAAGGCAAATAAGATTGGCAAATGGACAGACAAACATAGGCAGGCCGACATACAGATAGACAGACGTTTTGCCGTCAATCGATTTTTTGGACTCAAGGACCCACAAAACGGCGATTCGGGTTACACTATGTGCAGGTGGAAGTAATTTACTCATTAACAACACGGATTACCCACTTTTTCTTTACCAGGACCGCAAAATAGAGGTTTTTCTGCCAAAAATTTGCGTTTTCAGGTTGAGAATTACAGAAATTTCTCTCCTTACAAAGTAAATGAGAAAGGAAAAAGTCATCAGTAGAATAACTCTGTTCTATTGATATAAACATGTTGAATTGTGCAGTTGACTTTAACATATTTCAATATATCCATAGATTTTTGTGCTAATGACTTCTGATATTAAGAATTTTTCTATGAAATCCTAGTCAAGAGTTTTTAAAAATTATTCGGAAACTTTTTGAAAGAATTTCTAGGAGATGGATTCATGAAATATTATCATAGGTAAACATGTTGTGTTAAATATTTTTTCAGACCTTTTAAAGTTGTGTCGCAAGTGAATCAAATTAAATGTTGTTATCTTCATCAATATTTTAATATAGAAGAATACCATAAATATAATAGTTTGCAATATGGTTTTGAATTCTAGTAATAAATCTAAATTAAACTGTTTAAAACAGATAAATTCGCAATGTTAGATCATATAGCAGACGTCAAGGCAGGTATTAGCCTTCCAGCGGGCGCTCTGTCGTAAATTTTACGACAGTAGGAGATTTTTACTTTCCCGTATACGTACGTATACACGGAGTGATATACGTAGTACAGGGAAAGTTATGTAATGCTGCGCGAAAAAATGGCCAATTTTCGGCGGAGAAAAATTAATTGCCGGGCCGTGAAAACGAGTAAGTGGATAAAACCAGTTGCTAAATTAAGGGAAAAAACCTAACACGTGGTGTAGCCACAAACCCTGTTTTCTAGGTCCTTGATACCGAAAACCCAATTGAAAGGAAAACGTCCGTCTGTCCATCTGTCTGTCTGTCCGTCTATGAACACTGCTAGCGCCTAAACCATATGTACGATTTCTTCCAAAATGGATATTCCCCAGTCAATCTGATTCTAGTCGAAGCTTTGAGATTTTGAAAAAGATTCTTCAAAATTGGGGGGTACTTTATATAAAGCCCCCCGGGGATTTTCCAAATTTTCTCAAAAACGGCTCCAAATTTTTTCTTTAAACTTTTGGTAAGGTACTTTTGGTAGGGTAAATGTACTTTATCAGATGACATAAAAGCCATACTAATGTATCGATTGGTTTTTTCAAAATTTACAAAAATGTAAATTTTTTTACGTCTTTCACGTCCTTAATATTTACATCATCGGCGATTTTTTTCACATTATTATATTTACGAGTATATATGCTTTAAATGATGGCAAGTAAAGCTTCTCGGAAACACAACAGTTTTCTGTGACAAGTAGCTCAAATTTCGCCATTTTCAGAAATGCTCAAACGCCATTTTCTCGTGATAAGGATAGTGATAATAACACTCTTTAGTATAGCGTAAAGTTTATTTTGAGTTTTTTTTGTTTTTTCAAAAATTACATTATTGTATTTTTTTTAAAGATCTCTCACATCTTTAACATGCACATTACCATCAATTTGTAAACATTATTATAGTTCTGAGTGTAAGTGCTTCAAATAACTTTAAATAAAGTATTTTGAAAACTCAATCATTTTCTGTGAAAATTTGGTTTAAATTTCGCACTTTTAGTAGCGCTAAAACGTCATTTTCTCTTGAACGGCACATGATTTTTAAAAGAAAATTGCCATTTAAGACTAGGTTTTTGTGTTCTTTAATATTCTAAAACTAATATTTCTGTTCTACCAATAGGAAACCGAAATATTAAGAAAATTACAATAGCATATTATGCAATTAGTTTATAACGTTGTCTTTTTTTAACACGAATAAGAAGATATTACCGAACGAACGACGTTAGAAGTGAGTTCTGTAATATCTTCTTACGAGTGCAAATATTTAACATTATAAACGAGTTGCATACACTATTTTTTGTATAACAGTGTTATAAGGATTTAAGGAAGCGAAATTAATTGTGTTAAGTTGTAATTCGTAGTTGTAGTAGATCTCAAATTCATGTTTTTTCATGAATACTACCTAAGCAATAAATTTGTTTACAAATGGTAATTAGTTTGAAAGTCGTGATTCAAACATAATGGATTTGCCTAGAGAAATTGTGGAAGAATCTGCAAAAGCAGAAAATGTTATGATATCGAAAACGTCTTGCAAACTTTATGAGAAAGAGTACTTAAAGTTTAGGAAATGGATGGATAAAAAATATGCAAACTCATTATGCAAAGCTGCTGTTATTTCGTATCTATCGGAGCAGTTTGGTTAAGTTAGTATAATGCACATGCTAGAATAAAGACGTTTGTTAATTTAATGCATGCTTCTTTAAACATTAATTCCACAGCATGTAAAGCGTCGACACTATGGTGCACTCATTCTAAATTAAAGGAAATGCTAAAGATCAAAGAGAATATTGATATTGGAACTTTTGATAAAGTAAGTTTACTCATGGAACAGGCAAATGTGGGATATCAACCTATAAAGGCAATGGTATTTTCCCAAGAAGATATAAACACATTTCTTACAAAAGCTGATGATGAAACTTTTTTAATGAAGATATAATAATGACAGTGGCAATAATAGTTACGTTTTATTTATTAACTGGTGTATTGTATTAATAACTGGTATGATTTTCAGGTTGTTACTATTTTTGGCATATTTGGTGCTTGTAGACGTGTCGAATTGTCAATTTGTGCATCAACGATGTGAAATAAGAAGGTTCTGTTTTGATCGTAAACATTAAAGCGACAAAAAATGACAACCCCGGAATATTTACTATCGTTTCTAGTGAAGAATTTAATTATGTTGAAGTTTTTAAAAAATACATTTCCTTAAGACCCTTACATGTTAAACAAAAAAAACTTGTTTGTTTTACAATCATGGCAAATGCAGCTGCAATCCAATTGCTATTAATACATTTGCGAAAATACCTAAAAGTATTGCAAATTTTTTAAAATTACCAAATGCATAAAAGTACTCTGGTCATTCGTTTAGGAGAACATCCGCGACGTTTCTCGCAGATAATGGTGGTGATACCACTACACTTAAACGTCATGGAGGATGGCGGACTACAAGTGTAGCCGAGTCATATATCGAAGAATCGGTGAATAACAAGATTCAAATAGCTAACAAGATATTGGTTAGTGCAGAAAGCAAAGAAAAAACAAGCATTTTAGATATAAATTTTATGAAATTGTACACTTAATGTACATATTCACAAGAATTAATTTGATTTTTTTTGTTGTTCTTGTTATATTACCAAATAAAAACAAAATATAATTTTAAAGGAGTAATAAATTAATAAATCAGTTTTTAAAAGTGAGTTTTTTCATAACGTATTTGATTTTACTGCGAACACTGCAATCTATTTATATGGAACCACTGCCTTCTTTAAACTCCACAACTGAAAACATATATGAGCTGTGAATATTACGTCAGTGATGGCTCATATTTCGTGCAGAAATAGCGATGATTTAATGATTCGTGCAATAATATGCCATACTATGAACGATTTTGTTAATGTAAAAGGGTTGTTTATAATACAAAACATGTACTTTTGGCGGTGATAGATGGCAGCTGGCGAGAAAGGGTATGTGGCAATTCCATATAGCTAGCGAAAACCCAAGGGTGTAGAAAACTAATACGAGAAAGTCTGTGCTATTCTGTAGCACCATTAGTTTCGTTTTGCTGTCAACTCATTGTTGTCAAAGACTTCTGCGTTCTTGGTATTCCTTGCAGGTATCTTTAGAGATGCATTCCTGCAGCCACTGTTTAGTTTGCACGCTATATTCAGTTTTTGTAACGCTCTATTCGGGATAAATGTATAGTGACGTGAACTTTACGATGCGCGCCGGCTGTTGTGGCATTGTATAATAATTTGGCCTAATCGAAATTTTCTGTAAAATGTCCAGATAAAAAGTTCATATGAACGAAAATCAGAATACTCTTCAAGAGCCGTCTGATCGAAGGAAGATCATGAATCGGATAGTGAGTGACAGTGACAGTAAACGAATGTTGAAAGTATAGACGAGCATCAGAACGATACTCGATCGGAAAAAGATATTTTTGATACTAAATACGAACGTTTATAAAAGGATATGTTTTTTGGTAGTAAATATCATTCTTAGATTTTATAATGCGACATAAAATTCCATTGTTCTACAAGTTCTTTGATTTTTTCAAGAGTCATTGAATGTCGTACAATTTACGACACGCGCCTGCTTGTGTGAACATTTTACGCGCGCCCGCTGGAAGGTTAAGCCGCTCAAAAGAATAAACAAAACTAGCAAAGCACCACATATTGTCCTTGAAAATATCTTTCTGAATAATATGTCCTAAAATGTGTTTATTATTGTGAACAAAATATTCCATATTTTTGAACTTCCTCTTCTGCATGATTTATACAAATAATTCAGTTAAAGCGTTACGTATCATGTTTGGGAAACGCTTTAACGATCTCATTTGAATATTGTTCAGGAGAGGATTCACGCACAGAGATTTTGCTGGATAATGAGTCCTTATGCACTCATGTGTTCAATCTATACTTGATCTTACTTTCGTGGTATCCAGATCAATTGCGGCATCGGAATGATATTTAAGGGAATGTCCTTGAGAATTACATTCTTCAAAAGAGTTTCTATGTCTGTGATTTTCTTTTAAAATTCACGATGAATATCCTAATTTCGAATCAACGTAAATATTAATGGCTTCCATTACGTAAAGTTTTATCTACGTTTCTACTAACTACGCAAATAGATTTCTGCATCTACTCAAAACTGATTATTACTGTTCTTGTGCATGGTCAAACACGGTCATTGAAACTTTTAAATAACGTTACCACGGGAGCGAGAGAACGACGGTTTGGTTCAGCGCGAGCAGGTGACGATCAGGGCACAGCAACTGCAGTCGGATGAGTACCAACTTAGGAATGATTTTCCTTCTTAGGACAGAAGCCAGTATAAAATGTATGATGAGCCCAAAGCTAAAAGTTTTTGAGAAGGTAGCCAGTGTTAAGAATAATAGGGAATCACAAGTGCAGTAGCCAGTAGGTACCGGCATTTATCTATGCCATTTGCTGAATTTCACGAAGAAAACTACGCTCTTGGCGTATACAACTAATTTTTGTTGTATATTGTTGATTACATAGCCAAAGTGTGAAGGAGTTGTATGTCATACCGTTGCGGTGTCTCAAACTGTCCGATGTATTGAACTCAACGTGTAATTTTTTTCATTCTCTCTTGCATTACGAGTTCAAAGATAATTGTTTTTCCAATGATAGACAACAATTTTCATCGCCGAGTATGAGCATGCCATGCCGTTTTGGCATCGCTAAGTACCCGCCACACTGATTCAATGATGTCACATTTTTCTCTACTATAAAGATCATAGGTACAAATGTGGCGGTACGTTTTTACCACTCTCGTGCGCGTTCGACATTACCGCGTTACAAAAAAGAACACTAATTCAATCTAAGATCGGCGCGGCATCCTTTCGATCCGCTCTATGCCACGCCAGAAACTCTTCTGTCTACATTGTTCATCTTACGCGCTATTCAACTATTGTCTTCCTGCGCTAAAAATCCGCAAAATGCGTCCTTACAGGGCGCATGTCATTTAATATTTTGCGCACGCTCCTATTGGCCCTTCTTCCTTTCACGTTGGAATTGTTTATTCCTTTGTTCCTTATTGTAATTTTTTGTAAATTATTTCTTTGCGCACGGATTTACCCACGTGTCCTTTCCTAAATTTAATCATTAACCTTTTTATTTTTTCCACCCCCGCTATCAATTGTATTTAAATTTTCTTTTAATATTTTTAATTAAAACTTGGGCTTTGTGTTCATTTCCCCAACTATTGTTGCGACCGTTCATATTTCCACTCAATATTTTTTTTTCACTAGTAGCATTTATTTATCTTTGTGATAACCTATCACAGTAGTTTTAAAATAAGTATTGAAAAAACTAGTTATTTTTTTTCTTTAATCTGTAGTTTATTGCTTTTTAATAAAAATATATTTTTATCTTTATGAAAAATATAATAAATATCATTTAACTATTTCAGTTTTATGCTAAACAAAACATAACTCTACAATAGATGAACAAGACAAATCTGCAGGTATGAGTTACAAAGAAAGAAAAATAAATATTTAAAAAATAAAAGAATGATAACTCTACAAAAAACTAAACATCACCGGTTACAAAAAGAAGTTGAAACCCTTTCATGTCCACCAAGTACATGTCGTCTTTATCGTAAGGGGAATGATAGGAGGGGAATCCACTTCCCTGAGACGGATTTCCCACACCGCCACTGCTCGATTGATTGCTTCGTGAACTAGGCACGTCGACTGCTAAGGTCATTAGTCCCGTAAGTACAGTGCGTATTTTATCGCGGGAGGTGGCGGTAATTATTCCCCAATGGATAGCGCGATCCGGCGCCGAGCGTCTGCTACGGCGGATTTTCCCCAACCAGTCGTCTCCCACCAACGAAGCATCGCGATGCCTCGCTGGTGGGAGATGATTCATCGCCCCAGCCGGTCGCAGGGTTGCCACATTGGGCGGAATTCCGATATTTGGGCTGAAAAACGGCTCTCTTTCTCGCGGGACAAAAATTGATTTTTCGGAATATATCCCAATGGGCGGAAATGCATTAAAACGTGTGGTTTTGGGCGGGTTTTCAGATTACGACAAAATTTTCAAATAACAACCACAACGACATTGACAATGCGTTTGATTGTTTAGTTTTATACATGGTTTTTCATTAATCATTTGTTAATTCGTTGAAATTTACTTTGAGAAGTGAGAAATGTTAGTTTTTAGACTTCGACTATACGGTGTGTTCTAAAAGTCATAGCTTCTTTGTCATGCACATAAGTTTTTCATACATCACATTGGCAGTGCTGGCTGTAAATTTTAGAACACGACATTTAAAATTAGTCGTCTCTTGGAAGCACAGTGTCACGGCCAATATTTTCTGTCAAGCCTTAGCGAATAAGCATGCATATGTAAGCATTTCTGTAATTTTTTTTAAGCGCGGATAGTTAAGAGGCGCAAAGAGAGTGAAAACAGGAAAGCTGGGAAATTATTTTATCCCTTAAAATATTCCTCCCATCTGTTGTAGTCAAAACTGAATTTTAAATATTACCGTATATAATTTATTATTACGAAAAGTTTACGTTTTTACATAAATTATTAATTGAATGTTCACAAACAAAAAATAAAGTTAATGAAGTATTTTATAGGTTTACTACCCCAAAATAACAATCAAGTACATAATATTTTAATGCAAATTCAAAATTACTGCTTGGAAAGTTGAATTTTTCTTATTGGACGGAATTACAACAATCTAACGGCGAGTGTTTGTACGAAGCATCTGGCAACTCAGCCTGGCCGGGCGAGCTCTAAGCTCCCGACATTTGTAAGAGTGAAATGTACATAAGTGTAAATGTGTGTAAGTGAGGGGTGAGAATAGAACAAGGAATGGGGAAGGAAAGATTTTGTGCGATCTGTAGCCCGTTTGTTAGGGTACTACTCCAGCATTTGCCTTAAATTGAACGGAGAAACCACGGAAAACTACCGATCAGAGCACCTGGTCACAAGATTTCTCCTCCAAAGATCGACAGAACTCGAGCTAGCTATTTCGCTATTGTCGAAAATCCTGCCACTATCAGGACTCGTATCCTGGAACTCCCGGTCAGGGGCACTGCAGTGATATCAGTTCATTCCCTGATACACGTTTTTGGTTTTATTTGTTTAAAGTAATTGATAGTAAGATAACAGCACCAGTAGTGGTATCAGTAGTGGATCACTAGTCGCCACATCAAAATAAGAAAAATTGAAAAATAAGAATTCGAGACTTTTCACAGGTTTTAAACTTGAAGAACGTGGAGACTGCGCTGTAGTGCTTAGAGTTAGGTTGAAAAAAATAGTTTATCGTATTTTATAGTTAAATAGTAAGCCGAGAATAAATAATTAATACTGGCGCTGCAATAATAATTATATGAACGGTTAATTTTTTTCAATTTTTGGTCTCAAACACGTTCAGAATGTAGATTATTGTAAGGCCATTTCTGAATCAATTATCTGAACACCAAGAAACTTTTAAAATTTTGGGGCCACTACTGGAACAAAATTGCGCTTTTAGAATGAATTAATGAAAAATAAAACAAATTACATGTGGCCATTTTTAGGCACGGAAACTATTCACAAAAAACCTTTGCTAATATTTGAGTTTCACATAACTTTAGTAGTGTAGTCGTAGAATGTTTAGATAAACAAAAATGTGGCCACTAAATACCGTGTCATTTACATTAAATGTGGATGAAATATCAGAAAAACCTTTTTGTGAAGATGGTTGGCAGGACCATGGGAGGGAATGAAATCAAGAATTTGGTCCAATGTTTCAACTGAAAAGAGAGGGAAAATCTTTTTGATTTCAATCAAACGGTATTTATTGGGAGCATTGTGCAAACTAATACGATAATTAACTCAAAATAAAATATTAAATAAAAAAATAGTCAAATAATAATGTTTTAATTTGTACATAATAGTTAATAATGAAATGTCTGAATATTATCTCCTCGGGCCGAGAATGATTTCACATAAGATATGAATGATGTACTATAACAATTAATTGAAAATATTTTTTGTTATAAAATAACTACTGGGCAACATGAAGTAGATTCAAAAATAAAAAGTAGCATTACCAAAACCTTTAACAAATAATATGAACAAATAGTATTTAATTCAAAACACAATTACAATTAACCCAGTCATTCAAAATATTTGACATCTCTTCATTTGAGATATATGTTGAAAGTCCATAATTTCTTATGCACCAGAACTACTGCAATTATTTCCAAACTGCTAGAACATTTACCCTGTTTTTTCACAATTGAAAGGCATTGAATTGCTCTTTTTATCATCTACTTCTGATGTTAAGTTTCATTTAATGTTTCATATTGGTTTTATAATCATAGGGTATGCTTTCACAGAATATTGCAATGTACGCACTTGTAAAATAACTCTATTTCATTCAAAAATTTTAAGCAGGTGCATATAACGTGAATTATACCGACGGGAATATTTCATAAATGTTTGCTAGTAGATGGGATTTGTTGAAGTATGAATTATTTGTTACTACTATACCCGTCGCACATGACTGAAATAGTGGTTACTATGATTTTCAGTTATAATTTCTTAAGCATTATTTTGTTACTACATGCGTAATAAAGATAGTATGTGATAATATCAAAAACTAGTCTAAATAAATACTTGATTGAAAAGTCAAAAAACACTTTATCTCTGGTAGTAGTTTTCTGGATGAATAAACAAACATTTCAAACATTTAATGTTAGTAACTATTTGAAACTCTTGATGCCTGTCTGCCGCTAGAACGCTCGATTCGAAGCTGAACACACGAAACAAATCCCTAGCAGCATTTCGAAACGATATTTATTTCTCTCTCTCTGCTTTGATGTTTTTGCCTTCTCTTCATCCCTCTCAACCCCCCTCGTGTTATCACACGCGCGCGACGTAGCCAACATAGAAATAACACAGCCCACGCACGGCGTGTTATTGCGGCTATACCAGCGCCCCCTTCCCATGCCCGGCCTATGCAGTGCCTCCGCTGCAGAAGCAGCTGGACAAAAAAATTGAAGTACTCTAAGTGAAAATACAAGAGGAAGTACAGTGCGCCAGGAAAGTCTCTCCCCCGTTGGCACCAGTTGAGAGAGAGAGTGCTATCATCAGATATTATATTGGTAGCACGAACTACAGCTACTTCGCTGTCCGGAAGACGCCGCGTTCTAGGCACCGGTGCCAACGTTTCAGCCGCCATTCAGCAACCTTCCTCAGGGTGAAATTCTTTTCAGTTTAAATGTTTCCTCCTCGTACAGATTGGTCAAATGAGATCGTAGGCTTCCGTGGTCGGAGTCACAAGCTACTTGGCTGTCCGGGAGACGCCGCGTTCTAGGCACCGGTGCCAACGTTTTGGCCGCCATTTTGTGAACTTCCTCAGGGCCACAGAATGTTTCTTCAGAACCGAAACTTTGGTACCTGTGCTTATGGAACGGCGTCTCCCGGACAGCTAAGTAACTACTGACTCCGGCCAAGGAAGCCTACGCTCTCAGCCCAAACTGCAGCTTGTAACAAGTTAAAACATAAATTGCGCACCACCACAGTCATAACTGGCTGGAATTGGTGTCCCATTTACTTGTTTGCTAATGATGGGTGGCAAAGTGCCAGTGACCAGCATGAATGAGAAACACAGCCGTCTTACTTTCCGTAGAAAACATAGTCGTCAGTCTTACTTTATCGGCCATTGTTATATAAACTAGTCTTCTAGTGGCGATATCTTGAATTACGCGTTATTTTGTAACTCATTTGTTTCTCCTAACTCTACATCTTCTGCTCTTGAGATGCTCAACGAATAAATAGTGGGACTTAAAAATTATGTAAGAAACAAATGATGACACATTTCATGCGCCGCCTGTATAACTTTTCAACTTCAAAATGAGACCAAACACATTGAAATCTGAAACAAGTACTTTGAAATTGGGAACAATAACTTTATAATTGGAAACAATCACTTTCAAATTGAGAACAATCACTTTCAAATTGGAAACACACGCTTTCAAGTTGGGAACAAGGTCGGTCATATTAAAACCAAACATTCTCAAATCGAGACCAAAGACGTTCACATCGAGACGAATCAACTTCAAATTGAGAATAAAGGTTCATTTTCATATCCACAGAATTAAAATGAAGAAAAATGGCAATTAAATAAAAAAGAAAGGAATGCGAATTAGGAATACATTTTATTGAAACGCATGAAACAGGAAAATTAAAACATAGTCTCATTTTGAAGTTGAAAATGTGTAGTAACAAAAATCCACCATTGTCGAGCATTGAAACCTAGAATCTCCCGTGTTGATCTAGTGAGTTTTGGTGAGCAGACTTATGCATTGCTACACAGTTATAAATAAATGAATATCCCCTTGATGGTTAATGTGTTTTCCGAATAGTACAATCCTATAATTGCACACCGCTGAGCATATAACCGTTTTGACAATTACTGCCACCGCAGCAAAAGAAGTTTCACAAGTTTTCCCAAATCAAAAATACATGTACAGATTTAATAAATTTAAGAAAGACTCAAACACACCAGCATGTGTAATCGTTATACACAGTTGTGCGCTTTATTTCGAAGAATGCGATAAAATGTTCCTTTACTAGAATAACGACTCGAGTCGAGGACATTGCAAAAGTAGTGAACACTTCAAACAAAAATTTTGAAAAATAAGAATTGCAAAACTTTTCACTAACTTCAAACTTGCTATAGACCAATGTAAATAACATTGGGAGGAACGGTAACGGTGTATGGCAGTGGTGTCAAGGTCTTCTACTAGTGGCAGTGGCACCGTAGTATACCACGAGCTTCTCTGCGCAACTAGCGCCGATAAAGGGAACTATTAGTATTAACTACACGCGCCGTGGCACCGCCTAACTTCTACACGCGCCGTGGCACCGTAGTATACCACGAGCTTCTCTGCGCAACTAGCGCCGATAAAGGGAACTATTAGTATTAACTACACGCGCCGTGGCACCGCCTAACTTCTACACGCGCCGTGGCACCGTAGTATACCACGAGCTTCTCTGTGCAACTAGCGCCGATAAAGGGAACTATTAGTATTAACCCCGCTGTTTTGCTATAGGGATGGCGTTGTCTTTGGTGGCGGGGTACTGAACTACATGGAGGGGCGATTTCTTCGTGGCACTCATGCCACGGACTCCCGCTCGTGGCATCGGCCTTAACAACACTGATACATGGGCACACACAAATATCCGTGCTCCGAGTGCGATTTGAACCCGCGCTCGTCGACTTTGTAGGAGGTATTCTGAGAGTTGGTCGCCCCGATTTTCGGATCTTTTCGACCTTCCAAGCGATGTTGCTGGCCCAACGTGCGCGTGGACCTTGGGGGTGCGGGGGCGTTGTTGGTGTTTACGCAGTTGGCGCCCGCCTTCTCCTCTCCACGCCACGACAGGCCCCACGCCGCTTTGCGACGGGCGTCCTCAGGGGAGGGGGTAAGGAGGGGAAGGGTGAGAGGATGGCGAGGGGGAAGGGAGGGGAGGGTGGGTGGAAGGAAGGGGGAGGGTGGAGGAGGCGGGGTTGGAAATAAGGGGGAGAGGGGAAGGGTTTGGGGAGGGGAGGGTGAGGGGAGGGGAAGGGGAAGGAGGAGGGGAAGGTGAAGAGGGGAAGGGGAGAGAAGGGAGGGGGAGAGGGGAAGGGGGTGGCAAGAGCCCAGGCGATAACGTGCTCCGCCCTCATCGCCAACTTACGATACACTCCCCGCGTCGCGGGCCCACGCGAGGCGGGGAGGGGGAGAGGATGGGGTGGGGGCGCTGCGTGGGAGCTGCAATCGCTGAGTTGGTCGGAACTCGTTAGGCGCGGCCGGGGAGCACCCACTGGGAGTCGGGCCGATTTCTCTAGCAACCAGACGAAAGTTTACGGCGCTGGCTCTGGAGATGAAGCAGCAGCGAGCCGAAAGCTACGACGGCAGCGTTTTCAATCCCTGCGGGGGAGCAACGCGCGTTTCTAATCCTCGGCCAGATTGTGTACGACTCCGACAGCATATTGGGATGCCTGTCGATGTTTCTGGGAGACGTTCTTTTCAACAGGAAATGTACCACTGCTAGAGTAGATAACGAACTTTAAATGTATTTGTACAATTGTTATTCCGAACGTTGTCTCCACGATAAAAATACAGTGTTTTGAAGCTAAAAATTAAGAATGTCAATAATTACTTAATCAAGCAAATGCATTTGAATATTAACAGTATGGAATGAAAAGCACTGTGATGATACATTAACTTGAGATATAATAGGTACAAAAAATAATGTTCAATTAAATCGCTAAATAACAGCATTAATATAGCAGAATAGATTTTGAATATCATTTCTTCTATTTCCCGTAATTCATAGAACTCTGTTAGGTCAACAAATAATAATCAAAATATTTTAACTGGTTAATACACTCATGAAATTTTACCTTCAAATTTGCTCCAAATTTAAGCTATATATCATGATATAATTAGTTCCCGAAAATTAACATCACATGTGTACACAAAATAACCTGGCACACGCGATTAATTGGGCAGGGCAGAAATAACTAACGCACAGAGATTTTTCTTATCGACTCCCAAAACTGCTCTGGAAATAAATCTTCTTTTTTAACATCTACGATCCTTGCGCACGCACGTCGCAAACGCACGCCATACCACGCACACCGAAACGTGCGCAGTCTGCAAGGATTTTTGAAAGTGTTACCATCTGCATTGCAGATGTGTACTGCGGGTTGCTTCGTACAGGCTACAGAACTCCTACGAGAATATGCCAACTCGCTGGCTATGATGAGATTCAATAACAACGACCATCCCTGGAATCGGGTTAACGAGGGCATTCAATAAACGAACTTCCGTAACTATGTGTAACAGTTTCCAGAGTTACCAAATCTCCCACACAAATTCCTAAGGGACTATTTGTCCTGGTTAATGAAAGGTCTTTCCTCAGCTTTTGTTGGGATTGTCTCATCTGTTGAATGCCTTATGTTAGTGGTACTCAACCGCTGAAAATTGTCCGGCCTGCTTACTAACAATGTTAACAGGGATTTCATTTTTTTACTTCGTTGTAAAAGTAAAGTTTGCTTCAGGCTGTAATGATGTTTATTACACGCTTGTGAACTAACGTACTCGTTAACCTACTTTTGTCCACTTCAATAACGTTTCAGTAATATGAGAGAATTATTTAGTATTCTTGACTCAGCACGGTATTTAACATATCAGCCTGCTTTTGGAAGTGTTTTATAACACAGGTATGATATTGAGATTCTTTTTAATCTGTTTCCCTTCTAATTGGCTGTTGATCGCCTGCCAACTGAAATAAGTATGTCGTGCTAGCGTTGAAATTTATGTTTTCCAACACAAAATATGCAGAGGAGGAAGTTAAAAAATTATGTTCTTGGAACATAAAAATTGCAATAACATTTCAAGTAACAAATTGTATCAACACGATTATCTTTGAATATAGGAAGCATTACGCCCTGAAGAAGGTCGCAGAATGGCGACCGAAACGTCGGCACCTTTGCCATGGACGCGGCGTCACCCGGACAGCCAACTTAATATCTTTGAATATTCCTACATGTATCTTCTTTGACTGACATTGTAAATGCCAAATTACTTTTATACCAAACTGATTTATCTCGTAATTATTAATCATTTATTTAAATTTTCAGCTGATTTTTGATGAGAGAAAATATGAACGCCAAAACAAATTTAATTGTGTATATTAGCACTTATTATGTTTACAACTCATATTTAACGTACCCGGTAATTTATTATGGGTTATAGGCTGAGCTTCTTGACAGAGTCTGTGATATATGTCGCCGGCTAATTGAAAAATACAGCTTATTGCAAAGAGATACCATCATTTCGTAAAAATCTTAGCAAATTGGAAAATTGTGTGACATTTTCCATAGAGCTTGATATTTTTCAGACTTAATGCATTGTGCCCAGACCCTAATTAAAGAATATGACCTAGTTTTATTAAGAATTATGGGAAAACGTTTGTCTCTTTTCCGAGTACCGTCTTGTCGAGTTACTGATAACAAGGGCAATGTGTAGTGATCACAAGTTTGTTATAACTTCCACAGAGATATAACAAAATATTACTTTCCGCCTTAAAAGTTGCTCAGTAGTCCTAGGGATTTCTAGACGTTTACACTTGTAGTATTGGATACATTTATTTTATCTGATGTGGAATTTTTTTTTAAAATATCATGAAGGTCAATATGTAAAACAATAACAATGATGCGAGAACCAAACTGTAGTTATTAACGTAAAGAAAAATTATCATATAAATGAAGGAAAATAGTTTTTGTTGAAAATCGTTTGTCAGTTGTATTTATCATTCGTGTTTTAGTTCAACAAATAGATGATGTAAGGATATCATCACATAAGGAGAGTTTGAATTGATCGATTGGGATGGCCGAGGTGGCTACAGCGTGTGCCGACTTAGCGCCTCTGTCGGAAGGGTCTCGGGTTCGGGTCCCGCCGTGGGCGTGGTTGTATGTCCCTTATTTTTCATGTACGTATGTTGTCGCGGTAAGTCTTGTAAGTCTTCTGACAACAGACCGTGAGCCCGCATGTGTGTCTAGTGTAAAGGTTAATATGTGTCCACATGAGGCACATAGTGAGTAGCTGATAGCCGAAAAAAAATTGACATCTCCTGAAAGCTGGAAAAATCCCTAGGGAACAAACAAATTACAGTTTGAATTTCTTAGAAACATTTTATAACGTGATGCTACCGAATGTGCCCTCACGCGCAGCGTCGGTAGAACCAAACAGCTTTGAATGGGTTTAGTTTTTGGCATCGGTCAGTTTTCTGGCATCGGTCTCGTTTCTAGTTCTTCGGTTCTTCTCGGTCTAGTTTCGGGCATCGGTCTGGTTTCGGGCATCGGCCTGGCTTCTGCGGGGATACAGCAGACGGTCGACGGCGAAACGTCCCCTCACCTGGTGATATAAATCTAAACAGGACGTCCGGCCCAGGACATATGACTCAGGTAAATTTAGGTCCACAACAACTTCGTTGAAACAAAAACAGTAGTATATTCATTAAAAGAAAAAACAAAACACAGTTTTCCTTTACACTTTAAATCAAAACAAAAAAAAGATTCAGAATATTCTCGGCACCACTACGGTACCCACTCAATTCTGCGTACCTTTCTTTTAATCCAGAAGTTAAATTAATTTATTTAAGTTTTATAACGCATTTCTGCATGGATATTGATTGCAATTGAAGTATGATGGTGCGCCATACTTTTGATTATCTCCTTAACTATTTAATTCCTAACCAGGTTCAACAGTTGAATAAATGATATCCAAAAAATTAAAAAATCATATATAGAAACTTAATTTAAACTCATTAAAAAACAAACATTTATTGACATTACACATTATTGCAATTAATATTAATTCATTGGATAATGTCCCCAACAAGTTCACAATGTTCTTTCGGTGCGAAATAGGAACTCTACAATCTGTACATATAATTTCATTCACTTTTGTTCTCGAGAGCTTTCATAACAAATAGTTTAATTTCTATTGACAGGGACCAGGTTCATATTTTTTTAGAATTTAACATTTGAACAATTATTCACTCGTAGTTGTGGCACGGGTACTCACAATTCGGCATCATTGGCGTGTAGAAACGTCTGAATGTGCGATGCAAGGCTGCGAATGAGAGCGGGCCTGCGGCGATAAATTCAGTACATTCCCTCTTTAAGTTAAAGTCCTTTTTAAGTAAAAAAACTTATGTTTTACTTATGTTTTTTAAGCTTTCTGAGATAAAGAAATTATATTCTTTATCTTCAAGCCTAATAATACAATTAACTTGGGCACGTGCCAAAGGCTAGGATTGAACTAGACTTTTCTCGCAAAGCAGCGCACATTCTCCAATTAGACCAAAGGGTTATGGACGGATTTCAATAAGACTAAACTCGTAGTGCTACAACGGCATACACATTCGCGGCATGAAATATAATATGTCTTCATGCAAAATGTTAACTGCCAACGTTTTACTCTGGTCTGGGATTAGGTCTCAAGAACTTCGAGTTAAAAAGCTATTTGCATTTCCTTTTCACCACCAGTCTCACAACAAAAATGAACTTTCTCTACGTGAACGAAAGTATTTGTAATCATAATAAAAAACTCAAATTTTCGGGAACATTATTCAAGACCATGTTTTAAAAAATATATTTAAATAAGGAAAAATCGCTTTCATCAACATTATAGTTTTCCAATGTTAATTTTGTGTTTGAAATGTTCAAAATACATTGAACTTCTCTAAACTTGGTCCTACGACATTTTTTTAAGCCAATTGCTTTATCTGAGGACTAAAGCTAAAGAAACAATAGGAGCTGTTGTTCGAAATTTTTTATAAATACAATTAATTTTGAACAAAAACTATTCATTTGACGTGTCTTTATGATATCCGAGGAAAACGTTTAATCTAAAAATTTGAAGCCATTTGTTAGAAAACTTTGTGAATATTGAGGTGTTATATATAAGGTACTAGTGATGTACTAACGTTGGCCACAGGAGGATGGAATGATGGCCACGATTTGCCATCAACTGATTTTTCAGTAAAAAGGACACACAATACGTGAATCATGACCACACGTCATATTAGAGGGAGTACTTAGCATATAGCATATAGAAACAATATTTTATCACTTTTTCGATACCAAGGCCCCATATTATGATTTTTTCTCACAACATGTTGCCGAAATTTCGTTAAATATTAAAAATGCATCTCAACAGCAAGAGCTTAAACATTTTCAGTAATTCCATGAAGAGTGATTTTTTAAATTAGAGATAACTGACAATTGGAAAGCAAGTTAAGATACTGTTGATTTTTTAATGATATATGTGAAGAATAGATCCACTCTCCGACCCTGAGACTCTGTCTGAGAGATCAGTGTGTGCCGTGAGGGGAAGAGGGGAGCAAGGAGCTGTTGGATTTATTTGACAGATGACCTTGAGACCTCCATGATTAGTAGGAAACACACTTCGTTTCAGTAGGCCGTTTCTTCCCTCTGAAGCTGCTTCCAGCAAATCACATGACGTCACAGAGTTTTGGACAGCAGAATTCAATTTATATAGCTCCTCATTGTCAGTTACAATCCAGTCAGAATACTAGGGGTCGGTTCAGTTCTATCAATCTCTTTATTAAGCTAGTGTAAAATTAAGAACTTATATTTCAGAATTTAAAGATTTAAATTTATCAACTGACAAGAAAATATTATTTTGTTATATTATTGTATTTTAATTCATATAAACGTGTTCCCTGGTAATTAATATCAAGCCTTTACAATTCCTTTTGCGCAAAGTGCTCATGAAAGTCAGAGATATCTTCTGAGTAGCCATCAGAGCGGCTATTTCTGATATTATTATCTGTATCTGTAAAACAGTTTGAATTTTAAAAAAATATTGCACATCTTTTCAACGAAATATACCTTTATGATTTATCTAGTCATGTTTTAAAAACAGAGGATTTGTGGATCTCATAAAATACAAATAAGCGAGGTGAAACTATACACAACTGGCAAATTTAGCTCTATAGTTCAAGCGCAAGCTCTTCTTGAAGCAATCTGATCGCTGCTCCACTTGGCAATAACACCAAAACTACTCAACTGTGGAATATATTCTCGGCACAGTGAGTCACAACAGCAAAGTTGCAGTTCAGGGGCATGCTTTCCGTTTTATGGGCCATCCTGGAACACATCCAGATGGTATAATGTTCCCTCCCAAAGTTACCCCATGTCACTTTAGTAGTACTCCAAGTGTCTTCAAACTAATCGCAATGACTGTCCTTGAATTCTTATTGCGACTACAGTGAACATTGTAATTGACCATTCTACCTACATGTAAAAGTTCTGTAGGTCGTAAGAATGAAACACAAGATTGTAAATACAAATCTTTAAATTTTTTTGACGAAATACATTCTCATTTGGTGAATAAAGGTCGTTTCTGAATATTTTTACGCTACAGCAAAAACAAAAAAAGAGGGTAAACGGATAAGAAGGGTACGATGTTATCATTAGTGTGTCAATGTGGATTTCTTTATTTCTCTCTCAGCCTAAACGGTTCGAGTAATACGCAAGGAATCGTGGAATATGGCGTTATTTCAAGTCTTTCAATGTCCTTGGGCAGATGAATTATTATTACATTGCCATAAAATGTTTCGCTGCAAGTGACTTGAAAAGTAATCGCAATGAGTTCATTTGTGACACCTTGAAATCCTAATCAAAACACGGAAGGACGAGTTCCAGCATACCAGCGCACATACAGCTCATACAGATGGCAACTCTTTTACGCTAAGAGAATTAGGCCAAAAATTAAAGATTTTTCTTTCCAGAAGAAGTCGCAAAAACGTCTTAATTAACAAGAAAAATCATAAGTAGGAATATTAATCATGATATCAGCAATAGTTTATTGTCCACAATATTAATATTATCGGTTTTACACTACATGCAGTAAATTGAGGAATAGAGTAAATAAACGTTTGTTGGAATCGTAAGCACACATACTATCTTAAGATTTCATTAATTTAACATTTGATTACCTCTTCCATCTTACAATAAGGAGGCATGCTTATAACTTGGAACCTAAACATTCTAACAAGTTATTCTCATAAATAACTAGAAAATATTGAATCCTGGTCCCTTAAAATCTGGTTATTGGTCCTCTAGTGGTATCCGCAAGTGACGTGTCTCTGAAATGCAATTTTTGTGCCATTCTCTTACATTTTTGGGACTGACCATTTCCAAGTACGCTACC
Organism: Acheta domesticus; assembly: GCA_031308135.1. Classification (NCBI taxonomy): domain Eukaryota; kingdom Metazoa; phylum Arthropoda; class Insecta; order Orthoptera; family Gryllidae; genus Acheta; species Acheta domesticus. The sequence continues at coordinate 196,224,420 of JAHLJT010009419.1, read as the reverse complement.
TACTTAGAATGTTACGAATATTCCTGAGAACATGAAGTAGAAAATGCAGGAGAATAAGGGGGAATATTTGGACAACATGCGAGATAACAAAATGAATATGATGGCAACGTTCGCGGAACATGAAAGGCAGTATGAGAATATAGGGATGAGAAATATGTGGGGGAACGTGGGGCAAACATGTGGAGCAAGTGATAAACATGCGACAAACATATGTGGAGACATATGGAGATGATGCGCGGAACGTATAGAGTACACGTGGGGTAACCTCTGAGGTGCATGGGGGCATGAGGAATCAAGCAGAGAAAACACCGTAAACGGGTGAGAAACGTATGGTGAACATGCATGCAACATACAGATAATATGCGGAAATCATACGAGGAAAGGTGCAGGGGACATGAGTGCCCTGGTTTAACTTTCTTATGCCAACAGAATGAGGCTTTTAAAAATCTTCTATTACAAAAATTCTTGAGTTTTGTTATTGTTGGTACATGCACTTTTAATTACGGGGGATCAGAAACGAGCAGAATTTCTAAATGAATGTAATATTATGTAAAGTACTTAATTTTCTATAAAGTTTAATCTAACAGTCGTCAGTATTTCTTTTATTAATAAAAGTTTCAGAATATTACAGTATTTATCCACGCACAGTAAAATTCAGGACAATCATGAATTCTTAAGCGTTGTAGATAATGAATTTATGAACCAAAACATACACAAAAAGAACAACTATAACCAACTATATTACTTGAAACAATCTTTAAACAACGATACTTCCTGAAACCACTGATTTAGTCCCAGACCTTCCTAATCATTGCAATAATCGCGAAGAAAACAAAAATGATTCGGTAATCATGGTAAATTAAGTGACACAGTTCGATATAAACTCATAACAAATCTCGACCCATTAATAACTATGCTAACTGACCTGGAATGGCAGAGGACATTGAAATCTGCCTTCAGATCACGGCCAAGACTAATGGCGCCAGGGCGGCGGTGGGGCGGGGCTGGGCGGGGCGGGGAGCGCTCGGCTACGGTCGATTGGCGCGGTGCGGGGAGGGGAGGGAGCGGCCGAGGACGCAGGAGGCGGCGTGGGTGGCAAATCCAACAGCCGCGACGCCGCCAACGGCGATCTGGAGTGAAGGGGGGGGTGGCGGGACACGAGAAGAAGATTGCGGCGGCGTCAACAGTTTCTACACAATTAGCACGTTGACTGCCGTTGACTCAAAATGAAATGTTCGACAGTGCCACCTGAGAAATAGTGTAGGATCAGAATGAATGTAAAACGCTTATAAGCTTCATCGGCACCGCTGCACGTCTAACTTGACGCTTTAAAGCGTCACCGGCAGTGAACGTGTTAAAGAATATATTAATGGTCAAAAAGAAAAATAATGTTGCTCCTCGTGGCAGCTCTTGGTCAGCGTGTTCGCTTTCCAGTACGCAGCCCCCGGTTCTATTCCCTAATGAGGCAAGACTATGCGTTTTCTTTTGCGTTTTCCTTGGAATGTCCCAGTATGTGTTGCTGTGTGACGATGAGAAAATTTACCTCTTAGGTTGAGGAGACTGGAATACGGAGTGAGGTGTCTACGTGCTAACCACACGTACCCTCTTAACCCATGGCCGCGAGGCAGGGACGTTGCCGGTAGGCCTGAGCACATTCACGGGTTATTGCGTCAAGTACGTTTACATTTGTACTGTATAACGTTTTTAAAAAAGACTTCATACACCTGTAACAAGTAATGTACTTTAGCTTCCGGGTCAATGATCCCCATCTCGATCAGCTTTTTGTCCAGTTTCCCTGATCCATTGAGCAAATGCTAAAATGGCCCCTTGTTTTGCTTCTGGTCGTAAATGTAGCTTCACTATGCGCACGTTTTGTTGAGAACTCCTTTTGCTTTTAGTGGTAGAGCTGATGGTGAGTTATTATTTTCTTAGCAATGCAGAAAAATCACATCTGCAGTTCTTTTTCCGTTGCAATTACGTTTCCTATAACTCGGCAACGAAAATGTCTAATTTTTCAAATAATGTTGCTTCTCTCGCGCTTTTTTTAAAATTCTGAGCCTCAAGAAAATGTGGCAGGTAATTTTCTCCCCCATGCGTCATATACAGTTTTTACTGTTTTTTTTGATCAAACAAATAAATAAACCAAATGAAATAAACTCAAGCACACTGGGTGACCTGGCAATGGTGGGGTCTGCGACGGCAGTCAATGTGTGGAAGGCGATGGCGCAAGGCATGACAAGTGGAAGGCAAGGCGATGGTGCTGAGATGTGGACGAGCCACAGCTGAAGCCAGGGCCCTTTTAACAGCATTGGTTGGCCCTTTTAACAGCATGAATTTACCCTTGGGCCTATTCTTAAGGCGGCTCCACACATTCGCTATTCGGCGAACAGCGAGCAACCGCTCGCCGAATCTCGAGTAGTGTGGATGGGTCGCTTGCCATTTGCCGAAAGATGAGCATTCGGCGCTCACCCTACGCGCCACGTGTCGGTCTTTTGGACACATCAAAGGGAGCGAACATTCGCCGAACATATCCGCTGGTCCGGATCTGGCGAGTAGTAGCTCGCTGCTCGGCGAATGCCGAATGTGTGGAGCCACCTTTACTTGCACTGACCTCCCCCCTCCCAAATTTCGATGCTGAAATGTTCAGAAAATCATATCAACTTACATTGCATTTTGTATATTATTACTTTACATTGTGTTTTGTATCAATTTACATTGTATTTTCAAGTATTTCTTAGTGTTTCAATTTAACGTTTTCCAGGCAAAAAAATTAAACATATGTATAATTAAGTAAGTAAGAATAACAGATTTAAAATTACATTGAGAAAGACTGCAAATTAAGTAGTTTTAATTTTTTATTAATTGCACAATATAAAATTGAAACGCATCAACCAGCAACATTCCATGTTAATATTATCCAAAGATGTGCAACACATAACTTTTTATTGTTTTTATTTTAGTTTTTGAAAAATTTAGTATTAATTCTTTAAGAACTATGGGGTCCCTTGAACATTGGGGGCTCTAGGTCTGGGCCCTTCAGGCCCCTTCAGGCCACTGGGCCCTTCAGGTGCGTTAACATGGCACTGGGCCCTTCAAGTGCGTTAACACGGCACTGGCTGGAGCCGATGCAGCGTCACTGAACGGGAAGTTCTATGGTCCGAGTTCAGACGGTGGTGTACTCTCGATTCTAGCTAGAAATAATTCAGCATCTTTAAAGTGGGATATTACAGAAGCCGGTTTCTCTGATCGGTAGTTTTCTGTGTTTTTTCCGGTCAAGATCAGGGAGTACTCTGTTCATATCAGAAAAATACCGGGCAGAACCCTAACAAAGGACCAACGATGGCGTGTGATTTTACCTTCCTCTTTTTGTCCTACATTTACAGGTACATGCACCTCACTACCCCGCTTATCGCGAGATCTGATCGGAGATTACAATTTGTCCGCGCTGGAGTGGTGCCATTCTGGGGTGATTCTTGGATTGGGAAAACCTCCGCAATTCGACATATCTCTCAGTTCTGTGGTGGGGGGAACACTGCCACTTCCAATTAGCAACATACACTACACTGACGGAACCAAGGGCCAAAATTGTTCACGCGCCCAAAAACATTAAATACTCTCACGCGACGGGAGTGGAAGCGGTGGAACTGGCGCGGCGGTGGGACGGAGGGGAATTAGGGGAAAGGCGATTGGCGCGCGGCGACGAGGTGGCGGGGGCGGAGGCGGAGCGGCCCTGACAGCGCGGGCGAAGGGCTCCAGAAGGCGCCGCCGCGCCCTTCGGCCCTCATCTCGTTATCCCCCGCGGCGGCGCCCGCCTTGCGACCTTGCCCTCCGCGGCCTCCGAGGAGAAGGGCTGCAGCACGCAGGGCAGGGACAGGAAGCACGACGAGGGAGGCGCCCAACAGGAGCAATGGATGGGATGTCGAAGGTGCACTAACAACGCTGGCATGGTGGTTGAATATTGTAGAATTTCGCTGAGTAAATGCCATAAATAGATATTCATTTTTATCCTCAATAAACAATCAAGTTATTTGTGGTTTTATAATATTCTCATAATTCCATTTAGATAATAAACGTTTTTAAAAACGGTTATAAAATTATTTTATCAAGTGATATGAAGACCTTTTGTACTCTGCATATATTAAAGTTATTTTTTTCGTTTTCCCTCTTTTTTCTTCTTTTATTTTTACAATGAATCCGAAACTGCCTAAACAGCCCTTTTGCGAACATTGGTTTCAATCATTATCTCAAACGCTACCTAGATAGGAGGAGGGTAAGCAGTGTCATTGTGAACTGTAATTACTGATATATATATATATATATATATATATATATATATATATATATATATATATATATATTTCATTGTATTGATCTGTGCTTACGTTTTAATTTTAATATATTATTATATTATACCTTCAGTAATTACGTATTAAAAATTGTTCATTTTCTTTGATATTTTGCAATACATCAAATTAAGCATTCGACAGCAATATACTGTTAAATTGAAAGAATAATTCATAGAATTAAAAAGGATGTTTCTATATCCAAACTTTATTATTCCTAATTTACAACTCAATTACTGCGTGCATCCCTTGCCATCATAAAAGTAGATCTAAATACAATGTTGTGAGTAATAGATAACATTGTTTTCATTCGTGTTGGTGAGACATCATCCATGCCATGCTGGGGAAGGGGGCTGCAAGAAAATCCGCGGAGAATTCACACTGTGCACGTTACGTGTCACTTTACTTTGTTGTCGACTGTGATTGACAGGCCAAATTAAGTTAAGAACTATGCTGTTCTTTGATCACACTTAAGTCTTAAATTTAATGATCAAAGAGTTAACGCGCTAGTAGTTACAGAAGCAAAATAATGTCAGAGTTATTCCACATATACCAATGTCTTACTGATACTTAATACTTGATTTTTTAACCACAAAGCAAACTATTTAACAATACATCCAAGAGAAGTGGATTCTACAACGCTAGTCTTGGACATTTATGGACATCGTCTATATGACATCTATCACAACTGGAACATCTTGGACGTCTATCTACATGAGCCACAAATATTGTATAATAAAATTCATTTTTATGTAAAAAGTTCTTGAAAAATATTGATTTTCTAAGCAAACAAGACGTTATTTCAAAGACATTCTTAATCTTTAGAGTGCGATTATGCCACATGAACAATATATCAATAAAAATAATAGTGACTTTCTGCATTATTTTGCTGATATTTGAATATAATCCGGTTTCATTTATTTTGACAATTGGTATTAACAAATTTTAAAGATTTTCAAGATAAAAGAATGCATATGTGACTATTTAGTGCCATTAACATAGCATCAAGGATCCAAACTTTTAGACACTTTGTGCGACTTCTAGAATTCATATTCGTTAAATTACCTTGGTTGTATTAAGTTGTATCACTATCAAAAGATCTTTAACAGAATATTTCCAGTCACTCATTAACAATATTTTCTACATTTAGAAAGGAATTAAGAACAAATTTATTCATAAGTGACAGAAATTTTGAAATAATAAATATATAAATAAATATTTATTACTTATGAAACGTTATGTTACGAAAATAAAACTGTAGCACTAATCAGATTAATATACGTGCACCCACAAAATAATGTTTGAAACTAAACAACAACATTATACTCTCTAAGACTGCAAAGTATATCCACACAAATCGAGTCAAACACTGTATCTCCTGCAGGCCCATGCCGTGGAGATAATACGATGCAGCTGTCTAGCAAACAACCTAAATCAGTGTCTCGCAGACGCGAAGGGAGCAAGCGGTGTCAGGTTGTGTAAACGAGGATCGTTCCCGGCCGCTCCCTCCGTCTTCCTCCCCTCTCCCCGTCCCATCTCGTCCCGCCCCCGCGGCGGCAGCAGGACGAGGCGACGTGCGCGCCGCCGCCGGCCCTTGTTCGCACTGCGACCCGCGAATCGGCGTCCTTCGTGGACATCAGAACGTCGGAGCAGCGCCGGGTTATTAGCCCCAGCGAGTAATTAAATCCGACGCTAGAGGGCGTTGCGAATGCGATGGCCGCCGCCGCCCCCGCCTCCACGCCTACTTGCCGCTCCTTCCCGGGGACTACTGCCCATTTCACCTCCACCGTCGTTCTGGCCGCTAGAGTCGTTGCTGTTAGAAACTCAACTCGCGTTTATGCCTCCGCTATTACTATTAACGGTACCTCTTCACCACCAATCCATTAAGACACCTACACCAACGACATAACATTCCTGATTAACTCGTTGCCTTCCCTATTGGCGTCATTATGAAGACCACAATACTCTCTACCGTAATTATCTTCTTCGTTAATACATGAACATTAAAATGATATTATCCATTACCACATTCAATAAAATCACGCCCTTATTGTTTTAATCGTTGTCATAATAATAACATTGTTTCACTAATAAAAATCTACAACATTTTAAAATCTCTAACACCAAGACTTTAAAAATGATTCCAAGACTTATCACACTCTTACCAGGAAATTAACCGCTCCTCCCAGAATGTGTAAGCTATGTATTAAACCGCATTAACGCCACCCCTCTTTTTATTGAGCATTCCAAATACACATAATCATAACATTTTTTACTCAAATTATTTACGTGCCCATCAGATAGAGCACCAACAGAATACTTATCAATAGATTCCATCATTATTGCTCTACATTGCGGTTGAAATCTTGTCATGCCATCTTATCTCTTCGCTGTGGTCGGAGTAGTCATCGCCACTACCAACCCCGACCTCGCTTTCTATTCATCTAATCTTACCTATCTTACCCAGTCTTTGTTGCTCCCCAATACTGACGCAGCGCTATCGTTAATACTTACGTTTCTTCTATCATTCCTTGGTCTCCTCTGAACTCATCTATTCGTTATCTCGGCGTTCTGATGGACACAAGACTAAATTGGCACAGTCACATCTCGTCCAAAGTAATTGAAGTCAATAGAAGGTTAGCTATTTTACGTCCAATTCTTAACCGTAACTCTTCTCTAAAAATTCATTCCACTTTAACCATTTACAAATCTATTCTTCGGCCAATATTAACCTACGCATGCCCTGTTTGGATTTCAGCTGCCCCAATCACATTAAACAAGTTACAAATCTTCCAAAACAAAATTTTAAGAATAACAGTAAATGCTCCCTGGTTTGTCAGCAATAAGACCCTCCACAATGATCTTGCAATAGAACCAATTACTTCTTTCATTACAAAGCTGGCACCTAATTTTTTCAATAATTTAAATCATGAACAAGGAGCAGTCACTTACGAAATAGGAACCGATCAGCCCCCACTCTCCCGCCTAAGAAACAGACTCCCATTCCATATTTTCCTTCAATATCTCTCTGTTATTAGATAAGGTAAGAACATTTCTAGCAACTACCTGTCCCTCCCATCGTATTTTCTTTTTAATCCTGTCATTGCTCTAACATAATTCCCTCGCAACAACCTTGGTTGAAGGTACAACAAATGAAATCACTATCAGGGAGGTAACAAACAGTTACCCCCTTCACAATTTTCTGATGCAAAGTTGCTCGGCCAATCAACTGAAGAGCCTCATGGCTGAACGTTGTACTGTCTTTAAATGTAAAATAAAATTTTAAAAAAATACTTACGTTTATATCTCTCACTCTCTCTTCCTCCCCCTTCTTTTGCTACTTTTCCCCCGTGCCCCTTTCTCCTATGTTGCCTCTCTCTCCAGAACCTCCGTTTTCACGCCCGTCTCCGTCATTTCTACCAGTGGTTTATCTTCCTTTATCGCATCATGTATATCTTCATTAATCATACCCATTCATCTTCTTCTTCATCTCCATTAATTTTCTTTTTATTCTTCTTAATTCCTCTTTGTTCATTTTTTATTCGTCTAGACTCTTCTTCTCCTCTTCATTCGTGGTATTTCCTCTTCTGTTTTCCTCCCTCTTCTGTGCTTTCGTCCCTCTCTTCTTTCTTCTTTCCTCTTCTTCTCTTCCTTCTTTCCTCCTTTACCCCTTTTTTCCCTTCCTCTCCCATTCCTTGTTCCCTTCTCTCCTCTTCCTTCTTTCCTCTTCTCCTCTTCCTTCTTTTCTCCTCTCCTCTCTCTTCTTTCCTCCTCTCCCCTTCCTTCTTTCCTCCTTTTCCCTTCTTTTTTTCCTCCTCTCCTCTTCCTTCTTTCCTCCTCTCCTCCTCCTTCTTTCCTTCTCTCCCCTTCCTTCTTTCCTCCTCTCTTCTTCACTCCTCTCCTCCTCTTATTCTTTCTCTTCCTCCTCCTCTGCCTTCCCCTACTCATCGTCCTCCTCACCCAAAGCGTTCTGCTCCTGCTCCTCCTCCCCGGGCCGGGGCGCGGGCGGCGCGGGCGGCCTTGACCGAGCGATGAGCCGGCGGGCGCGGCGCTGCGCGGCGTCCATTACCTGGCGAGAGGGATGCGCGGCCTCTTCCGCCGCGTTTGCGGCGCCGCCGCCGCTCCCAGTCGTAACTCTCGCGCGGCGCGGCGCGGCGCGGCTGGCGACGAGCGGGGAACAAGGCGGAGTTGCATCGCGGGGCCCTACAACCGCTTCACGGAGCCTTAATCACCACGCTTAATAGCCAGCGCTTCACGAAACTCGCTCCAATTTTTCCTTTTCTACGCACAATACGGAATTGATATAAAAATTTAAAGAGACGTTGTACGCGCAATAAAATTGTATTCATCTTATGAACGAACCGCTTCTTATTCTTTTGAGGAAGAAGTCGTAAACGTCATTTAATGTTTCGTTGGTTCTATATGATGTACAAGATATTCTATACATTTCTATAGCTAAGTATAAATATACTGAACAATATTTGTAGAATCCATATTGTAAAAAATGTATAATGATCTACGTTTACTTTTCAAATGATATAGGCTATCGTCATTAGTAAAAAAGTATTAAAGTAATGTAATGATAGAAATCACTCGTAATTTTCCCATAAAGGTCGTGAACGATCCTGAAAAACGAAGTACTACAAGCAGCCGTCAGTTAAAAGAAATATTACATAGGACTGAAAAGCTGGAGACAGAACAAATATATTCACTTATTTCCATAATTTTTGTGTAAACTGCAGTCGTCAATCATATGTGTTCCTCGCTTTCCTAGAAAAAAAAGCCTGAATCATCCCTTTAAACCAATCAAATGGTTCATTTCCTATGCATAGATCTTCCTTTACGAAAGGTCTTCGCATTTTTGAAAGACACTGTAATCATTCTATCATTTTACGTTCTTCCTTTTGTCACTCTCCTTTTTGTATCTTTTAGTCGTCTTCAACTAGATTATTGCTTCACATCAAACGACCTTTCCACGATGAAAGATTACATGGCTGGCTCAAAGGCGAGATATTGATGGTGACAAAGCCTGTTATCAATCACTTTCATGCTCCTCAGTAGATCATCGCAGAGAGTGGAAACGTTATCTCTATGTTCCTTTCATAGCTGAGCGTGGCGGCAGGAGAAACGTCAAGAAAATATATTGCAAGTTGACGCCAAAATTTGATGCATTATATTGAGTTCAAGAATCGACCACCAAATAATATATCTCTGTTGATGAAACTCCCCACTTAATAAATAGATGTAAATGTTCAAACTGTCAGAATCAAACATTTAAACAAAGTTACGGCAATAGTTAAAAATATTTGTTGAATGCGGTATATTTCTAAACACAATAATCGAAATAATTAGAAATGGTACGTTTTTGTACATCACTGTAGTGACTGATAAATCAATGGTTTATACTAGTATTATCTAAAACTTTTATTTTATCAATAGATCAAAGATATAAGAATTAACGTAAGACATCTACGAAATCATAATATTACGCTGCTGAAGCGACAAATTCAAAAATATGATGAGAATGTTATCTGCCTAAATATCCATGTCTGCAAGAATTTTTCAGTTGAGAAATAATGATTTTAATACAGCTACAAGAAACTTTTTCATGGGCTTTCCAGATTAAAGACTTAACAGTGGCTGCGCTGCTCAGCCTCCAGTTTTCAAATCCCTTTGGCGCGGGTTGAGAGAGGAGAGGAGAGGATGCAACGAATAGAAGCCTCTAAAAACTGAGAGGGCGGACTTCGTGACAGGGAACGGAATATTGTTCAGGAGGAGCCGGTGCTCAAGTGAATAGTACTACTTTTCACTTGATTCCGGACGGGCGGCGGTGAGTGTAGATGGAAAGGTGCCCTCCAAATCATAACCCCCCCTATTGCGATAAATCAATGATTGTAAAATATATCTCTTATTTTTGATACAGTTATGGATGGGCCATATGTAACTTGATCCAGCATGTCATATTTCGGCCTTCCAAACATCCGTTCATTCTTCTGAGTAGGTGGTTTCTACGAAGCAAGGGAGTGTGAGTTTTACAATCGATGGCGAAGGTCCGGTAGTCGTAGAAGAGCAGTCATATCGCAGACTCGCGTCTAAAATCTTCCGCTCCGACGTATGCATACATTAAAATGTAAAGAAGTAATAGCAATAAATAAAATATGTAAAAATATGTAATTACATCGAAATATGTGAAAATATGTAAAATAATAATGTTTCTAGTTCAATCCGAATATCTTGTTAACCCTAAAAATATTGAATTCATAAATGTTGTTCCCGTAAAACTATGCATTCACACTGATGAGAATGTGAGGGAAATGGCATATGCATAAAACTGAATTTAATGTATCACTTATCTCTTCACATCACTGTTCTTTACAAATAAACTAATTAATTTGGGATGCTTTAACAAAGTAACGTTGATGAACAAAGGATGAACTAATTACTTGAGATACGAATCGTGATGGTTTGGGCGTGACCTCAAAGGCAGAAAACATCATCAGCTGAACGACACCGCAAACCAAGTCAGCTGTGACTACGTTCTGATATCAAACTGCGATCAGAAAATCAATACGTAAAAATAATGAAAGTCTTCTACTAAAAATGAACGCACTCATGCAACGAAGGTTAATTATCTTGTCTGTCAGTCCTTTCCAGCTGGAAGCTAGTAAATATAATGCAGCTAAAAATGAGCTCTGCGTATATGGGCCTTTCAGGTTTAAGACTTAACCGCACCTACCCTTCCCCGTCTCCAGGTTTCAATTCCTCGTGGTGTACCGCGGAAGAGGCGTGGCGAGCCATGACGTTCCGTGGCGTGCCGATGCGTGGCGTGGCGGAACTTGGCAAGGAATGGCGGAAAGTGGCAGAGAATGGCGGGGCATGGTGTGCGTGATGAAATGTGACGTCGCGAAGCGTGACGGGGCGTGGCGGGGCATGGCGTAGGGGCGTGGAGTGGCGGAGTGTGGCTGAGCAGGGTGTGCCAGCGCGTGCTGGGCGGAGTGACGTGGTGTGCCGTGGGGAGCTGGGCGTGGCGCAGATGGAGTGGCGAAGCACCGAGGGGTGGTGTGTGGCGGGGCGAGTGGTGGATTAGTGGGGAAGGGGCGGGACATGTGCTGTGGAGAGGGAAATGGCCTGATGGGACATGGCGGGGCGTGGTGGAGCGGGATGGGACATGGTATGGGCGCCGGGAGTGATGTGGCGGGCACAGGCGGAGCTTGGAGGGGTATAGTGTTGTGGCGAGGAGCGGGCATGGTGGGGCGGGGATGCATAGCGAGGTGCGGCGGGAGTGACGGGGCGAGGCGTGGAAAGGCGGAGCGGGGCATGGCGGGGTTTGGCGGAGTTTGGCGGGGATGGCGGGGCTTGGCGGGGCATGGCGTAGCGGGAATGGCGGGGAATAACTGAGCGTGGCGGGGCGTGGCTGGAAATGACGGTGCATGGCGGAGCATGGCGGGGCATGGCGGGGCATGGCGGGAAATGACGGTGCATGGCGGGGAATGGCGGGGAATGGCGGGGCATGACGGTGCATGGCGGGGAATGGCGGGGAATGGCGGGGCATGACGGGGTGTGGCGGGGTATGGCGGGGTTTGGCGGGGTTTGGCGGGGTTTGGCGGGGTTTGGCGGAGCTTGGTGGGGCTTGGCGGAACGTGGCTGGGTGTGGTGAAGCGGGGAAGGACGTGGCGTGGGTGACAGGGCGTAGCATGATGAGGCGGGGCGTAGTACCGTGGTAATCCGGCGGCTGCTGCCGGGGCAGCCGGATCGTCGAGTGCTCGCAAATATTTTCGTTACGGCGCCAGACCGAAACTAATACGCCTCTCTCCGACGGCCACCTCCCTTCTGCAGATGAATTTTAATTTGAAAAGTTCATCGAGTGGGCCTTGCGAGCTTCTCTTCTGCTGCGCGTTCCCGCCCTCGCCGCCAGGAGCGCTTTGATCGCGGCCGCCTCGCCTCCTCCGGTGAGCCCTAGTTGGACGTCCTTCGTCCTGACCCCCCACCCCTCCCCAATGAGTGGCGCGTAGTAAAGGGGCTTCCCCTTTTTGGCGACGTTTACTTTCGGCGTCAGGGGACGCTGTTGCTCGTTGGCGAGGCGGGTTAAAAAATGTATTTCGTTTTCTGGCTTGATGGGAAAATTTCGTCAACCGGGAAAAATTGTATTCCATGTGCGTTTGTTACTAGGTACGGTTTATTTTAAATCCCAGAAGTGAAAAAGTTAATATGAAAATAAATCACGCACCCTTTCAAATATTCATCATATGGAGATTTTAGTTTTATGAATACGTCATTACACATCGGAGAGATAACTAAAGCATACCGTGATGCGTTGTAATCAGAAGTTCTTGGTCTGCATCTGCAGGACAGAAAATCGTGCGTAATCGACAGTCACTGCTAAATGAACACGAAGGTCGTTATGAAAGAAGCTACATCTTGATTGAAATCCTTTTACTTGTTACAATCTTATTTGCAACAAGGAAATATAATTACATTAAGAAAATATCAAAGTTATGAACGGCGAGTAAAGATGTTTTTGAATTTCGCAGCGACAATCGGTCTTGTGGTATTACCCCTAAATTATTAATTTGCTTGTAATGTGAGACGAACTCGTCATTTGGCGGTATATACATGAAATGAAGTGTGTTTGTCTTATTGATATCTATGTATACGACATTTTCAATATTTTTAGGCATTGTATCAATTGGTTTTTGTTGAAATATTATATCTTCTATTGTAAGATTGAAACAAATTATTTCAGGGAAATTTACGTGTGACTTGACTCGTTGAAGAATGGATAAGATGATTTTTGTGATCCTTTATTTCATTTAGTCATGATAATAACGTTTTCCTCCAAATAATTTAATAACCATAAAGCGTTTTTGTTAATATTTGACTGGACTACATTGCTAATAACACATACAAATTATATCATACGAACACAACAATAAGAGTAAAAAAGAAACATATTTAACATAAACGATTCATATATTATGTACAACAAGTATAACTAATAATTTCGTTGTTAGAAGTTATGCATGAAGTTTGTCTGTAATTTGTGCAACAGCATCTTTAAATATTACTCCATAATTTGTCACAAGACTGAACTGATATAAAGTATTTTAATATACATATCTTTTTTGGTGCACTTAGACATTCTACTTCGGAACCACATAAAGTTTCATTGAAATATTGTCGCTGACTGTCTCTCTGCATTCACAACTGTGCTCAACGAGTCTCATCTTTCACTGGCGTTTACTGCCTCTGAGAAAATATTCCCCACTTGTTCTTCTTCACGCGTCTTTAATGTTTCGATCAGTGTACCTGCTACTCGGCGCCATGTCTCTGACCGCGGAGTTCTCCTTAAGGATTTGACGCCTGGGGGCTAACTCATCTCTTTCCAAATAGGTTTCCAAGAGTCATTCATCTTTTTCTCTTACTGAATAAATTTTCAATCATTTTTTTATTGTTTGGTTACCATTTTTCAACGTATACTTACTGTTTTTGACTTTTAAGGTTTATTTCTGAAGTAAATATTTTCCATTTTAAATAAATACTGTTTTATTATTTTTATTTTTATTTCGGTTTTGGAAAACATTCTAAGGCACTCAGTCTTTGGAGGACGTCCTATGTTCTTTTGTTAAGAAACAATGTTGGTCATTTTAAATTCAACGGAACAATTGGAATAATTACATTTCTTGATTTGCCTCTCTTCTAGCTCATTACCCGCCGTTGTCCAAGTAATTTTTCACATAATTAAATTGCCGCGCATGCCTCTACCAATCCGTCTGCTCATCGCTTTAGTCTTACCCCTGCAGTCCTACAGGGTAATCATCTAATTCTTATCTATATTAAGAAGACAGTGGATAGAAGGTTGTAGGTATGATATGACTGAGGAAGAAATGAGATGCCACGTCATGCAAAGGTAAGTAACTTACATTCTGATGAGCAAATATCTGTTGTTTGAAAAGAAATATTTCAGTGATGAAAATTGATGTTATTAAAATACTAACTCTTCTAAAAGGAAAGAAAGGAACTTTTGAAATAGTAACAAGCCACACCATTTGCAGCAAGTCTTCTGCTACTTCCAAATGTTAATATTTCGATTTTGGTCTAAGTGTACCTCATTTTGTTACTGCTCAAATCTCTCCATTATTATGGAAAACACATATGTATAATAACGCAGAGCCACATTGTCATTAGAATCGAGATATTAACATACAAAGATCAGGAAGCTTCCTGTGTCTGATGTGGCTTATTTTGTTACTGCCTCAAGCCCTTCATTTGTACACGCATATTATACCTCAGTGTCTAACGGACGAAAATAGGTTGCGCTTACAAAGGTTAATAAACATATATTTTAGTCGCGAAGAGCCACATTTTGTAATATCGTTAAGAATAATGCATTTAATTTTTAAAGTGTAAAAAGTACATTAATCAGCAGACAAATCCAACTTTTCGCTTAATGAATCGTATTAGTCATCCTAAAACGTAGAGCGCATCAAGCATGACTATAAGTATTCACATTTTCCTAAACCATATTATTTTTTCTTATAGTAGCATAACACATTTTTAAATGTTTATTAATGATGTTCCATCCGGACAATAATGAAACTTTGACGAAACAATTTTGCCCCAAATAAAAAGCGCTTTCAAAAGAAAACAAAGCAATGCAGTAATGCCTCGCTGGCGCTAATAGTACTCTTATATAAATCCGATTCACAGTGCTCATCCATATTGAGTGGTTTACATTCCAAATACTAGTTAACTGACGCAATGCTCCAGCGTTTAGCACCCACGGCATAAAAATATCAGACTCCATAGACATTTAGCATTTAACAGAGTGGTAAACCAGTGACAATATGAATCAAGAAATAAAACTAATTTGAAATTACATTTACATTTTCAAATGTTATTTTTCTTGCAAAAATATTAGAACCGTCCCAGTCATTAACACATCATTGTTGTAACCTGTTAAAATATATAATTTTCGCAAATGTATGTGCTTTTGAATATTTAATTTACAATGCAATGCAAAAGTTACCGCGTACAATCCATTCTAGGGACGCAAGCATATTTACCTAACATTGTTTTAAGGTTTCTGATGTTCCTGATGGGATTTAGAACCTCATAAACCTTCGTCCTCAATCCCATATTCTCGGCTGATTATCACACATTTAGGAAAAGTTTCATATTTTAATATTGAACTTTAGTGCATATAAATGATAATTACATATCCGATGTATATATGCAGCGTATATGAACTGATGTCCCTGGGAGAAGAGATATGGACTTTTTTCTTTACCATTTACGTAATAATTATTCAAATCTTGCATCAAAAAGGTCTGTATTGTCGACCCCAAAACTCGTTTTGTGGGTCTCTGAACAACGCTAGCCGCTAAATGATGAGGAGGATTTTCACCAAAATTGACATTCTTGCATGAATCTGGCTGATGTCACGGAATCTTAAATTTAAGCAGATATTTTGATATTTGGGGTACGTTACATAATGACCCAACATTTTCAAAACCTTCTCAAAAATGTCTTAATGTTTTTCTTTAATATTTTTCTTACATAGCAGCATTGTACTCATAAAAATAGGGCAAGTCCAATAGAAACTGAAAACGTCGATTTTTAGATAATATGAACATTGTTCGGCATATTCCTCCAAGTACAGTATTCAAGATAATAGTTATTTAGGTCACGTATTTTCTAAATGAGTCCTTAAAGACTAATAGAGGACGAGTCACATACAATGTTTTTCTTGTCATTTATAGTTTATCGCTTATTCACAATAAACTTTTATCACTTTCATGAATTAAGAAAAATTATCATTACTCTCGGTTTTCTGTAGCAAGGGTTGGTTGTACTAGATACTTTGTGATTAACCCTGCTGTGGTCCTCGGGTCCATTTCGACCCAAATACAATTTTAATTTCTTGTACAGCTTAAGAAAATGGTGCGATCGTTCTGATACTCCACGACAATTATTTTCTTACTGTTTTCTACCCGTATATAATATATCATAAATTTATTTTCAATACGAAAGGAATTATATTTTTTTTCACACATGAGTTCTTCGGGTCCATTTGGACCCGTGACATTACTCATGTGGAACTCTCGTTAGAAATTTCATATAATAACTCGGTAAATTCGTAGAAATCAACTATGGAAGGATTGTATTGTCGTTGGAGACTTTATCTTCTTATAGGTTGTACAATAACAATATTTCGTCGAAGAATACTATCAAACTACGAAAATACTATCGAAGTACTACGAACAGCTGAGAGCAATCTCAGCTCTCTAAACTACGGCAAGACGGTTCTTTCTATAACTAGAACGTAGTATTCTGATGTGTTTCTTCCTCTTCCGATAATGTGGAATCTTCAATTGTATGTAACAATGAATAATTAGGCGTTTTCCGAGGCAATTTCGGCAGCACATGCCAAAGACTTGGCAAATACGGAGGGAAATATTGAATGAAACACGTTACGTGTGGAATGCACAACCTCTGGCAAACAAGAAGGGAACAGAACAGAGAACAAAATATGGGAATAAAAGTTGTGCTACAATTATCCTCACTTCTGAAGGATAACAATATAACTCCTGAAAATTTCTTTACATCATACCAGTTGGGTCAGGAGCTTCTCAAACGGGACATCACTCTCGGTGGAACTATGCGCAAAAACTTCTCCAGACAAAGGGCACAATAAACTAATATTCTACTTTCGCTTTTGCGAGTTACCCCACATTAGTACCGCATGTGCCATGAATGAACAAGTGGGTCGACCTTCAAAGCACCCTCTACAATGATGCAAGATGCTGCGAATCTGGAGAAAAGAAACCACAAATAATGACAACCTATAATTCTACAAAGGGAGCTGTTGATACGATTAGTTCTTATTCATAGAAAAAACACCTTTTTGTGGCCTATTGTGGTTCTCTATGACCAAATAAACATTTACATTAATTCAAACGTTTTTTCACAAAATGAAATTCGGATTCCTAATAAAAATGTTATCAAAAATAACACTTTTTATAGAAACTTGGAAAATCTTTTGTAAAGTCGTTATTGAACGCAGAACACACCTGCCACAAACTTCGTCATCAAGAGAAGAAAATAACGAGAAATCGGATGCAAAATTCACCGTCTTAAAAATTAAGTTTTTTATTCTATTCGAAAAAAGGGGAAATGGAGTGTGTTACAAAACAGATAACAAAATTACATTTCGTTGCTCCAAATAAAAACTTTTACAGGTAAAAATCATGTCAATCACATTTGTACTACATGTGTGTAATATAAGTTTTCTACATGTGCAGTTCATTATTTTGCTATCACGCATATTCAGATACCATTATTTTACATTATTGCGCAACCTTATAAATAAAATAGAAGTGAATAATTAACATCTAGGTGTAAAACTTTAACTTCCTATTAAGAATAATAAATATTATCAGTGTAAAAGTAAATAATCTACAAGAGAAATTATATGGGTCCATTTGGACCCAAGGATCTTGAGAAGGAGAAAATTTGAGGACCGCAGCCGGGTTAAACAGTTGAATGTTTTTTCTGCTAATGCAAGCTGATTGAGGAAAAAGGTCCTGGAATTTCGAAGTATCAGCTTATATTTTCGTACCAATGTTATTCTGGAGGAAGCAGACGATGCAAGATATAGTTAGATGCCTTCTAAATCTATAACCACTTGTCAAAAAGCGTATGATTTATTTTGTGATTGACGAGCGAAAAGGAATGTTCAAGACATTAACGAAGATTTATGCTAGCATTTTTGAATGAACGATCAAATACATTCAGACCAACTACTTTCTAGTCATACTTAAGTATGCTGAAAAAAATGTATAAAAATATATGAGAAGACTAAGTATCCACGTAAGTTGTTCATTCCCTATAATTTGAAATAATAGTAAATACTGAAGGCTAATTATTTGAAATGTATTTTAATATACTATTATAAGGTTATTGAATATTTGAAGAAAAAATCTAAGCTAATTACAAGCCCAAATAATCGGAAGAGCAAGTAACTAAGTTCTCACTAAAGGCTGACGATCACATATACCTGCTTTTGAAAGTCATTCTTTTTTTTAGAGTATTTAGTGCTTGCCGGGGATAAGAACTTGCAGACTTCACCGTGAACAATATACAAGAGAAAAGGGGTACATATTCCTCTGACAATTGTTTACATTTATTCCCAAAAATTGTGTTTTGTCTCAGTCAAAGTCATAATTATCCCAAGATTTACGAGCACTGATAAAATCTAAACCCGAAAGTCCACTAAAATATTTTAATGAACTCCGATCATTTTAATGGCCTATGGACGCGTTCTTAAAGCGTTGTTTAGATGGTTGTTTGCGAAGGGGCTAAGTGCGTGTTTACTAACATAAATAACAAAAAATATTTTTAACGAAATCTCTGCTTGAAAATGATCTCTTAACATAATATCATAGAAAAGATTTTGAAAATACTAGTAGTTGTAAAGAAATGTAGAATGAAATAATGACACCTTTTGAAAGTTACATGATTTTTTCAAATGTGCAAACTTCTTTCAACCACAGGAAGATCAATTGGGTGTGAGAAAATAATACTCGGGCATAATTATTTTTTTAAAATATTTGTTTCGTTTGTTCAACATTTCAGGAAGCACATTATAGTTGTATGTTAGGGTCTTTATAAGGTTAATATTTTACTCAAACTTCCGATTTTCATTAAATTTCTAAATAATGAAAAGTCTTTAAACATTCTCCCTAGGTTATTTCAATAAAATAAAGTTTCTAAAAGTCATTTATTTGTATATTTCACCCCTGTTAAAATTTAATTTTATGTGAAGGTCCCAAGGACCCTAGTGCTCCAGTTACGTAATAAAATGAAGGTGCTCCAGTTAAGGGTTAAAATCTCTGAACTTTCTAAACTTCATGTAAATGTTCAGCTACCATTATAGCGTCGGTAAGTAGCTATGGCGACTAAGAGGTTATGAGAAATGTTGCTAAACATAAGTATCTTAGTTAGTGTACCATTTAGTGACTGAAGATTTACTTTTCAATTTGCTTAATTATGACTAGGTAGAGGGTTTTCAAAATTTGGGGGGTCTCTTCGGAGGAAATATTTGCAGTAGCAACGTATTGCCATATGTTTATATTAAAACAAGCGTACCCGTGCGAGAACTCTCGTATGCTAAATCCCACCCTTTCCCTATCCATTTGTCTATCCGTTCCATAAAGGAGAGGAACCACTAATGTACTTACAGAATATCGAACAAAATAACAATGCAATTGATGTTTGAACCAAATTTTCAATTAAAGTTTATTCAACATTATAGAGAGATGTTCTAGGAACAATTCATGCTTCTTTAAAAACAACATTTGAAGAAATTTTTCAATCTTCCTTGAGAGTTAGCTTTTCGCTTTCCTTGATAGTCAATAATAGAAAAGGATTTTACTCTTGAGAAAGCCTAGTAAAGTAGTGCGAAAATACCGGATCGGGCAAGAACAGACCTACTCATTGCAATATTATTTAACTTTCCTTGATTTGTTATGAAGAACCGAGTGGGTTTTAGAGAGTCAGGGTGCCAGCTTGCTGGGGTGAGAAAATACAAAAATTATTTGTTTACTAAAAAGTATTTAATTATTTTCTGCGTCCTTACGTACCTCAAGAAAAACAATTCCGAACCAGAAAATAAACAAATGTTTTCACCTTTGAGTACTAAATAACATTTGTTAGCATTAGAAACAATTTAGTAGGCATTGGTAAGCTCACTTCGGTACATGGGAATGTTGCTCAAACTATGTTTGCATTTTAAAATATTAACGAACCGACATCTTGAGTTAAATATCAAACTGTGTTTTATTTACAATATGAGTTTGCAGTTGGGCGTTGGTGTACGTACTTCAAGATACCGCCAACATTTAAATCGTGTGTTTGGACTGCGATCGTTGGCAGTTGTCGGGTGACTTGCACTATTCTTTCTATAATTTTAAATTTAGTTGTTTTTTAATTGATTCACGTAGTATTGTAGGCTAGCGCGTTTTGATTTTTGTTTTCCATTTATTCCAAGCTATTTTACTTTAGCTACTTTAAAAAGTTTGTTCTTCGTGTTGTGCCATAGCACAAGTTTTCCCCCACTACCTCTGCGTACCCGTGCGAGAACTCTCGCATGTTAGACCACACACCCATCCCTATCCTTCTATTTTCATTCTATGAGAGAAAGTAGTCAACGAAACGTGTTTATTTGTTTAAAATCTATAACGGTAACTTGCAATGTACTAACACAATTACAAATAAAAATAAAAAACAATGCAATTAATGTGTAAAAGAAATTTTCATTAAATATTTGTTCAGTATCATGGAGAATTTTCTTCGAACAATTCCCAACACTTACTTAAAGACATTTGAAGTAATTATTCAATATTCTTTGTCAATTAGATTTTAGTTTTTCGTGATAGTCACAAAAATATTAACTTTTTACTTCTGAGAAAGCTACGTGTCTCAACCCGTTGACTTGAAAATTTCATCGAATGATAATGATCATACGAAAATATTGGTACCGGTAAAACACAAACACAGTCTTCACTGTTCACTGAACACCCACATGCTTCTACAATTAAGTACACAGCACTTATAGACCATGAAAAAACGTAAATTGAATAGTTTTACTACACTAATAAGAAACAATCTTAATAGGTATAGGTATCAAGCAACTATAATAGTACTTCTAGTTGTTGCTGGAGAGCAAATCTTGAATTAATGATTATGCAAATAAACTTCGTCAGACTGCACAAACTAAGGTGTTAACGGAAAGCGTAAATAAAGATTGTCGCATCTAAGCCTTCTAAGCGTGTCGCCACAAAAATTGCTACCAACAGGAAGGACTGAAATATTGAGGTGGCCTTGATGGTATTGAAGCGTGGAACCGAAAATTAATTGAATGGATCGGGGAATGTCTCATCTTGTAGATTATGGTGTGAAAAACGTTTGAGGCCCCCGTGAAATTCTCTTTCTTTAGAGCCCTCATTTATAAAGATTGGTTGCGTGTGAGAGCCGGAACCCAAAGGTATACTACTGAAATAATACAGGAGACGATGACGCCACTACTGTAAGACAAAATCTATAAATATGTAAATAGAGATCGTAGATGCTCTCTCTATTGAAATGTTTGTTTATCTCCACAGCAACAAAGTGTTGTTTAACCCGTTTTGAGGTCTTGACTTCAATTTCAGCACGGAGACATATTTTGGTGGGCGTTGAAATATAATGTAATAATGCGAAAAAGTAGATGCCGTTATAGCAACACTAGTTTACCATTACTCTCCTCGATATTAGTTATTATTTATTATTACTAAAGTTACATTTTATTTAACTGGAATTATTCAAATATCTTGTAATATATTTTTCATTAGCATAATTTTCCATTTAAAATAAACAATTTTCGAGCAAATTATGGACTGTACAAACAAGACTGTTACCAACTGTATACGTATGTATACGAAAAATTGAAAATTAGCTATCGAATAACATATTAAACGAACAACAGAATATCCCGGGAACTCTTTGAAGCTAGTAGTGTATTAGAGTGAACGATGAGAGAAAAAGCCGTATACTCGCGGGCGTGTTGACCGCACGTGCCAAGAGGCCGGCCGGCAGCGGCGTCGCGTCGCGTCGCGTCGCGGGGAGCGGAGGGGAGTGGCGGGGCGTGGCGAGGCGAGCGGGGTCACGGGGTCACGCGCGGCGATCCGCACGCCGATCCCGCCCCTCCCGCCCTCCCTCCCTTCGCTCCGAATGAGTTCTCCCGGCCCCGCCCGCGGACCGCGCCCACCGCCTCGCCCGGCGCTCTCTCTCTCTCTCTCTCTCATTAGTTGAGGATGGACGTTTTGAAGCGGACCGGATCTTAGCATAAGCTTACTCGTATATTTAAAACAGGGGTGCCGAAATTAAAAGGCCTCTAGGGGCACAACTAAAACCTATACTATGGTTGTGGGACATGTTTTCATTACTAGGGCGATCCATACGTAACCCCATATTCTTGATGTCTGCGCTTTGCCTAGCCTCTCTGAAACGGGGGTGGGGGGTAGAACCATGCATGACATCAGGCTTCACTATGCATAACGCAGTGAAACACATTGTGATGCTTGTGAATTTCTGAATCTACTAGAAAAGTATCTTTAATTCTAAACTTAACTTCCTTTTCCATTAAAGGGATGTTGATCCCTACTGGGCGCGTGTGCTAGGCACAATATTCTCTCCCGACATTGATGCAAGGGACATTCACGTTTGTCTAATAACCTTTCGCCGGCCGCTATAAATGGCACGGCGGGCCGCCTGTTGAACAGCCTTGATTTAAAACACTATCTACATATTTAACCTGCTAGGCGTCAAGTTGATTATACCGAGTGAGGTGGCTCCAGTCATCAACTGATGTCACTGCAAAGCTTCTGACCGCGAGGTCACAGCTTAGACGGCTTGGCTTAGTGGGACAGGGCATGTAGTGATCAGGCGAGGGTTGTGCCAAGGTGGCGATGTTATGTTGAAGGAAGGTGTGGGAAGGAAGCCCATGAAGTACGTGAAGCAATGTGTGGGAAAAAAGATAGTTCGTGGATAATTACAAGAGATTTAATTTGGGAGTAAACTGGGCACGCCCTCCAAGTGATGCTGGACCGCAAAATGTTGGGGTTGATTGGGTTGTGATTGATTGTTCTTGAGATCATGACAAGGGTAAAGGGGTTTCTGGTGCGGAGTTGTTTATTCCAAGGGTTGATTTGTGGAAAATAGTCCATAAATATTCAAAATTGTGATGTATAAGAATTGAATTAACCGTACTTAGTAAATAAGGAAAATAATTATATGATACAGGCCTGACTGATGAAGACTAAACAAATGTCAAAACGTTGGCCCCTTTACTCCCACTCGCCTACATTTTGCTGGCACATAATTACTCGGCCAATTAACTGAAGCGCCTTGCCGCTGAACGTTGCACTGTCATTGTAAAATTTAATAAAATAAACGCCCAGCGTCTTACACGTGGTACGCAATTTTAAATAAAAGAAAAAAATGACAAATTTCACAATAAAAGTAATAGTTACTTGCTGTATTTCCGCGGCGAGAGTTGAACGGGGCGCGCTATGCAGCGCGCACCATAGCTTCGCCACCCCGAAAAATAGTTCCGGGACTTGTGTAAACGGCCACGAGCCGTCGGGTTTACAAAACTGTATGTTAAAGGTTGAAATAAACTGTTGTTGCCTGTGAGGCCGCATTTTCCTTCAGATATACAACATTACTACAATTAGAATTCACTAATTACTTAATTAAATTAATTATTACAACTATATTTTTCAGTTCCTCGCACGCATATATTTTGCATTCCCATCATTTCATTTATCCTATGAGTAGATTTTGGAAAATTATTTATGTTTATTTGCCGTTGGAAGCATAGGAATGTTAAAAAATTGTATTTGGATGGTATTGCAATCATGTCTGAACTGTGTTTTACCCGCTTTGAATAGGACTTCCTCATGAATCTGCAAAATATCATCTTTATCTAGACCAAAAAGTATCCTATAATTCACCACACAGCACTTCACAGTACTAGTTTATTACACACAATCATCGACCAAATTGAATGTTTGGTGGTGTAAATGTAAAATTTGGCAATACTGGTTACTTTATAAAATGAGTTTTATAGATCTAAAAGTGGGGACCTCTTAAAATTCAGGACTTCCATGAATTCGCCTTAAAAATATTTATTCTTGAGTAGCGATGTGATAAAATATTTATTCACATGAATACACGGACTTCTGAAACCGAAACCACGAACTCTCAGTTGTTTGCGTTCGTGAAACAGTGGATCACAAAAAATGGTAACAAATAAAAGTCGAATTACGGCAATTATGAAGATTTCCCAGCAATTATTCGGTCATTAAATGAGAAATATACTATTTTAAAATCATATATTCGAATCATATTATTTTAATGGAGTGGTTTTATTTAAAAAGAAAAAACTTTAACGTATTACAATAATTTCATTCAGTTTTCCAATGTATTATAACGGAGAGCAAAAAACTGCCCACAACACATGAGTTGGTGAAAGGTTACATTCGAGAACAAATTGTACCTTCAGATAGTATTATGAGCGGTCCTACAAGAGTGTTAATAAGCCATAGCTAATTAGGTAGTACACAATTATAGTTTCTATTAACAAATTTAACTACAAAACATTACGAAATACAATTTCTACAATTTCGATTTCCTACATAATGGAGTTGATCAAAGTGATCATATGATGTAGAATGTGGTGCACAATGCCTACATTAAACATTCAAAACAAAACAGTAGCTACCACAAAACAAGTACATTCGGTTTTCATCAATTATAAAAGAATCACTGAAAGGACCTACAAAAGCCACAGTAACGGACTTGTAAAATTATTCTACAAACAATGAGAAAGATTAAAGGTAATTTATTACTTCATAAAAGTAGTTGAAATTGATCAAATAAAATGAGTCTTAATGCAAATTTATGACTGCAGAAATGAAGTACTGGAATCGTAGAATGACCCTCGAGGGACAAAGCAAAATTCTAATTGCCTACGGTGATTTTTGCACTTTCCTGAGAGTTTTTCGTATTAAATTTGAATCTAAATGATATAAATATGAGAAATCATTCATATAAACTACAAAAAATTAATCAGAGACAGATTTAAACCCTAACGTGCCTAGTTAGATACATTTCTTCTTTGATGTAGGAGAATTTATCATAGTTTGCAGTGGCGTAGCGTCAGGGGACGCTGAGATGCTGAGCATCCCCGTATATAAGAACCTTAAATACTGTATTGATAATCTTACAAGTGGTCTGTTGAGCGAAACACGTTTTGTATTAATTTAAAATTGATTTCCTATGATTGAATTCGGCGGGCTGTTGAAGCTGGCCTCTGATTGCTTGGATGCTAAAATACTTTAGCGTCTGCCGCCAGATTGCGACGAGCAATGACGCATGCGCAGATGGCGAGGTCCCCCTCTCCCCTCTTCACCCCTGGCCCAGAGAAACCCGACTGCTTTACGCTAGCGTCTACTGCGGAAAGAAGCTCGTTTGTGCACGAGAGCGCAGCACACTTCAGGCGTTCAGTAAATTATCTTTCTCTCTCTCACTCGGGAGTCCCCGCTTGGTCATGGGTACAAACTGTAGAAATAGTGCCTGACTACTATTTCTTAATTAATATCCAAGAAATTGTATTATCTCTTAAATAGATTACATATTATTTAAGTCTGCAATGTATAAATTAACAAATGGTCTTATTGCCATTCGCGTATAAGAATTAAAGCTGAGCCATTGTATAATTTGCTTTCAAGACATCGGCAGCCCTGACTGCTGTGAGGATTTTGTGGGAAGCGCCTACACCGTCGTAAGCAATCGAGATCGTGGAAGTAGTCCCAGTGTATCTGCCTTGTGTTGCGTTCGCCTGTTAGACGAAGTTGTTGATAGTGACATTTTGTGTGTTATTGTTGAGCATCCCCAAACGTGTGAGTCACGCTACGCCACTGATAGTTTGTACGCAAGTGTGAAGTACTGACCGATCACGGATTGAGAAAAAAATGGCGACTGTTGGTGGGTCTTTTTCATCATTTTCCTTGCTGATAGTGCAGTGGTGGTCAGACTAGTTGGAGCGCGCGCCACTAGTTTCGAGGCTCGCCGGCTGCGGGGAGAGTTTCCGCTTCCGCCGCAAGAAGACATCGCGGGAGCAGCGAGGCGAAAACGCGGAGGGCGACGGGCGCGGTCAGGAGTGGTCGTCCCCACTGTTGCGGTTGTAAACACCCGGTTCGAAAGCGCGCCAACCAGGCAGCGCTTGACAGCGGGCGAGACAACTAGAAAGGGCAACGAACGATGGAAGACGCTGGCAAATAGGCAGCAAGCGAGCGTTCGGCCAGCCTTCACCCCAGGAGCGAGTCTGCGGCGCCGGGGACGTTATAAGCCGGCGCCGCCACCGCCGAGACAGTTCAGAGATTGTTGAAGTGCCCGAGTAAAGACTGTGATATTGTGATTGTGTGTACGACCCGGCTAGTATTTTGGTATTCTGTCTTACGGTATTTTTGGTGACTGTGCAAGTATTTGGGACATCTCGTGGCATAATCGGTAACTTGGCTTGTTTAACGGTACTTTCTCTTGGGTTACCGGATCGATACATTTGTTGTATGGAAACTGTGCGATTGTGAAATAAAAACCTGTTTTACGAAGTCTGCTTGTTTTTCTGAATATAACACGCACCTCACCCCTCCCCCTCACCGATCGCAGGAGGGGGACGTCGGCGCAGCGGCGGATAAGCCAGGGCCTAGCAACTCTTCATCAAAACCGGGGACAAAGCTGGAGGGTGCTACTATAGGAAGCACTAGTGTCGCCGGGTTCAGCTGCAGATTAGGCTTACCAATATCTGCACATAAAAATTGGCTAATTAGTGAGAAATACGAAAAGCGTCTTCTAAATGTTCAATTATTCTTAATATATACGTGTAATAAACCGATTAAAAGAGCGCGGACATCGGGCAAATCTTTTGTAACATTACGCGCCTGCTTGCGTCTCGCCAACCCACGGCAGCAGCCACGTATCGCTGGCGGCACTTGGTATTTTATTTCCTGCAAGAAGGTGCTGCTGAAGAGGTCACCACTGTAAAGGTGTCCACCACGTTATATGGGAGTGAAATGGCCCTGGGATAAGCGCTGCGTGGTGCTGGCGCGGCAGCATTAGAGATTTGGGAGAGATGGCCAACTTAATGTTTTTGACTAGTGGAATTTACAGATTATTGGTGCCTCGGCTATTCTTTGGTAGATCTTCTGGAATGTTGATTAAAAGACTTTTGTACTTTGGTTAACAATTCTGAAACTGTGGAGCGCAGCTGTAATAAACTGGTTTGGTTTGAACTTAACATTAAACGAGTAATGTTCCCGCTGCATCCTTGGTCACAACAGATAGCAGAAATGACGTTGAAGAGTGCACTTTTCTGGGACACTTTGTGTAAGAACATTAGAGAACCACTGATAAATGCTGATAGCTTCACGCATCCTGGATGTCTCCAGCAACTGGAAGATACTACATTGTAACTTACAGATGAAGTATGAGAAACTTCCTTTAAAACACGATAGAATCGACCCATGAACCCCGTCCTTGCACATCCAGTAGCGTTTCGGAATTTCGAGCAAGAGACTCGCAACAATTTGTCTCCGCGAGGAGACGTCAGATAGCTTCTCCGTTGAGCATCCCCCGTCGGGTTCCATCAATCGTGGGAAAAACAGCCGTCGCGTCTTGATCGTGTTCAGACAACGGCTTCACATCTCTGCGACCGACACCAGCGGCGGAGGCTGCGAAGCGAGACTACGGCGCCTCCGTGTCAGCTGCGGGAAGTGTTGGCTTGTAGGCGGCGAAGAAAAGACAGCCGAAGGTGATGGAAGTGGCGACGTTGGGAACGAGGGAGCGATGGTGACGCTAGAATAAGGAAACCGAAATGGAAACTGGTGGTGAGAAGAAAAGGAAATGGAATGGCTTGAGCAGAATGATTGATTAATGATTCCGAGCGATTCAACTGCTAAGTTCGTTAGTTTATAAGTGTAGTGAATGTTTTTTCTTTGTGATATGGCAGCGATATACTCCCGGTATATTGTGAAATCCGGCGCCGACTTACATCTAGGCTAGCGGGGGTTTCCCCAACCAAGAATCACCCACCAGCGGGGCACCGCTGCAACCAGGACAAGCTCCAAGATACCGATTAGTCTCCCGGTATGGATGGTAATGTAATGCATACAAGTGTAAGTGTGGGTAAGTACGGGGTGAGTATAAGACAATGAATGGGAAGCAAGGATCATGCATGGTTCATGACCCGTTCGTGAGGGTACTGCTCCGGCATACGCCAAATGTTGATCGGAGAAACCAATGAAAATAAACTGATCTGAGCAGCCGTCTGCTAGAATTCTCTTCCACACTGCAAATGAATTTAACCTAGCTATTTATTCACTGTGGCTTGAAAAGAGAAGATGCGGGAAATGCTCGTGATTAATGCAGCCTTTTGTGAGGTGTCAGCAGGGACGGTTCAGCCAGAGAAAGGGGAAGTAGTGGAAGCCATGGCAGGGTGGAAAATGAGAGGGATGCGAGCACGATGGGAGATCTTAGAGTACGAGGTCCGATTGTAGCGAATTTACGACACTAAATAGATTGGACGAATTCAACCACTAGCAACCAGATGCTATGGAGTTTTCCGCGGTTTTTCTTACCAATGCCATATCTTTCTAACAAATGGGCCACAGACAAGAGATCGATGTTTCTCTCTTGTTCCTCAATGACCCATCTTTTCCTCTTATACACACATATTCGCTGAGATTCATTACACTACCACACGGCTACCACCATGACGACGAAGGTCCAGAGGGTGCATGAGAAATGGTTGAGGACAGGGGCTCTCAGAGAAAACTAGGGTGGGGCAGTTGATCCAAGGGGGTCACTTATTTCAAACACAAAATTCCCTGCTATCCCAACTCATTAACAAGATTAATTTCTCCATGCATCAGAAATAAATTATAGCGTTAAATTTGGATTGGATGTAAATATATTTTTCATGTCAGGATACCAGTCGGGTGTTCAGAGTTTGTACCGGATGGGACGGTGCCCCGTTGGTGTGAGATACCTGGTGGGGAAAAGCCCTGTACCCGACGTGTAGGCCGGCATCGGCCCTCACAATTTAGCAAGAGTATATCATCGCCATCTCCCGAAGAAAAATCATACTTACGGTACTAGCCAACTTAACAGTTGACGCACCCTTTGAATGAAAATAAAAATCGGGACCCCAATTAAGTCGGGACCCGGGGTAAATGGCCCCCCCCTCCCCACCCCATGGACGCCCCCGGGTGTCGCTGTGGTGACGCTCCGAGTGGGGCAGGGTGCGAGGCGTCGTCGGGAAGATAGCGCTGCAGTCGCGGACGGATGAGGCGGCTGGGAAGGCGCGAGCTGGAGGAGCTCGGCGCGGGAGGGCGAGAAAAACGACGGCGCCGCTGAGAATGACAAACGGCGCCCGCGACGCGCGCTGACAAATCCCGGGCGAAGGAATTCGGCGGCGAGAGGTAACGCGGACGCGGATGCAGTGCCGGGAGGCAGCGCGCGAGGCGCCGCCTGGAATTTTTATGGGGCGCCGACCGATGACTGTGACAGAAACGTGAAAACGACGCCCTCTTGGAGATTCGCGGCCTCGGCGGAATTTCTAGGCGTTGTGGGAGGACAAGATCAAGAATAGTGTATGAGGTGTTTTAGCAAAGATGGATGTGGATGTCAACGGCGACCGTAGAAGGTATTTTGAATGATTTGCAGGGTCCTTCGACAGATCATCAGCGGCTGCGGTGTCATCCAATCGGGAGCTCAAACGTTACTACTGTAGGTGTCATCCAAGCTCCCGATTGGACGACACCGTAACAGCTTGGTGTACGTCAACTGACCCTATGTTTAAATCGAAGTATAGTGGGGCATGGACGTCACAAACAGAGAGTGATATCACAAGCAGATTCGTGAAGGTGCAGATACGTGACAGGCGCTGATTGGTGAATTTGTTAATTTGTTGATTCGCAAGAAGACATTAAAAGAAACAGAAAAGGCAAGACAAGAAGTCAAGACAGGGTGTAGGGATTGAGGCGAAATCACGTGCTGGTATAACTGAGCGTGTGTGTGTGTAACAAAATTTGTTTGTACTGAGCAGTGCAATTGTGCGAAAAGGTAATTCATTAAATTTGTGGATCTGGTAGTCTGGTAGTCTTAATTTTGGTTTGGTCTAGTAGCCGATTAATTACTTATTATGATATTTACAACAAGCAAGTACCTTTTCAAGACGATTATTAACAAAGACTTGGTACTTCAAGATTATTCAAATGAAATGGACCCTAACTTTACTGTAGTAAAATAGTTTAATGTTTTTATCTGTGGCACATTACACTACCAATTACGCCGGTTCTTAAGTGTGGTACACTACATTGCAACAATGAGACGGTAGCTTGGCTCGTCTGGAGTGGTGCCAGCTGATGAGAGATACCTGGTCAGGGAAAACTGACGTGTAGGTCGACGCCAGATCTCACCATCCAGCTGCGGAACATCATCGCCGCCACCACCACCACCAACAACAATAACAACAACAATAACAACAAGGAAAGCATTTACTACATCTATGGGACTAATGACCTTATCAGTTGACGCGCTCGAACGATTGTTACGAAGTAATCAATCAATCTAAATCAAGACGATCAGACAACAATTATTAAAATATGTTTTACAATCATTCTCAAGTACATACATTGCTAGACGCGCGAGACAATACTCCCCCCTTGAAAAGCCTCCGATTTACAAATATACGTCATTCTCGTCCATCCAAAATAAAGAAAACCCATTACTTGATTACGCGAGGATGGTTTCCTATACTCAATTGAAAGATGCGTGTCAGGAATTGAGTTAGTAACGTCGCTATTCAGGTAACAGTAAAACTATTTTTTTAACAGTTCAGATATAATTTGGCAAGATAGAACGGTTATGAAGCTGGAGATAAAGCTGTTATCCATGATGACAGTGGAAGCAACTGAACCTTGGGCCACATAAAAGCGACGTTAAAGATAAAGAACACAAGAAAACGCAAAGAAGTAAAATCTAGAAATGAAGATTCTGGTGACGACATCATCCTTTCAGGCGAAGTGATAGCAGTAGAGGGAGTGGGGAAGGCAAAGCAAGGGATGGGAAGGTGTAGGGAGGGGAGGGGAAGAGAAGTAGGGGAAGGAGGGTGTGTCGTGGGAAGCTACTGCTTTCGTGACGGATGGCGCGTCGTCTGCCCACTGAGCACACTGGGCCAAAATAGTCCAAGTTAAACGTTACGAAGCTAGTGGAACTTTGTCAATGTACAGGTCATAGAAAAATTAAATATATATATATATATATATATATATATATATATATATATATATATTTGCATATATATCAAAGGAATTAATTGTTTGAATTACTATGTTCTGTCGACATTAATATGCTTGCCAAATTCCGAAAAATTCTAGAAATTAAACTTAGATTAAAATATGACTTTCAAAATACTACATACTAACACAGTGTGTTACCATTAAAGTTGTTTATTTTTACTTTTATTCTTATGCATCGCAAGAGAGTTTAAATAGAGAGGCACATTCGAATTTATTCATTCAACTTCTGACAATTGCATATCATGGGGGTCATCGGTGGACCCCAGAAAGTTTTTATTGCCTTCTTTGTCTAGGTAAGGAATAACTGTTTCATCGTTCAGGGATTTTAATATCATATGATCTTAACCGTAAGTGATAGTCTTGTCTCCCGCCACTTACCATTTATTTACAAAAATAATTCAAAACCGTCGCCATGTGTAATCGCTTAGTGAATCTTCACCGGCTCTTAGATTCCGTTCGTCCCATAAACATGTGGAATTGGAGGAACATTGTAAATGTTGAACCATTTCTTCGAAAAAGGACAATGCTTCATTCCTCCTATGGTTGTAAGTTTGAAATTTTGATGGTGGTGGATTTCCGACACTATCTAAATAGCTCGGTCGAATACACTCGGTGTCTGGAGTTCGACTGCTGTGATTGGTAGTTTTCCTTGATTTCTCCGATCAATACTAAGTGGATGCTGAAAAGGAACCCTAACAAATGTGCCACTGACCTCTCCTGATCTTTCCTTCCACAATCTTCTTATCTCTCTCTCTCTCTCTCTCTCTCACACACACACACACACACACACACACACACACATTTTCCGGCTGGAGGTGGCGGAAATACCTAACCTGTTAACCAGCACCAGTAGAACGGCACTAGATTCCAGGTTGGAACCAGGTTCCACTGTGGGAGGGACACCGCTACATCCAATTTTGTAATGCACATAACATTTACGGGACTAATGAACTCAATATTTGAATATCGTTTTGAATAAAGCCTGGAATCAATAATCACTCACTGAAGAGGCGAATACAAGGCCAAACTGACCCGGAAAGTCTGCCTCCTGGCTTATACTCACTCGGTCAATGACCAGTAGATGTAGAAGAGGAGTGTTCCTTTGAAACTGCTTTCATCTTTTCTCTTTCGAGAAAAGGGTATAGCGGCGTGGAGCCGTATCCACCTACCGCACAAGTGACCCAAGCGCAGAGGCGTAAAGAATAGCAATTAGGTAATAAAAGCGTTTCGTCCTAGTTCAGAACTCACCAGACAGGCTTTCAGCCTGTGATTCTGTATGAATAATCACTCACTCACTCATCCATTCAGCGTTCTATACATATACTGCGATTTTGTTAACTTTGCCCCTAACAGGAATCAGCTGTTTTGCTCCCATCCAATCGGGAGCTTATATGTCGCTACAGTGATGTCACTGTGGTGACGTTCAAGCTCCCGAATGGATGAAAGCGTCAACAGCTGATTCCAGTCAGGGACAAAGTTAAGAAAATCGCAGTATAATACAGTTTAATCTCGTCACTCGCAACTGTTGCCTGAAAGTCACAGAATTCGCGCTTCCCTTGTTTCCGAAAGAGCATGGTGCGGGCCACTGTGCGTCGCCGTGGCGTGGCGTGGCGCGGCGTGGCGTGGCGTGGCGTCGCCGGGAGCGCGAGGCGAGGCGAGGCGAGGCGAGGGCGGCTGGCCTTTCGCCGCCAGGCGCTCTGCAGTAGCACATCGCGCCGGCGCGCGCCGCTTATCTGGCAGATCGCATCTGTTTCTCCTCGCGTTTGTCTCTGCCCTTAAGACCCTCCATCCCTCCCTCCCTCTCTTCGCGCGCGCTTGGCTCCGGGCGACCTTGACCCCGCCCGCTTTCACGGAGCTCCCTGGCATTCAATAAACGGGCACGCCTCCTTTTCGTTTCCGCGCCACAATATGAAAGTGCAGAAAGAGATCGTGGCGACACTTTATCGCATTCTATGAACGTTCCCTTATCGTCGTTGAATTCTGACGAGCTTTCGTAAGTTCAGCATATGAACTGTAATATCTTGCTTACTGAATAATGGAGGTCAAAGTTGACAATATTCATATTCGAGGAGTATCATTTCTCCAATTAGGACAGCTATTGATCATTCGTACTCTTATTGTTTTTTTCAAAATGTTGAGGTTGTTGAGATACATCCTACACAGTTTTTTCTCCATCATCTCTTCATCATCTCATTCCTTTTCTCACTTTTCTCATCTTCCCGCCCCTGCATTTTTATCAACGTCTATCTTCCTCTTCTCACGCTCATTTTCTCTCTTTCTCCCTCTCTCTCCCTCTCTCTCTCCCTCTCTCTCTTTCACGTACAACCATACACATACACACATAAACACACAGAAAAATACTCAGATGGTACTTCAGACAAGATCAGACACTTTTCTGCCATTCTCAGAATACGCATTGCTGATGAAGTCGTGGCCGAGGAGTATCGATGTCGAGACGCAAAAGTGGGAACCGCAAACCCCGTTTCATTGTTTGAGGCATTGCTTCACCCCGGATCGATTGAGCGATTATTTCTTTTCCTAGACACTCACCTCCTGTGCTCATTAGTCCCATGAGTGTAGTCCTTGGTAACTTGGTATATCGCGAGAAGAGTCGGTGTTCACCCTCCATTGGAAAATGAAATGCGACATCGACTTATGCGTCACTTTACGTCAGTTAAACTAGTGTTCAGAGAAGCCGGCAGATAGAATTCTTCAGACAATTGTAGAATTCGACCTTGCTGTGTAACAAGTGCTCATGGAATTCTCCTCCGCTGGCAATCGTACCATGAGGCGTCCGGAACGGTGACGCTGCAGAGGCAATAGTAATGCTACCACTGAGCCATTGCAGTCAGTGTTCCACTGGTACTTAATCATTGGCAGTGAAGTTGATAGGATGTTTTTTTATCAGCGTCTTTATTAAAACGGCAATGATTCCCAAAACACGGTACCAAAATACATTTTTTAACGTCGCTGCTCAACATCTTGGTCATTTAGCGACCACTGTGGTTTTTAAACTGTAGGACGAGCTGTAGAGAGAACACGTAAGGACAGCACAAACACACCCAAACATTCATACCCAAGGCGGGATTCGAACATGCCACCCGTCGAGCCGAGGCAGATACGGCCCTTCAGCCTTAATGATCTTCGCTATCCATGCCGGCAAAATACATGCTTTATTCATATGCATTCTGAATGAATTCTGTTACTCCTGCATTTCCTATCTTGACTGCCAACATCTAATATATATGATTGTAATTCAGTATTTGTCCACAGTTCTTTCTTTGTCAAGTAAATATTGAATTCCCACTCTACAAACGAAAAAAATATCATTACTCGATAAAAACCTTGTGCCTTCTAGCGCCGATCAAATAGGTATCAGAGAATATTTTCCCGTTTTCTTTGAGCTACGAGCCTGTCGCTTTTCTTGGGAAAGGATATTGGACATAAAATATTGGCAAAGAACCAATACAATCTTTCTGTGAAATGAGGTTACTTTAAACTGTTAGAAGGAAAAGACTGCAATGCAGTATTTTCCAGTGCTAAACACAAATATGATACGAACCACGAACTTCAAACATGTGTATATGAACCATAACTTCAAACATGTGCATTTTAGCTGGTCT
This sequence comes from Acheta domesticus, assembly GCA_031308135.1. Classification (NCBI taxonomy): domain Eukaryota; kingdom Metazoa; phylum Arthropoda; class Insecta; order Orthoptera; family Gryllidae; genus Acheta; species Acheta domesticus. The sequence continues at coordinate 196,189,491 of JAHLJT010009419.1, read as the reverse complement.
TCTGTTTTCTTTCTAGCGAATAATCACAAATGAGATTTCTCAACGTACTCAGGGCATTTCTCTGTTTTTGCACCAATTACGTACATTCTCCTGCTGTATGTATCTCGAAAAGAGTTGAAAATATTGGGAGACTCCGATCTGATTTTCTTTTGTCATTGATGTCACAGATGATCAAATATTGAGATATACAGATATCTTACTAAGTATGGGCCACCCCATAACTTCTAAATGGTTCACGATATCGAAGTGCAGTTTTCGTTCAACAATGCGGAATAATGGGGCAAGTAATGTACCGCAAAGAAATCGTCTGCAATGTTATTAGTTTTCGAGAAATTTAATCAGCTTTGATTTTTTAAATGAAACTGTACACTTTTCTCACCATCACGGGATACATCATAAAAATAGGAATACAACGATGCATCATATGTTAGTATTTGATAGTAATTTGAGTACAAAATGAGACTTTCCGACATGTGATTTTCAATTAAATGGGCAATATTTCCTGTAGCAGGCGCCAACCTTCCCCTGTTGCCTATGGGAAAGTTCGACCTTGCTTTGCAGCGCCGTGACTGAGAGGGGTGATAGCGCAAATAGTTTTGACTAGACGGATACACGAAAAACATAAAATTTAACGATCAGAATGAAAGATTTTTCCATTGGTTCATCATAACTGATTATTTCTTGCATTGATTGAAATTCCAAAGGATGGATCATTGAAATGGGTGATTTGAAAAAATAATAGTGTAAGGAACATTATAATAAAGGTCATTATCAAATTTAACAAGAATCGATGTCGATGTCTAATGGCTGTAACCAAAAGCCAGTATTTTGAAACATTGGAAATACAACCAATCTCCCATTTAAAAGATTAAAAATTTTCACTATAATACCTCCAGAACATCAGAATATAACTAGTGGTGCTACAGAAGGCACAAACTTCCCAAATTACTTTTCTTTTTCCTCTGGTCTCGGATAGCTATTCGGGCTTGCCACAAACTTTTGCCAGCTGCCATCTATCACCACTCAAAGTACATTTTCTGACATTTTCTTAATTTTTAGGTTTCCTAACGAAAATATTACTTTAAGAATATTGAAGAACAGTAAAACCTCGATCTAAATGTTCTGTTGGGAAAATTTGGAGCCGATTTTAAGAAAATTGCACTTAAGCACTACTGTAAATGCGAAATAAATAAAATGCGCTTAATTTAAAATCATATGTCACAAAGTCTAATTTTGTACTCAAACTACTTTGCAAATACTAGCATATTGTGAAAGTACTATGGAAATACTAAAATACACTAACATAACGTCTTTGTGTTCTTATTTCACCTGTCTACACAATGGATCTATAGTTGTTAAAATAGATTCTCTATTCCACTCTGTTCTAACACATGCCACTTCTCGACATCAGCTCTCCTGGAAACCCCTTCCCCAGGGACAATGGAACCCGAGGGCGACGCGCGCTCTCAACTCGGGAACTTGAGCGGCGTTTCGGAACTTGCTCCGGCCATGTGTTTGACGTTTAAGCGCCCTCTCCGACACGAACCAATGCGAAGTTGCTTGAATGGCGTTCACCGAATTTCAGAAGGGCGTGCTAAACAATTTTGTGTCGAGGGTTGTACTAGTGGCTCTTTAATGTAATTATTTCTTTAGCTTTTATAAGTTTGAATTTAATTGTTTACCTAACAATAGCTAAAATATTTATAAAGCATTGTTGAAAATTTGATGAATATTGTGCGTTATTAAATTGAATGTGTTTACATTTTCGTGAGCGCACAGAATTTGAGGTCCATGAAACATAATTAATTACAGGACTTCAAAGAGATGAAACAAACTGTCTACCTAGCGATCTCTGTAAATATCTCGCGGCTACCCGAGTATTTTTTATTTATCGTAATGGTATCCCAGGGCTCTAAGCCTTTCGTAATAAACATTCTATATTTCAAGTATTTTATTAATTAATGGAGTTGGCCTGAAAATCTACCACTTGTACAAATTTATGGCTGATAGAATTTTTATACTTGGGATTGATGAATGCATAGGATTACGCGCCATTACACTACTCAAATAATGACCCTTTTTCGTAAGAAAAGTATGAAGCCCAATGGTGAGGTTTTGCTATTTACGCTACTGTCTATATAAACACATTTATACATGCCATTCTGATGCTATGCCATTCCGATGCAATGCCATTCTGATTAATATTTAGAATTACTGGTGCAACTTAATAATAAACGGCCATGCACTACATTTCTAAAGGAACTCTTTTGAAATATTTACTTCTCTTTCCGTTGATAATCAACACACTTGGATGATGAATTACAATGTTTTTCGCCAGCGACCATTTTTGCCTTCTCAGAGTCAAAGTTCAGATTCCGTTCATTTCACACATGAACATTCGAATTACTATTTTCAAATTTCTTTTTTGACTTTAAAATTCTTTAAAAACAAAATGTTCGCATCATTCTTTAACTCTTAGCTATTATTCAATTTGTATCTTTATATTTTTATCAGAATTATCACCGTCTGCAAAGCTTGTCAACAGAATACGTCCATACACCGTAACTCACCGTGCAAAATAATTCTGCTCTAAAACTTACAATTCTCTATACTTATCAATCTATTGTTCATTTCGGAGCAAAACAATCTTTGAGTAGCTCTCTCGTCATAACTTGTACGCACCTGCTTCTTTTGCCTTATTCTCATTTGCTATTTCACTTCATTTATTTCATTGTTGATATTGCAAAACATTTAATTAATATTTATTTAATAAATAACTCTATAATTCTTGTTAATTAGTTCCAAGTCCTTTGTATTATTTTTCCATCAGATTTTCTCGTGCCCTCGTATTTTTTATTAGCTTGCATTTTTCTTATTAACGTAGTAATTAGCATATTATTGCGAATTTTTTCATCTGTTTATAAACAGAGTAAACATTTTGTTTTTAATATTAAATCATTTTGAAATTTCCCATCATATTTTTTTCTTTATTCACCAGTTCATAACTTATAATTTGATACATTAATAAAATATTTCTTAACCCTTTAGAAAATGAGAAATATGATTCTAATTATCAGCAAGAGCAAAATTGCTGCTGATCAACGCCACAAAAAATATCTTTCCCAATATTGGCACAATCATTATTTAAAACCAAGAGATAAAAAATCTTGGGTAACACCTCAACAATTTAAATATTTTAATAAAGTACAATAACAATTTTAATAATACTGCAGTAAAGTAGTACAGTATGTAGTATATACAGTGGAGCAGTTCTGCACACAGCAAAGATTCAAAAAAGTTACTGTTTCGTAACACGTAAATAGCAAATATTTCATGCCGTGAAGGTTCTTCTTGAGAACCTTGCAGTCACACGACGTCATCTGTGTTACAGGCAGTGAAATACTAAGTATGGGCAGTATTAGGATATTGAATAAAATATTTGAATTTTCGGTCAAAATAGAAACTGTGTCTTTGTCTGTGGTTTTCCAGTTCCTGTGTACCTAGCAAAATCATCGACATCAATCTAAGGACTGGAGCTGCGTGGTTTACTTTCAGTTAATGAAGCAATAGCAATTAATAATTTAGAAGCGCATTATTTATTTTTTTGTATATCAGCATTATGAACTACCTTTATGTTGAAAGAAATAGTTCATAATCAGGCATTTTACGGCACGAATGATGACGTATTAGATTTTATGGCAATGACTGCGTCATCACACATTCAGCCATTCGTATCGAGAGAATCGTGAGAAGGTACAGGTAAACGGAACAGCCAACCACCGTTTTCCGGCACAGATGTCAAATACGCGAGACGTAGCAAGAAAGTGGTTTCGCAAAATTAAGTTTAATTTCCGTATAAAATTGTAATGCTGTTATACAATTAAATAGCGTATGCAACACGTTTATAATGTTGCTTTATAAACTAATTGCATAAACTACTATTATGTTTTTGATATTGTAGTTACTAATATTGGAGTTTCAGAAGGAAGATTAATGTTTGTGATATAATTATATTACATAACATTACAGTGATTTCCTAGATACACATGTAATACTAGAGACCTAACAATAATGTCACAGAACAAGTTAAAACTAGGTTTATAAAATTTATTATCGCGATTTGTATGACACTGACGTCATAACCAAATAAACCATCAGTGCAACTTAATAATATATTTAATACACAATAGTGTAATATAAAATGTATATTTGTATGTATTTTAAATAAATAAGTCTGTTTGCTGGACGGCAATAACCTCGTACATCGAGAAACATCATTCATGATTCTTTGTAATAATAGAAAATCGATCTTCTTTGAAGTCTTTTACTGCTGAATTTCTTTGTACATTCCCATTGAATTGTATGTCCACAATAAAAAATATTAGCAAAATATTCCTTTTACAAATGGTAGTTCAATATTCACTTGAACAAAAGAAGGCTCTAGAAATTCTCAACCTTTCTTTTCACAATATCTTTGGCATAGAAAGAGCAGTGCGTTTAATCAATGTTCAGAAATAGGGTCTTGAAGTAAAGAAATATGGCTCTTTTTCGAAAATTGGCAGTGGAACGGTTTAAAACGAACGCAACTTTTGTATTTAGTTTATGAGTATTTATCACTTCCCAGAATTTGGTCATTTTTTCCTTCGAAAAAACACTATACGACAAGACACTATAGGACCAAATCTAAAATTGGAAACTAAATTAACTCTCATACTCCGGTGCCAGAGTTTAGACTCGTTGATCTCGAAAAGCGAGTTCTACTACTTGTAGGCTAAAGCTAGAAGTTCCGCCAAAAATTGAAACGGGCAACTGAAACGTTAATTAACTTAAATTAATAATTTGGCATCTCGTGCAAGGAAAGGCTCAACTTGAATTACGTTGCAAATAAATGCCTTTTTTATTATCACCCAAATGTACGTGAAAGTGAAAAGTGCAAAATAAGCTAGAAATTCGCGAAGTGACACCATCTAGTGAAGCAATCATCTTGCACTTGGGTCCGATCATGTCGTTCAATATCAAACATCGTTTTGTGTATTTCCGAATATTTGTATGTTTTAAAGACCACTCTTTTATTCCATTTTTACCAATCATGGAAATAATTCTCAGTCTTCACACTCAATAATTCTCGTTATCTTTTCTCTGAAGGCTGAAACGAACTTAACCACCTCTTAGCAGATATTTTAGAGTTCGAATTGGATAAACGACAAACGGTTTTTATTCATGTCAACATTTCAAAGTCAAATAGTTTCTATGTCGGCAGGAGCGATGTTGCTAACTAGGCATTTCCAACTAACGATGAAACTTCGCTACAACTACTGTCAACAACACTGAAACAACAAGTGGCCTGCTCAAGACGCGAACTTCATGCAGATTTATGGACTGCGTAAGTAATCTACGTGTACGTCATTGTAATAATCCCCTGCCAGAAGGACGTCTTAAATTACTCTGTAACACGAGACAAGATTGATAGTCTCACCCTCAGATCTTCGTACGAAATTCCTCTGACCGGACTCACTAAACCTACAGAGCCAAGTTACAAGACGCAGCTGTTTCTGCAACAAGACACCTCAACATCCCTGCCCCCTAAATGCAAAGGTCGAATAAAGCCGAACTCTCATTAAACTGCTGGGTTTTTATGCCGTACAATATAATTGAAGTGAGAATAAATGGGTCTGCTCTCTCGTTTTTTCTCTTCGACTTTCTACCCATGACTAAGCACATCTTCTCTATACGAGGTCTTCTCCTATTAAATAAATTAAAATTCTACTTTCAATTTCAGATAGAAAAATAGTTCATTGTGAAAATATGGAAATATTCACTTTCTTATCAAGTGGATCAGGTTGACTCTCAAAATACGCTAGCACGCGCTAGGCAGATACCATGTGATCCAACCTTCAAGCATTATTTTAAACCACATTGACACCACTTTTAAAGTTACAATTTCGTTAAATATTTTAATACGTATTTCACTGGAAAGAGTACAAAAAATAAGTACTCAGAGGACGTGATCAATTTATAAACACGTTCTCCACAACCTTGAGTACAGAGCACGTCATTTTACGCTTGACGGAATCAAAAACCTATTTCCACTGGAGATTAATGTTTTATACGCACAAATCATTAGTATTGGAGCTGCAAGCGGAAAACCGGAAATCGAGAACGCCTGGTAATCGTTTTGCTGGCAGAAGCTAGCGCTCCGCGCCTCGTTCCTCGCTTGTTTTTCCCGCTCGTGGCCATGTGCGGCAGTTGGCCTTCTGTGGGTGGCGCTGAAGGTGCGAACGTCCGAGCCGCCATCTTTCGCCGCGCAGCGCTTGCGTCACGAGCGAGTGTGTGTGTGTGTGTGTGTGTGTGTGTGTGTATGTGTGTGAGAGTGGGGAGGGGGGAGGGCAAGTCGCGGCGCGCCGAAGCCGCTGATGCAGCTGCGTGTGCGTCGTTGAAAACTGCGATTTATTAAACTCTTCCCCTGGCAGGTATCAGCTGTTGACGATTTCATCCAGTCGGGAACTTAAACGTCACGATAGTGACGTCACTGTAGTGAATTATAAGTCCCGAGTGCATGAAACCGTCAACGGTTTTATTCAACTCTGCCCCTGGCAGATATCAGCTCTTGACTGTCTCTTGCAATCGCGAGCTTAAACGTCACCGTAGTGACGTCACTATACCGACATACAATCTCCCTATTGGATGAAACTGCTGATACATAACAGGGGCAGAGTTGTATAAATCGCATACTACTATAGCGCATCTGATTTGAGGGGAGATCTTTCTGGTAGAACTAGTAGTAGGAATTCAAAATGGGGTGGCGAGTGAATGTGACGATTGCCGGCAGAGTGACTAAGGGTATCAATTGATGTCATTGCAGTGCCTCTCACGCGACTGGGGAACCTCTAGGGTTCGAGTCTTCACGGTGGCAGGATTTTCGGCACTAGCTAGGTAGAATTCAGTCGCCGTCTAGAAGACAACTCTAGCGTCCGGATGCTCGGATCGGTAGATTTTCGTGGTTTCTCCGATCTTTACCAGGTACTCTAATAAACAAGGCACGGACCGCGCGCGACCTTTCCTTCCTCTTCATTGCCTCACCCCTCACGTACACACACTTACACTTACTACATGCAATACACTACCACACATGTTGGGAGACCGGTCAAGAGCTTAGAGCTTGTCCCGACTGACGCGATGTCCTGCTTTTGGGAGATATCTGGTTGGGAAGAAAGGCCGCTTGAGAAGTAAGGAGTAAAAAGACGTGTGGGTCGGCGCGAGATCTCGCCTTCCATCAGGCGAGTATCATCGTCACATCTCGAGAGAAAACGTGCACTACACTGACGGAACACGGAATGAATGAATAAACCATTAATCATGCTGATGAGCACCTCGTGACAGCCCTTGGCCAGCGTGCTCGCTTTCCAGTACGCAGCCCCGGGTTCTATTCCCGGTCGAGGGAAGACTATAGTCTGCGTTTTCCCTGCCATGCCCCAGTATATGTTGCTGTGTGACGATGAGAACATTCACTTCTCAGGTTGAGCAGACCTGAATACGGCGTGGGGATGTCTACGTGCCAACCACACGTACCCCCTTAGCCCATGGCCGCGAGGCAGGGACGTCGCCGGTAGGCCTGAGCCCGTTTACGGGATGTTGCGTCAAGCACAATCATGCTGATGATTGTTTGGTTGATTATTCATTCCGGGCCTTTCAACTGCATTATTTTCATAAGTGTTGTGGATGATATATCCAAAGAAGTTTTCATTCCCCACTGGAATGATATCTGACGCAGATGTGCACGTCGCGGCTTGCAAGTTATAAGCTCCCGATATTTGTGGTATTGTAGGGAATGAAATGTGTGAGTAAAGGAAAAGGAGAAAACAAGAAGGAATGGTCGCGCGATACCCATGCCCGATTTGTTACGGTATTTCTCCAGCACTCCCTGATATTTATTGGAGAGAATCCAGACTACGATCAACTGACCGCTATTCTCCCTAAACAGTGTTGGAATGAGAATGTACTCACGACCCTAGTTCGGCGACTGTAGATAAGCAGTAACCGTTAGACTTGACGGCTGTCTAATTCTCCCTAAATAATTTGTGTGTATGTTGAGTGTGATCGTGAAGTACAGTGACAAGAGACATGATAGACAGATTAGATTTGTCTGAGCGCAAATGAAGGAGGTAGTATTTTAAGTAGTGGATAATGTTGATATTAGAGATGAGACTCTTATGTTACGTGCTGAATAAAGATTTATGATATGTTGATCGATGAAAGCTAGAAGATGGTGACTGTACGATGAATAAATGGCCATGGAAAAGAATCGATTTCAAGTAATGAAGTGACCAGAGCGTCAATGGTACTGTAGTGAGTACATGTAATGTTTTAAGCGGACGATAATGAAGATCGCACAGGAATGCGATGATGGTGCGTGAGGCAAGGGGATTTCGAGTAGGCGGTAATGGATCGAAGTGCGAGTGATACGTTGAGGGCGGAGGAAGCCGGCACGCAGGGCCGGAGGGCGGATAGGAGGGCGCGCGAGACAGCGGAGTCGGGCGGAAGGCGCAAGGCGGCAGGGGGGCGGGCGCGGAGTTGCGGCGGCGGCCGGGAGGCGGCGGGCGAGGCAGGGCGGCAGGCAGTGGCGGGCGGGCGGCGAGGCGGCAGGGAGTGGCAGGGCGGTGCAGAGGCAGAGCGGCAGGGAGGCAGGGTGGTGCGCGGCAAGGCGGCAGAGCGGCAGGGCGGTAGGGTGGTAGGATGGTGCGCGGCATGGCGGCAGGGCGGCAGGGCAGCAGGGCGGTAGCGAGGCAGGGCGGCAGTGCGGTAGGGTGGTGCGCGGCAACGAGGCAGGGAGGCAGCGCGGTAGGGTGGTGCGCGGCAAGGCGGCAGGGTGGTAGGGTGGTGCGCGGCATGGCGGCTGGGCGGCAGGGCGGCAGCGAGGCAGGGCGGCAGCGCGGTAGGGTGGTGCGCGGCAACGAGGCAGGGAGGCAGCGCGGTAGGGTGGTGCGCGGCAAGGCGGCAGGGCGGCAGCGCGGCAGGGCGGCAGCGCGGTAGGGTGGTAGGGTGGTGCGCGGCAGGGCGCCAGGGCGGGGGGGGGCGAACATTGAGGACCACGCCACAACGGGATGTGGTCGCAGGGTTTTGGGTACATGGCAAGCAGGTGAACAGGGCCCAGAGAATAGAGCTGTGACGGAGCGCGGAGCCTTGCCGCCGGAGCGAAAAAGGTGCACCGCGTGTGAGGAGACTGGCGAGAGTTTAGAGGAGCTCGAGGAGATGTGGTGAGAGAGAGAGAAACAGAAATAAGAGTGGGATGTCGGCATAAGCGTCTCAGGACATTATGTCACTGCAGTGACTGTGACGAGGAAGACCTAGGGTTCGAGTCCCGACGGTGGCAGGATTTTCGACACTAGCTACTGAGCTATGGGTGGAGAAGGATTCTAGCGCCTGATTGCTCTGCTCGGTAGTTTTCCGTGGGTTATCCGATCAACACCTGGCGAATGCGGGAAGGGCTACGGACCGCGCGCGATCTTTCCTCGTTCTTGTCCTATCCTCACCCCTTACTTATAGACACACTAAAATGCAATACTCTACCACACATGTCGGACGACTTGTCGAAAGCGTAGAGGTTGTCCCGCCTGGGTACCCCTCTGGTGGGAGACAACTAGTTCGGGACAACCACGCAAGGCGACGCTCATTGTGGCCAAATCTCGACATCCAGCTGGGGAAGATCACCGCCACCAGCAGCAGCGATAAAACATGCACTACACTTACGGTAGAAGTGAGCATATCCGTTTACGCATCTTGAATCACTAATCCATCATTAGAGAGAGAGGAGGATGTGAAATGAAAGAAGCAGGGGAATTGGGATTGGTCAAGAGTCGAAAGCGTCATGAGCTTTTCAGCCACTGGTAGGTGAAGGGCAGAGTATGCTTAAAGGGACACGGATCGATTTTGGAGGCAAAAAATAGTTTTTTGGTATTTTATTTCATATAAATTTTCATAATTTTCTCATTAATCCTAGATTACAAAGGCGACCTGTATCACCTGAAGACACTGTGGGTGTTCGGGGTGTCTGGAACGTTGGTACGTGTACCAAGATGTGGGCATGGGCGTCGATATTGTAATAATCCCCCACCCACGCACTTATGGAGGAAGATTATTAACGAATTTATTCCTGTTCTTCTAACTTCAAGGGATGCGGGAAGGAGCAGGTCTTGCAAATATGAATTGCCAAGAAACACATTATTCATTCTACTGGTAACATTATAATTACAATTTACGTTACACGGCCAACGCGCGGCCCGCCTCGCAATAAAAAAAGCAACAACTACAAAAAGAGCGTATTGCTGACGTAAGAGTTCATCACATCCTTTGTGAGATCGTCCTCAGATAGCAGGTAAGCGGGCAACCCTTCGCCCTGCCAATGTTGGTGGCCGCGCCAAGGTTGCTGCGGGGGCGGCGGCGGCGGCTACGGCAGCACGGGGTACGCCGGCGGCAGGGATACCTCAGCCACGTTGACGCGGGCGGATGTTAACCGCCGACAGTTTGTTATGTGAATCTGCTAAGCTCGGGCACTGCTGGCGAGTGGCATCCACGCAACCATCCGTTACCATATAACTCCGTCAGACTTGAAGTGTGGAGAGCGTAACATTATTGCTTGCTCCACTAAATAAGATGATCAAATCAAGCGCAAGTCTACTTTGCGATATGCGGCAGATGCCGCGCTCCCCTTCAAGAGCCGGAGAGGTCGTTTTGAAGTTAACTCGTCAGTAAAATCTCGGAATCTATCTTTGCCTACAGCTATGCTCACCACCAAACTTCTGTCTCCCACCATCCCCCTGTGAGGTTATTCTATAGATAGATAGATTTATTTAAACTGCAATTGGGCATAACCCGGTGGCAGCTAATTACAAAAACATAAATATACACTATGATTCGTTGTTTTAAACGAAAGGTGTGGGAGTGAGGCCTCGCTTTGGCCAATAGAATTATAGGCGCATGTCCGTTGGAAATAACATTTGGGTGTGTGAGAATTCCATGAATAAGTTTCCCTTGATATATTTCTGGGAAGCGCAAATCTGCAACGTCCGACCCCGCTGCGCTAAGAGGCCTAATCCATCGATGGGCGCTACCCTTTTGAACGTAGTGAAAGGTCTTAGACGGTGACAAATCTCTAGTGGGCGCGGGCGCCGGGGCGGCGCGGGCGCGGTCGCGGGCGCCGGTGGCGGTAGCGGCAACGAGCGGCTCTTCCACGGGCTCAAATCTCGTATACGGGTCAATCCATTTTAAGTGGTCCAGAATTTAATAAATTGGTCGCTCGACCATCTCGAAAAAAATTCATATTTTGTACATAAATTTCCTCATGTTTTGGCTGTTCAAAACCATCTTTAATTTTTTTTATTGTACCTGGTTTACAAATGGCGGCCATTTTTGTTTCGCGGCGTGCGCCATTTTTCGCGTTCGCAGACATTTACTCTTTCCTAAATTTCTCAGCTCTCAGTTGTTCTAGCATTCTAGAATAAAAAGCATTCGATGCAGCATACTCTGGCCTGCAAATCGAAATATTATTTAGCTATTTTGTATGTTTTTATTTGGGAAATATTTGCAACCAAATCTATGGAACGCGAATGAACGAAATTCGATATTCAGCGAGTGATTTTTCAAAGAAGTAATAGAATCTAAGTCTTAATTTTTTCTGTGCTTTTACACACAACAGTATAGTTACTTTCTGTAAAATATCATTGGTATATGACGTACCCCTTGAAAATTATATCTTCTTGAAAATTGGAATTTTGGATTTTTTCCCAATTGTGAACTGTAATATCTCTGTTGGGGGACCAGATAAAAATCTGAAAATTGCACACATGCTAGACCGCTATCATACCAAACTTCAGTAAAAATTACAACTTTTAGATTTAACTCGAAGTATTTTTTAAAAAATTGAACACTTACGAAAAAAAAGGCTTCATTTTCCCATTGAGGATACTTTGTGCCAAGTAGTAATCACATTATTTTGAAGCTATTTTAAACTAAAATCTACATTGATTTAAAATAATTAATTATACTTAATAATTAATATACATAAAAGTGGCCTAATGCATACTTTTCAATGTTACGTATACTTTACTCTAAAACGGACTTACAATTTGACATCTACGTCCGTAATTGAAAATTTGGTAATCTTGATTTTGAAAGCTAAACCGTTTAAAACAAATATATTTAAAAATAAATAAATTCAGCATTTTGTTTATGTTTTTGCATTTAAATTTTCCATTCTACTTACTATTTCTGAAAGTTTCTGCAGAAATACGGACGGTCGCACCGTATTTCTTAGTGAAAATAACGTGACTGAATTAACAGAAAATGCAAGAGAATCAGCGGATATTCGACCAGTGCAGTTTAGGAAAGCAGAGTCGAAGCTACTGCAAACTTGACACAGCACCTCTGATTATTTCTTAGAATATCAACAACCGAAGATTCGTGTATCTGACAGAACCAACGCGATGGGTCGAGGATTTAACGCACTTTCTAGATCACACAGGCTTTTGAATCGTTTTCTATGATTTTGCGGCTTGAGGGTTGTCTTCCCTTTACGTCAAAACGTGTTAATCTGTGCCTTTGTGCACAATTGTGTGACCGTTTATGAAAATGGAGTGTGGTTGCTGTATAGGTGATTTTACTAATGAAATTGGCCATAAACCTTTATGATATAGAGGGGAATGTTGTTTTCATTAAGGAATAATTGTGATATCACATCTCTTTGTAAGTATCAAGAGATAAAATTTGATCTCTTTGGCCAATCTTTTTTAAATCCTTACAAAAACCATAAAGGTCTTTATCAAACGCTTTGAGAGAAATAACTTTGGCTCGCACAACGTTTGCACAACTAACAAGAAAAAAACTTTTTTTCGGACCAGGGAAATGATTGTGTCCATCGTGTTACTCTAAAATTCAGTTGCGATCATTGTATCTAAGGAGTACTGTGCGACTGTTCGTAACTCTGCAGAAACCTTCAGAAATAGTAAGTAGAATGGCAAATTTAAATGCAAAAACATAAACAAAATGCTGAATTTATTTATTTTTAAATATATTTGTTTTAAACGGTTTAGCTTTCAAAATCAAGATTACCAAATTTTCAATTACGGACGTAGATGTCAAATTGTAAGTCCGTTTTTGAGTGAAGTATACGTAACATTGAAAAGTATGCATTAGGCCACTTTTATGTATATTAATTATTAAGTATAATTAATTATTTTAAATCAATGTAGATTTTAGTTTAAAATAGCTTCAAAATAATGTGATTACTACTTGGCACAAAGTATCCTCAATGGGAAAATGAAGCCTTTTTTTTCGTAAGTGTTCAATTTTTTAAAAAATACTTCGAGTTAAATCTAAAAGTTGTAATTTTTACTGAAGTTTGGTATGATAGCGGTCTAGCATGTGTGCAATTTTCAGATTTTTATCTGGTCCCCCAACAGAGATATTACAGTTCACAATTGGGAAAAAATCCAAAATTCCAATTTTCAAGAAGACATAATTTTCAAGAGGTACGTAATACACCAATGATATTTTACAGAAAGTAACTATACTGTTGTGTGTAAAAGCACAGAAAAAATTAAGACTTAGATTCTATTACTTCTTTGAAAAATCACTCGCTGAAAATCGAATTTCGGTCATTCGCGTTCCATAGATTTGGTTGCAAATATTTCCCAAATAAAAACATACAAAGTAGCTAAATAATATTTCGATTTGCAGGCCAGAGTATGCTGCATCGAATGCTTTTTATTCTAGAATGCTAGAACAACTGAGAGCTGAGAAATTTAGGAAAGAGTAAATGTCTGCGAACGCGAAAAATGGCGCACGCCGCGAATCAAAAATGGCCGCCATTTGTAAACCAGGTACAATAAAAAAAATTAAAGATGGTTTTGAACAGCCAAAACATAAGGAAATGTATGTACAAAATATGAATTTTTTTCGAGATGGTCGAGCGACCAGTGCTGGACCACTTAAAATGGATTGACCCATACACATTTGATATGATGTGGATGGATGTACCGTTACAATATGGACGTGGGCATTGGCAGAGGCGTGAACGAAGACGCAGCCGTAGGCCCATGGTGGGCACATGTGTGGGGAAGACGTTGGAGTGGAATGAGGATAGGCGCAGGATTGCGAAAGCGTTGTCACAGACGTGAACACAAACGTAGGCGTCGACGTAGACGTGGGCTTATTCATTGAACTAGGCGTAAGGTAGAGGTGTAGGCATGGCATACACGTGGGTAAACTAGCGTGGGTAAAGGTGCAGGCATGGGCATAGACGTAACCGTAGGCGTCGGTATGAACATTGGCATGGACGTAGGCGTAGGTGTAGACGTGGGCGTAAGCATAGGCGTGGCTGAGGGCACTGGTGTTGCCGTAGGCGTGGGTTTAAGCGTGAGCGAAGGCGAGAGCATGGGCCTAGTTGAAGGCGTGAGCGTCGGCGAGGACTTGGGCATGGACGTAGTCGTGAGTATAAGCGTAGACGTGGACGTGGGCGAAGGCGAGGCATGGGCGTGAACGGGGGAAGTGGTGTGGGCGCGAGCGTCGGTCAGGGGGCGGGGCGCTGGGCCGCGCGGTGAAAAGCGGGCGTGTGAAGGCCCCGGTGCCGCGCGGCAGTAAAAGTAGCTGGCGGCCCCTCGAGGCCGCGCCGCTCCTTACGCAACGTTTATTTTACGCGTCACTTCTTTCTGCCTCTGCTGCTGCTGCTGCTGCTGGTGATATGCCGACGATCCTACAGGACGTGTTCGGGGCTGCAAAAGTTGGGTGAGAGGTCGGCGCCCCTAAGTTATTCTCCCAAGACTCCTATTCCTGAGGTGGGTTACAATACGAAGATAAAATTGAATTGAGCTTCGTCGAAAACGTCTGACGCGAAAAGGATCAAATGCCATTGGAAACATTTTTGAGTTTCGTAAAACACTGGTATGAACCTGAGTGATGAGATGGAATGGTTCAAAATAATTGAACATTTACGATGTGGGTGGGGTAAGTTGTGTTTTATGCGTAGGAACAGCAGTTAATTATTGAATAAACCTATTTCTGGAACAGCACAAATGGATTATGTTGCGCGAAGTAATGTTATTCCCAAACCACATTTATGCAATGTATTCCGAAACACAAGATCAATCAATAGAAAAGTTTTCTTGAATTTGCTTAACGTTTACTTTTTGCTATATTATTGTCATCACCAAAGACGAATTTAATCACTTTAATCGGAATCATAGGAGGCTTGGGGACATATCACTACAATATAAACTTACCAGTATTAACGTTACATCATATAGGAACATTGGTAACTAGCATATAGTTTACAATTTGTTATTGTTTATTCTCTAGTTTGTATTATTCGTTATACAATATATTAGTGGCGAGAAGAAAATGCCATGGTGCAATCATCAGCGTCAGTCTAATAAAATTGTGAATATTAGATATACGAATAAACCAGAGTTAATGTAAAAGTTCCGTAATGTTATTGCCAAACGTTCCCTAGAAAAGTGCGAGGGAGTTTCTTTTTATTTCGCCTTTTTGCGTAGTGAGACAAATCATTTTGTCAAAACCGATAAAGCAATATTTCCAAATAGTATGTATTCTGCTTTCCCAGTACCGATATGTCGATATATGAATAAATCTGTCATGAAAATGTAAATATTTTTCCTACAGACTGAATTGGAATTCGTCAAGAATTCTGGTATCGGAATATTGGAAACAAACCTTAATCCATAACCGGAGTTGTAGAATCAATGAAAAGAAACTGACCTCCTTTCTGCTTGGATCTTGGAAATATTCGAATATCCAACAATGGATTAAAATATAAATTAAATTTTAAGTTTTTTTAATGTACCTAAATTGTTGTATACTACGAAAGATACGCGTAAGCAATAAAAAGAAATTTTAAGCATGTACCAAATGACTGAAAAACAGGAGAAGCAACATTTACTTTTGCGATGAAATTAAATGATGGTCCGATCGAAATTAACCCTTCAACAGACTGCCTTTTAGTTTGATAATCAATATAAAATAATGCCATAATACGCATGTATTATGTTACCACGAATGGCAAGAAATAAGGAGCTCATTCATAGGGCTCAGGATAGTATTCAACTGTTTTCGGAGGTTAAATATAGCACAGAAGAAGTGCATTTTTTAACACAAAAATTGGCAGGATGATGGAGAAATAGTTTCAGAATATATTGCTACCAAAAACTAAAAAACAAAAGCGAAATATAAATTCTTCAAATACGATTAGAAGCTCTTGATTCAGGCTCTTGGTTACAAAAGTGACCAACACAATAGTCGAAACATAGTTTGCTGCCCTGTGAAGTCATTTGCTGAAGTGTTTCATTTTTCTGCTTTTGAAAGCACTCAAATACGTTTGTAAATGATTCCCGAGGAACGCGCCAGGAAGAAGAGAGAATCAAGACATGCATAATTCGCCAGCAGCCAAAATGAAAGGAAATTCCACCGCCCTTGTTTCTTCTGACCTACTTCCCTGACCCGGATCGGGTGGTGGTCGGCGCTCTCGCAGGCGACAAGCGCGGGGGTTGTCAGCACCGGATCCGGAAGTCACCGCACCCGTCGCGTGTCGCCCTCCGGCGCGGCGGCCCGTGGTGCGCGGGTGTGGGGGGAGTGTTGGCCGGAGGGGAGGGGAGCGTAGGGGAGGGCCAGTCTGGCGCAAGGCCGTCTAGAAGAGTATATAAGAAGGCCTGAGCCAATGTGAATGTCACGTGATCTGACGTCATAATCGGTGGCTGAACATTTTTCGTTTTCCCATGTGCCGTTGTGGATAAACTCAGATGTGAATGGATATTGCGTGCAAGATTTCCTACATAAAAGGAATTTCTTCGTCCAATTTCTTCCAAGAAGCAAGGTAAGTGTTAATTCATGATTTACTTCTGGTATTGAGTGATTTCAGGATGAGGTGCAATTATCAAATATATTTTCAGCATGTGCCTATGCTCACATGCTGTCTTCATAGAAATAAAGTAAATTATTGTGCTTTAAATGATATTTTCTGTTAAGAATATCTTGTTTATGAATATTAAAGAGGAAAATTGATTGAATATGGTTTGAAATTCAAGGATATGTTTTTGTAATAACGTAATTTGGGGTTACGTTGCTCGTGAAATGTTTCTGGACTGAAGGCAATATATAGGTAAATTGTGTTTATTTTACGAATTCATTATCTGTGTTTATTAATATTTCTCGTATCATATTTTAAAGCTGGTGTGAAGTATTCACATCCTATGGTAACTTTAATCCACGCACTTAGAAATTAAATATAAAAGTCACAAGTAAATTTTGTGCCGTATAGTAACATCAATAGATGCTTCTAACACTAAACTAGCTAATAAAATTGTAAAACAATGAAAAATTCTACAATTTTTTAAAAAAAGTACTTTAGAGTAAAACCTCAAAAAGGTAGAGCAAAGTTTCCCCAAGTTACGGTATGTGCTTAATTTTTGTTGCTGGCGCTTGGATGTTTATGTAATACTAATAAAAACCTTCTTTTTTTAGTGAACACCTGGAAACTATTGTGAAGGTAGTTTGAAACTGAAGCAGGAGAGATTATAGTAAAATGCCAAGAAAGTGCAGTGTGCCATGCTGTCGGTCAAATTATGACGGAACGACGTTGATATACGTATATCAACTTTCAAGTTTCCAAACGATCCTGCTCTGAGACAGAAGTGGGTGAAATGCATAAATAGGAAAAATGTTGTCCCAACCAAGTACACTTATGTATGTGTGAAACATTTCGACAAAAAATTTGTTCGCTACGAAGACAAGGCAGTAAGACAAGATGGTGTGGAAATAGTTACGAAACGAATATACCCGACTTTAGTGAAAGATGCATTCCCTTCAATCTTTCCTGATCAGCCTCATTATTTGACAAAGGCGCTTCCAGTGAAGAGGAAGTCTCCTGAAGAAAGGAATCGGGAAATTGAAGAACGCTGCAAAATGAATTTTCAAAAATGGTGTGAAGCAGATACAATAACTAATTTTGAACAATTTCTGAAAATGTTTTCGGAAAAGGTTTCCAGTGAGTGGACATATATTATAAAAAGTACCTATGTATTACTATTAAAAATTGATGATCGTGATTGCCCCCAGATTACTGTATCTTTACGCATTAAGAACAATTTAGAAATTGAAGTTTTTTACTTGGGATGCAAGATTTCATCGGATAAATTGAAGTGGGTGTTGGGAGATGAGCTTGTTTGCAATAAATGGAGCAAATTTGATTGTATTTTAAGCCACTATAAGAATTACGCACCTGCAGAATTCACCAGTGAAGATAAGGTGAATCACATTGTTACGGCGCTGCAAGAGGTTTGTGACGCAGAAGAAGATAAATCTCGGAAAATGAAATTTTTGTGTGAACAAATTAAGTTGTTGTTCATGAAACATACTATTTACAGACCTGAAACCATAATGTGGGCTTGCTCAATATTTTATAATTCCTCTTCTGTTTATGAAAGGATAAGAGACAGTAATTTTTTAACTTTGCCTCATCCTTCTTACTTACGTAAGTTGACATTAAAATTAGGTGGTAAAACATCCTCGGGGCTTCAGTCTTCGCATAAACATTATTTACGTGAAAAATGTGTCAGCCTACGTAGTGAAGAGAGACTAGTGAACTTGCTTTTGGATGAAATTTATGTTAAACCCAATGTTGCGTACAAAAATGGAAGAATAGTTGGGTTTGCTGATGGCAATGAAAAAAATGAAGCAACTACATTACAGTGTTTCATGATAAGTTCCGTGTGTTCCAAAAACAGAGATCTTGTAGCTGTGTTCCCTGTGAGAAATTTAAGTGCTGATCAGTTACATACACAAACATTAAGTGTCATTGAATTTGTGAAGATGTGTGGATTTGAAATTCTTTCACTTATATCCGATAACAATAGAGTGAACAGAAACATGTTTCAAAAAATTTGTGGTGGTAAACTTAATTTATCTTTTGAAAATCCTTTCCAGGAAGGTAAACAAATATTTATTCTTTTTGATACTGTTCACTTATTGAAAGCAATTAGAAACAATTGGCTAAATCAAAGAGATGGAGATCAGACTTTCTTTGTACCTGATTTTGACAATCTTGACAGAATAAACACAGCAAGTATTTCTCACTTGAAGAAATTATATGATCTTGAAAAAATGATTGTATAAAACTGTGCCCAGCATTGTGCAGGAAGGTTTTGTTTCCCACGTCAATAGAACGCCAAAAGGTTGAAATAGCAGTGAAATTGTTTGATGAGAAAACAATAGCTGGGTTGCAGCATGAAATCTTCAAGAATAAAACTGGTCTTGGTGATGAAGTTAGTGGCACTAATAATTTTTTGGAGATAATTTTAAAGTGGTGGAAAATAATAAATGTTAAGACCCCTAACAAAGGACTTCGATTTAGGGATTCTTCTCAAAAACCTATTGAGTCACTTGAGAGTGAAAACCTGCAGTTTTTGAAACACTTTTGTGTTTGGTTAGAGCACTGGGACAGTATTCCCCAAACAGGTCCTGTTTCCAGAAGCGGTAAACTGACATATGAAACACATACAGCTTTATTACATACAACAAAATGTCTCATATATATCAGTAAATATTTGTTAAATATCAAAAGACAATCGTATGTTCTTTTGGGAAAGTTTCAAACGGATAATTTGGAAGGAAGATTTGGACAGTTTCGGCAAATGAGCGGTGGAAATTATCATGTATCGCTTTCCCAAATTCTTGAATCGGAAAGAAAGCTGAAGGTAATTAATTTAATAGAGTTGTGTTCAGCTAGTGAAGGTTCCTTCACTTTAAAATCTTTCAATTGTGATTATGATGGCAACATCAGAGGATGTGAATATTTATAGTCAATTTCAGGATGTTCCGTCTTTGACAATATTGCTCTTAATAACAAAGACGTAGCCTCACTAATTTATATTGCAGGATACGTTGCGTCATCTATCAGTCGAAGAGTTGTGTGTGAATTCTGTAGAAACATGTTAACAAAAGGAAGAGACTTGGAAACAGAAAATCCTACTGGATTTTATTTCGATTCATTAAATCGAGGCGGCTTAAAATGGCTCACAGAATTTGTGACTAGGGTAGTTGTTTGCTGTTTCCAGGTGTTTCAGGTATTAATATCGGAAGATTTTGAAGTTAACTTCCTGAAGCACGAAAATCAAAGAGCTATGTTAAAGAGCTTAGTGTTAGAGAAATTTGATATTCAAGAAATAGAAAACAAAGTTTGTAATTGTGGAGAAATACTTTCCACATTAATTGAACATTGTGTAATGTATATGGCGAATATTTTGTTAAATAATTATTGTAAATTAAGGAACGACAAGTGTCATGACTTCAAGGATGCAAGACGAAAGATCAGAAAAGTGAAGGGAAAATAGGAAACATTAAAGCATTGCAAAAATTATTTTTATGTATTTTCATTGTATTTTGTAAATTTTCATGTAGTGTTACATGAACTGAGAGTACTTTCTGGATAAAATATTGTTTATCTTCCTTTTCCTTATTCCTTCCCTTATTTTTTGCAACTTTTATTTGATAAGCTTATAGATGAATACAATTTTACTTTTTCTTACAAAAATGTCATATATACTAAATTACTAATATGGTCATCAGAAAAGCAGCTGAAAACCGTGCATTACATAAGGTTTTTCACAATAAATTAATGAAGACAATTTGAAAAAAATAGAGCAGGATAAAACGCAAATTTAATTCTTATCTTGAAGTTACTTAATGTTATCTAAATACTTATTACTATCAATGATAACAGCAAATTGTTTTATGAATTTACAAAATTATATACTATAAAAAAATTGATTCAATAAACATTATGATTAATGTATTAGTCAATTTAAGTCTTCACAATATTTTAGGCGAAATTTACATGTACAAAAATCGTACAATACCGGAATGCCTTAATAAAAATAACTAAAATAAATTTCCTTGATCGCCAAGAAGGCTTTATGTCTCATTAATTTGTTCTAAATTAAACGAGTACGCGTTTACGTGCGATTTTAAGAAATATATTTATCTGAAACTGCGGAGAGTACTCGGCGGCGCTTGGTCAGCATGCATTTCCTGCCAGCCACCCTTCGTGACGTCATTCGGCGGTGGAGCAGGCCTTCTATTCTAGACGGCCTTGTCTGGCGTCGATATCGACCTGGGAGCGCCGCGACGCCTGGCGCTGAGGTGGCGCAGGCGGCGGTGGCGACGGTGGCGACGGTGGCGCGGAGGCGGTGGCGCGGAGGCGGTGGCGTGGAGGCGGTGGCGCCGAGGCGATGCCGGCGGTGGCGGTGGCAGCGGTGATGGCTACTGTGGTGACGACAACGGCGACGGCGCTGGTGGAGGCGGCGGTGACGGCGAGGTCGGGGAAGTGGTGAAGGCGGCTCCAGCAGCGAGCCGCTGGCAGCGGCGGTGGCAGCGGTGGAGGCGGCGTCGGTGGCGGCGAGAGGGACGGCGCTGGCGGTGGCGTCGATGGCGGCGGCGGCGACGGCGGCGGCTGAGCAGCGGGGCGAAGAGATGCTGGCGCGAATGAGGGCGCCCTTGCAGCTGGTGCGGCTGGGGCCACATGCGCGGAAGGGCTATCGGCTTGTGGCACAGGTGCTGTGAAATGGGATGAATCGGCGAGTTGGCGATGAAGATTGTTGGAATGGACGTGAAAATCAAGATGAAATACGAGAGCACGATTAACATCAGGACAATGATGGAAATTGTGCGCATATTCATGTGTGAAATATATTAATGCTAGTAGAACTAATTATGGAATATAGTAAGATTAAACGATAGAGCAATCAAATGAAACCGGGTAAAAGTTATCACTGAATTAAAGTTCTGAAGCTGAGCACTGAAGAGAAAAGGTGACTTGAGAAGAGGATTGAGGACTTACGAAGAGACAAAAAGTATGAAATATTAATGAAGTGAGTGAGTCTACAATCTAATAATTAATAAAAAGTACAATAAACTGAGGACGTGGGCGAATATGAGAGCTAAGTAAAATAACAAAATGTTATCGGGCGCAGTAATGCAGGGACAAAAGCAAGCTGAATTAAGTTCCGAACAATTTACGTTAAAAGCGTAAATACGTTAAAAGCGTAAGGGTAAAGAAAGGGAAATAACAACGGAGGAATATATTGCGAGACAAAATTGAAATTATTATTATTGAAAATAATAAGGATAAAACTGGTAGTGCTACAATATCATGTAGTTTCTCAAATTACCCATAATATTATAATCCGGCAATTTCTGCCTACACTAACATGCCCCAGCCATCATTTTAAAACCATTAGTAGGGGGAAGGTTTTAATGAAATGTAGTTTTCTTCTGTTCACTTTAGAACAATGAAGTTTAGTATAGAAATTAATTTTATATTATGACAAAATGCAATTACCCATTTTATGTCATCTTTTGCATTTTTCGTCGATTTCAACCAAGTCACTTTTTACCTTTTTACGTCATTTTTAATGCATTTTTCTCTGATTTCAGCAATTTTAATATAATTTTAATGTCCCCTGTTTCAAACATTATTTACGAGATGCAACAAATTTTCATCACAGAATTTCTGAATTTAATTTCTTCGTTCATATACGGTAATGTCAGCAATTGTAAGTACTTTGTAATCTAAGGTTCCTGTAACGGCTATTGGCGCCATAGACAAATTGGCCGATTTAGCGACATATAAAAGCAGATATTTCCTTTTAAAGAACAGTCCAAACCAAACGTTTGCATGCTGAGTTCACTTGAACAAAAGGAAGAAGCCTCGATTTCATCAATAACACGTCTAACATCATGTGTTATTCATATGAAGTGATTTTGATATATTTTTTACGTAACTTCTCTTTGTTTTTAGTGCATTTTAAAAACATTTAAGAGAATTTTATTGATAATTTTTGGCAAAGTTTTAAGTCATGAAAATCCGCCCCCTACTGATTACCTATTGTAGCACAAGAGGTGCAAAAACTAATTCACTTAAAGTTAATACATCAACACAAATTCAATGTTCCAAAATTGCATTCCACACAGCGAGAAACATTATTACCCAACAACGAGAAATAATTCCGAGAATTTCAAACTGACTTGTCACGACGATGCCATTGTTTAGCCGACGCGATCGTCATTGTCGACCTGATAGACCGTGAAAGGCTCGCTTCAGCAAAAGAAGTGCGTAAAATTCCAAATTGAAATGTCAGTGATTCGCATATATTATGAGAAGCTAATCATGTTTTCAAAAAATTGAAAATTTTGAAAATATTGAGGCTTCTTGTAAAGCACCACCAAAACTGTAATATCCATTCCAAATTCTCGGGACCTCGAGTTCGGTCAGATCAATCGGGGAATATCAATTTTGTAGAAAATAGCATGAACCGTGGGTTACGTTCATCGCTGACCGCAGTTAGACGTTTTCAAGGAAACCAGTTTTTTTGTTATCTAGTGCTCACAAAACATGGATTATGATTACAAAAGTGATAGAGGAAGTATCCGTTATGTAGGTCTACTATACAGAAGAATACGAATTAGCCAATTTTTCACTATTAAGGCCTAACAATACGAGTTTTTCTTTCGAAAAATGAGCATTTTTGCGGCAACGTTACAATATTTTCTCTAAACTATAAGAATAGTATACAAAAAAGGGAAAGAAGAAGGAAGAGGACGAAGATGTTAAGGAGACAAATACACGAACAGGGAATGGATAAAGAGGATGATGAACGAGAGTTCGTGTCGAAGAACGGGAGAAGGGACGAAGGGCAAAGGGTCATCAGATGGCGAGTGGCTGCTGGGTCGGCGCGACGGGCAGCGCCGCGGCGCTGGGCGGGGGCGGGGGCGGGGGAAACCGGGGCGGGGCGAGGGAAGCGCTCCGGAAATGGGGGGATAATTACCGGACGGCGACGCGGCCCCATCAGATCCCGAATCGGCGGCGGCGGTGACGGTTGCGGCGGCGGGGCCGGCGGCGGTGGCGGTGGTGGCGGCGGTGGTGGCGGCGGCGGTGGCGGTGGTGGCGGTGGCGGCGGTGGCGGCGATGGCGGTGGCGGCGGGGGCGGCGGGGGGGTGGCGGCGGTGGCGGCGGTGGCGGCAGTGGCGGCGGTGGCGGCGGTGGCGGCGGTGACGGTGTGGCGGCGGTGGCAGCGGTGGCGGCGGGGGCGGCGGGAGCGGCGGTGGCGGCGGTGGCGGCGGTGGCGGCGGTGGCGGCGGTGGCAGCGGTGGCGGCGTTGGCGGCGGTGGCGGCGGCGGTGGCGGCAGTGGCGGTGGTGGTGGCGGCGGCGGTGGCGGCGTTGGCGGCGCCGCCAGCGAAGTGCGCGGTGCGGTGCGGCTGTTGGGCGGACCCTGCCCCCGCCAGATTGGATCGGAACCCCTCCCCCACCACCACCACCAACGCCCACGCCCATGCCCTTTCGCCCCCCCCGACGCCGGCGCCCCATCACCTGCTCCAGATTTTCCATGTCATCCTCCACGCGCCTTCCAGCGACCCTCCTAATTCCCGAGGACTGGGAATCCAATCGAAGTTGCCTTTGCTGCGTATCGACAGGGCGCTCTAACGGATGCGATAACTTTTTAAAGTCGTGTTCCGATCTTAGGGAGAAATTTAAAGAAAATAAACCACGTGTGTTAATTTGAGCTCTTGATAGGAAAAGTTACATGACAAGAGTATTACACTATATGTTCATCATATGAAAATCTAGTTCACTTTTGTTAGTACTTTATGAATGTCCGCAAAAATAGTTATAAGTAGTCTGGAAAGCCCTTCAATGAAAATATCAATATGTATGTTGCAAGCTAGAAATTTGGGTAAACAATGTACCATTATTTGTGGTTGACTAAATAATTTAAATTACATCCAGAAAATACAATATTGTGTGCGAAATAACTTCAGTTTCAATTAGTGATGAAAATGTTTCTCTACAGTTTCTTGAATATTGGTGAACTATCTTGTGCAATGTGAGCTATGCTCACGAGTAGGAAATAAATACTGTTTCTCCGTGGATTACCAAATCCAAAACGTTAAACATTTTAAATGTATATTTTAAGCCTTTCAAGAGACCGAAATTTCGAAGAAAAAAAAATAAACATTAGAAAATATATTTATATCTTGTTTTCTCTTTTGGACATATTACCATACGCGCAGAGGAACAATAACTCTTTGAAGAGAAGCAGGATGGGTTTCACGGAAATAGAAATCAACCCATCGCTCGGCAAAAGGGTTAAAATTGGAAACAGCGTAGGAAAGGAATTCAACCGAAGAAATTATGTCAACAACTAATCGTTGTCAGTTCTCTCTAGATTTTTTTATGTATGCGGAGTTTCTCTTTTCTATAATCATTTTAAAATAGATAATAATATCTTATGAATGTTATTGTAGGTGTCATTTCTCCATCATCTGAATTTGAACTCAGAACCTTCTTGTATTCGAAGCTCCTGTTGCGATATCTTTTCACATCCATCAATATTTAGTACGAAAATATATTTTAATATATTTTGAAGCAAATAAATTTATTAATTTTGCGAAAACAATCTCATTTTCAAGTAATGTGTCTCATTTCTTCTCATATGAGACCTTGTTATTAAAAAAATTCCGATAATTTAAAGCTAAAAGTTCAAGATCCTTATATCTATTTCACGTCATATTTTTACGGGGTTGTAAACGGCAGTACGCCCTCTTTTCGCGGCTTTCAACTCTGGCGTTACCATTGCACACAGAATTCACGATCGGGACGATAAGATCTGATGCTGACGCCACTTTGTTCGCGCTATTCGTCCCTCGCGATGGCTGAGCCAATAGATCGAATGCCCGGCCTCCCATGGGAGGGGGAAGCGGTCGCTCTCCAGAAATGATGGATGCGCGAAACCCTATCTTCAAACGCCCCAAAAATACTGCAATAGAACTGGACCTGGCGGAGTGAGATATAATGACGTGGTGAGGTGATCGAGAGAATCGATGAAAAGACGCTAGAAAATGGAACGATCGAGTAAAATAGAATGAACTGATCCATACTAAAATATACGCAAAAGGAATAAACTGAAGAGAGTCAGGCACGGAGGCAAAGATAGATACAAGATACAGTGGGGAAGGCGAACCGAGACAGAAATACAGAGCGAACGAAAAAAGAAATAAAAAAAGGCGATCAACCAGGAGAAATAGAGAGAGAAGAAGGGAGAAAGAAGTGGGAAAATGAGAGAAGGATAATAAGAGAGGGAGAATGAGAGAGAGAGAGATAATGAGTGAGAGAATGGGGAAAAGAGAAAGGGAAAGAGAGAGGGAGAGACAAAGAGAGAGAGAGAGAGAGAGAGAGACAGATGTTCAATATCCAA
Source organism: Acheta domesticus (assembly GCA_031308135.1). Taxonomy (NCBI): domain Eukaryota; kingdom Metazoa; phylum Arthropoda; class Insecta; order Orthoptera; family Gryllidae; genus Acheta; species Acheta domesticus. The sequence goes on along the minus strand of JAHLJT010009419.1, from coordinate 196,163,178 downwards.
CGCAGGAATTTTTTTATCTTTTTGCCCTCATGGAACAAATAAATATATTTTCAAATACACATAATTATTTCCAAATAACACTTAAAATAATTCTCACAAAATGTTATGAAGTATCAGTGAGCAGAAAACAGAGCAGAAATTTCATTTTCATCGCAAAGTAATTCAAAAATTGAGAAAAATATAATGAAAAGTAAAACAAAATTTGAAGTAAATATATCATTCAAGCCTTGGATATCTTGTAAACAATTTCAACTGAAGATTTTTTAAAAATTATGTCAGGCACATTTTTTTAAATTTGAGTAAATATTGAGTGAGAATAGTTAAGAGGAAGAAAAGTTTCGATACTACTCCGCGCATTCTCACTAGTTTTCAATAGAGGTCTGCAATATTTGAAATAGCACATTGCTTTGTGCTTTCTAGGCTATAAAAATGTTGAGATATTTTAATATTTTTATTCATTTTTGAACACTCTAATAATGGGTAAGGATAACAGTATTTTCTCCTACAACTAAATACAACTCTGTAAGGTGTAAAATAGTATGTAAACAACTGAGGTCGCTTGTTGAGATGAAAACAAATAGCGTAACAACAAAAACCAAACATGAAAAATGAGAATAAAAAAACGGAGGCTCATAGGAATTTACAAAGAGTTGCTTCTAGAACAAAAGACTACCAAGACGACTGTGCGGATGAACAATCTCAAAAGATACGAGAACTCTTTTCACGGTCAAAGAGTCTCAGCAGCGCGAGAAAGGATTCCCCTGAGCACAATGTGTATACTTTAGGACAAAGCGACACGTATAAAGAGAAGTAATATTTTCCTCTCTCAAAGGCAACTTCTCGTGTACTGCAGTACAGCTTGTCCTTACAATATGGTGAGTATACTTTACTTTCTGTTGTATTCTTGATATTCTTGATAAATGATTCTGTTGTATTCTTCTTAATATTTTTAATTTTTGAACATTAGGTGTATTATTACCGTAATACGAAAAATATAAAATCTGTAGAAAAACTATTCCTTAAAATCCATAAAGCATGAAAGTAGCATAGTAAGAGAAAACCTCTTTTATCTCATGACAGTTTACTGCCAGTTTCTTTCGTGCAAATGCGATCTTTCTCTTTCTATGCAGTGATAAGAACTTTAAATACATGTAATTGGAAAAAAAATTCTTTTAAAGCATACTTCAAAGTTTTCTCGTGTCTTTTGTTCTTTATAAACCTCTCAGTGATTATCTACGCCATAGATAATTACTCAATGGCACTGTAATTATTATATAGTATTCGCCTGGCCTTGAAACTTTAGACGCAACCAGAAATCGTGGTTTTCATACAATTAATTACCTCATAATCATGAAATAAGAGAAAGAAAAAATGAATAACATGTAAAATATTACATTTTCTGCCCAAGAAAACTCAAAAATTTGATGGTCATATTAACAGCGAACAAGTGTGTATAGTATTAGTGTTCAAAAATAGATACTAATATAACAAATAAATCAATAAATATTTAATATTAAGATAAGACATCTAAAGGACATTAAATAAATAAGAGTTTCTAAAGAACATGCTTGTTCGGGGGTCTGCATTTATTTTAGGATACTGATGGAGTGAATAGCAAAGCACAGCAGTTCCAAAACCTTGTGATAGCTCAGGGAGAATGATTGATGCACGAAGTTTCTGGATTAACAGGAAAGAAGTTCTTGCACAAACCAGGTTTAATTTTCACAACACTTGAGTACTTATATAAGCACAGTTACAGATCACAGTACATAGCACTTGGGGCGTACCACTTGTTAAAACACCTTGTACAAGCGGTCCCACACAGGTACTTTACACTGTATAGATAGTACAATTGAAATTTTTGCTGTACAACAGCCATCAGCACTATGTTGCACAACTATCTCGTGGGCTGCGAACTGGGAACAGTCCTACTTCGCACAATTGAATAAATACTTTAAGCGTGCTAACAGGGAACAGCCTTAGGTTGCACAATTAAACATAACGTGTGTTATTTTCACACGGAGTCCACTGAACGCAGTACATACACGTGCTTTCCGCAAGTTGTGCAGCGAGAAAACAGAATTCGCGTCCTAACGGCGATAGCGTCGTGAGGGCTGCTTGCGCAGAGCGCATAGCAGAGGGTTGCACACGGCTAACGGAATCCGTAGCACACGGCTAACGGAATGCCAGGGTGGCGTGAATGCACACTTGCGGTTCCGCGAACGTCGGCACACGGTCAGAGAGCCGTTAATTTAAGTTATTTTACGTGGCGAGACTCAGGCCATCAGGCCCGCTCTTGCGTCTGACCACGCTAATTTCGCTACGCTCCTTTCACCGTACAGCGGAGAAAGAAGGTATTATCTCGGCCGACGAAACAGGCGATTTTGAATTTAGCTCAGAGGCTTCCTTTAGCCTTGAGGATATTTTACATGCAGTAAATCTACTAACATGGGAGAGCCGGCTTTACTTCCCCTCCGAAGGAAGGCGTCGGGTTTGAACCTGCAATCTTGGGTACAACAACCTGATACGCTGACCGTTGTACCATCGAATCCGTGGGCGGTATCCGGGGGGGGGGCAGGAACGCGTCTGTGGTGCTCCTATCGACAGCAACTGTCGCATACTGCGACGGTTGCGAATCACCTATTGTGCCTTGCTGGGTATGAAATAAATTTATTTCCTCCGCTTTGCTGTGGGCCCTAACAATGTTAATATTCGTTAATTGCACGTTTTGTACGTTAAAAATTATTTTTAAACTAGTTTAAATGGAAAGTATTGCAAGGAAGTGAAATGACAAATAATTCAATAAACGATAAGATGAGGTAATTTTTATTCATTAATTTTTTTAAGACCTTTAGGGAAGTGGTTTTCCTCCTCCGATAATCATTTTTATCAAGTAAGTGTTTTCAGATTTTGTTTAAATTTTTCAGGCGAATGTTTTACATTAACGTAATCTCACTTCCCGTATATCTTAGTATATATCCTATATCCGTGAACATGTGAAGCATTATGTCTCATTTTATCGAGTGGACGTACAGGTTACTCACAGAGATGTAATAACTTTTGTGATCGATAAAATTCTGCCACTGACCGTATCATGCCATCCTCGGGGTCTCAGTGTGTGAATGAGTAGGAACGGAAAAACATTTTCATTAGAACCGGATCATAAATATATATTTCTTATTTTCAAGTCGCCCATAAATTGAAAGAAATTAACAGCCTTCTACGCTTTAAGACGTCTAGTTTCGTTCAATATCCAGGATGGGAAATATATATATATATATATATATATATATATATATATATATATATATATATACACACACACACACATTACTAATTTCCAACGCACACAAATTGAAAGAAAACTTTGCCTCAACCGGCCATGTAAGAGATGACAAAGGTTTCGTCAGATACACAGGAACATGACAGAAATCCAAAATCATTGAAAGAGTATTGTTTTAACTAAAACAAGCAAATAATTGACAGAGCCTACTCTCAGGCTTTGTGTATCGGAATTATCATATTCCGTGCATTACTTGTGACACGCCTGACGTCATATGATACCAAGACTCCAAGTAAGTTGCCGACTGCCATTAACTATTCGCGTTATGGAGCAGCAAATTTTTTATATTCTTGGTATTTAAGAACTGTTGCACCGTATATTGTTACTAGAATGTTACTGTAGTATTTGTCACAACTGCTTTTGTTAAAAATATTGTATTTATTGAAGAGTTATAAGAAAGTATTTTATTTGTTTTTCTTGAGACGTATGCGTACTACTTTTTGGGAATCCATTTTGTGTCATTTTGTTAAGCAGTATTTTTGCCAGTGCATGCTATTAGTATATATTATTCGTTCAAATTATACATTATTTTTATTTTCACGTATACGTACGTATACACGGAGTGATATACGTAGTAAGTTCTGGAATGCTGCGCGAAAAAATGGCCAATTTTCCGCGGAAAAAAATTAATTGCCGGGCCGTGAAAATGAATAAGTTGATAAGACCAGTCGCTAAATTAAGAAAAAAAAATCCCCTAACAAGTGGTGTAGCCAGAAACCCTGTTTTCTAGGTCCTTGATACCGAAAAACCAATTGAAAGGAAAACGTCCGTCTGTCCGTCTGTCTATCCGTCTGTGAACACTGCTAGCGCCTAAACCATACGTACGATTTCTTTCAAAATGGATATTCCCAGGTCGATCTGATTCTAGTCGAATCTTTGAGATTTTGAAAAAGATTCTTCAAAATTTTGGGGTACTTTATACGAACCCCCCGGCAATTTTCAAAATTTTCTCAAAAACGGCTACAAATTTTTTCTTTAAATTTCTTGAATGAATAGAGTAGAATACACTTATTAACATGACATAGGTCCGATTTTCACGGATAACTCTGAATTTTTGAAAATTTTGAAAGTTTGAATTTTTTTCGGCGTCTTTCTCCAGCTACAAAATTAAAAATAGAGATTTTTCTTTAAATAAAATTTGTTCTGCATATTAAGTTCTCTCATAAAGGTCATGTAAATGTTTCTCAAAATTGTAGTAGTTTTCGTGCAATATTGCGTGCAATATGGGCAACATTAAAAAATTACAAAAACAAGATTTTCTCAAAAACGGCTCCAAATTTTTTCTTTAAACTTTTGGTAAGGATAATGGTAAATGTACTCTATCAAATGACATTAAAGCCGTATTGGTCTATCGGTTGGTTTTTTTCAAAAATTACAAAAATATAATTTTTTACTTGTCTCTGACGTCGTTAATATTTACATTATCGGCGATTTTTTCACACTATTATATACACGAGTATATATGATTTAAATAATGTCAAGTAAAGTTTCTCGAAAACACTACCGTTTTTCTGTGAAAAGTAGCTCCAATTTCGGCATTTTCAGAAACGCTCAAACGCCATTTTCTCATATATGGCTGCACATTTTTTCTTCAAACTTTTTTAACAGATAATGATAATTACACTCTTTTATATGACGTAAAGTTTATTTTGAGTAATATTTTTTTTTCAAAAATTATATAAATCTTAATTTTTTGAAAGATCTCTCACATCTTTAATATGCACATTATCCGCAATTTGTAAAGATTATTATATTTATGAGTGTAAGTGCTTCAAATAAATTCAAATAAAGTATTTTGAAAGCTCAAACATTTTCTGTGAAAATATGCTTCAAATTTCGCATTTTTGGTAGTGCTAAAACGCCATTTTCTCCTAAACGGTATATTATTTTTAAAAGAAAATTGCCATTTACGGCCAGGTTTTTCTGCTCTTTAATATTCTAAAATTAATATTTCCGTTCTACCAATAGGAAACCGAAAACTTAAGAAAATGACAAAAAAATGTACTTTTGGTGGTGATAGATGGTAGCTGGCAAGAAAGAGTATGTGGCAATTCCGAATAGAAAGCGAAGACCCAAGAAAATAGAAAACTAATACGGGAAAGTCTGTGCCATTCTGTAGCACCACTAGTTTAATATTCGAATAATAAATTAATTTAGACATAATTTCAGTGAAGTTAAATGACAATAATTTATTGTCAGACTCAATAAAATGTACTTGTAAATTGACTTCTAATCATTTTTCTAGCAGTGAAAATAAATTCTATAAATTCCCAGTCAATCTTGTAAATGTTTATACTAGAAAGCTGTAAATAGCGTGTTTACAGATATTTTCACTTGCATTAGCTTTTGTACATTTTTCACATTGGAACTTGAAAATAAAATGTATTTTATATTTCAGTGTGTAAAATGTATGTATTCATTGTTCAGTATTATGTTGTTAATTTCCTCATGAACACTTTCAAAAATAAATATGAATTCTGGAAATTATTTGCAATGAAATCACTTATGTTAAGCTCGAACTTCTTTCAAGGTTTAGAATTCAGCTTGAAAAAGAACAGGGAATTTGAATTAAAATCCCAGTTTCAATAACGCTCACTACAGATTTCTCTTGCTGCTGTGGTATTCCTATATTGCTCAACAAAACCTAATAATACCTTATTGTGCCTCCATTCTTCAGACACGTTTCCCAAAATTCAGTGTTGTTTAATTACGAAAAACTTCATTTAAAAACACACTTTTATCATTCGAATCAATGAAAACGTAAGGTTTTCTCTCCATTGTAAATATTCTAAATTTTAAAAATAGAAAGAGTTAAAATGCAAATTAAACGTAAAGACTGACTTTTCAAATTTAATTTAAAGTCTTCAATGGTGCTATTTTATCAGCACTGTAACGTAAAGTATATCGTCAATTCTCACGATCTGTTGTTCTCTGAATTGAACTCATTCTATCATAACAAATGATAGTCTTCAAAACGTAACGCTCTTTATCTGGCAAAACAAATTTGTTTTTAAACTATTCGAACTAAACGCAAAATTATTGTACAAACTAAGAAACATTTTCTTATTAAAATAGTGTACATGGCCAGTACGGCTGGATGTGAAAAAAAGAACATTTACAGCGTGAACCAAATATCACTGCCTATTTCAAAGCATATTAAAACGAGATGGAAAGTCATAAAAATCACAATGTCACTTTAAATAAATGTAAAATAAAATTGACTGGTTGAGAGGATAATACTGCACTTAAATGTTTTTATATGAAACTTCTTTATAAACCGAAGGCTTGTAATTTAAAACCAATGGCAAGAGATGTATCAGTAACCAAAGATATCTTACTGCACATTAATTTCATTTGGGCACGTATACAATACAGAGGTACACTAGCTTACAATTACACTTTCACATCTGTCCGTTACTGTTACATTCATTACGATGATTTCGGGAAGACACGCATTCTACGAAGCATATATGCAGGTATACTACAAAAATTACTACATACAGTTATACCACAATTCATTTGTACTATACATGGTATGTCTAAGCGGGTTGACCAGGCTACCACAGTGGTCACTAGAAGCTACGCGTCTGTCTGCGCAGCGAGACAGAGCATGTGTACAATCTGCGGGCTGAGTGAAGTCAGCGAAGGCAGAGAGGTCGGCCAGAGTTTCAGTCTGGGGTGGCGCCACGAAGGACCGGAGCCAGAGGCAGAGAGTTAAAGGAGCGCTGGCGAAGCGCGCAACTTTTGTTCTCTCATTTCGCGACACGATACCACCTCTCTCTTTTCACGAAATGATTCTATCGTATTTCCCTTTTTCTCTCATTTCACCATTCCCATTGTTTTGAAGATAATTTTATGAAAGTGCATGAGTATGTACTTCGCGTGAAAGTATTGGAACTTTCAAAACAAAATTCTTAAATTACTCTTGTGTTTAGTGAGCTTCATTATTGAAATACCTTAGTATTTTTCTCGTAATAAAGCTTGGTAATCATGAAAAGTTGAAAACACGTCAAATTACAATTAATTATATTTGGTCTAATAATATCGAGGCGTTGAATTGCAAAGTTTTCCTTTCTAGCCTTAAATCTTTGTATTAAGAATAATTACTATAAAAAATCCACTAAGTAACAAGATTTAAATAATTTATAATTTATAAATATTATGAAATTACGAAAATATTGAAGGATATATTGAGAAGCGTATTTACCAAAGGATGAATCCATGTAAATTTATAATAAAAATTCATGAATACTTCATAGAACTGAAAGTTCAATGTCGAACGGGGAGAAAATAAAAGTAAAATAGTCATTACGACTCAGAAACCAGTACAAGGGACGTTTTGCTTAATCTACTGTAGTCAATATAATGTCCGTATACGTTCCACTCCCATTTAATTATAAAAATTATAAAGAATATGCTATACTACATTATACAATGTTTTTCTAGCGTTTCCATGAAGTGTTTCGGATTTTTTTTAACTGTCGTAATATTATTTTAAAGTTATTGACGAAACCATGAGATGCCCATTTCGAGTTGAGACAGTAAATTTTTATAGTAATAGTAATAATAATAATAATAATAATAATAATAATAATAATAAATTTTAACTAGTGATGTTTCAACCGTACATACCAACACGTATTGTAGGTATCAATATCACAACATATAATATTTCAAATTCTATCGTCAGTATGACGCCACTTGAAAACTCAGAACCAAACTCCAAACCAACACTTCAGACACTTGAAAACCCCAAATGAAACGAAACGAGTAACTTTTATTTCTAAAATATAAAAAATATTTTAATGAAGTAGGTATTTTGGTAAAAATCTACAAGGGAATAAAACCCTTCAAAATTTTAATAAGACAAATCTTAAGCCCACATTTAGAAAAAAATATTATATATTTTCAAAATAATTCCGGCCATTTCTTTTGACGTGTCATGATTATGATGAATATGAATGCCTGAGTTATGAAAACAAGTGTCAGTAATTCTGAAGTAATTTTTATTAATAATCATTCTCTTTATAAAACAATAATGATACATTTTTAAAGAAAACCGTCGACATAAAACCCCGAAAGTACCTACTACTGGAGAGAGAACTGCTCTCTCAACTTCCAACATACTTGTAGCTAAAACGAAAAAGATGAAGTTTGCAGATTATGACAAGCAAACAGATTACTATAATACACAGTGTAATCACGCATAACTAAGAAACGATGCATCCGAGGCCCTTAAAACGCGAAATGGACAGATGGAGGAAGGGACGGAGAGTACGGTTCGTATTTGATTTTCCGTGAAATTTAATCACAAGACCATGCATTTTTAACCACAAGCAGTTTTAGAATGTTTACTTATGCACAATATCGGGCGTATTATTCTATAACGCACAGTTCAGAGGCTGGCCGTTCGGTGTTAGATTCCAGTATGAAATTAAGCTATGTTCACTTTTAAAACAATGATTTATAAGGTGTGGAATCTTTGCACGGGATTAACTTATACTTATCAAATAATAAAAGGAACGTACTTTCACCATATGTGCATGTACGTTCGCATTCACAGGAGCACAAGCACAAATCTGACGTTAATTTATTGTATACGTCTGATGATGCATCGATGAAAAACTCAATAATGAAAAATTAAAAATGCCGAACTCTGAATTCTGGTCATATACAGAGAACTGGATGGATTCATTACTGTGCGCATGCGTATAAATAAAATTTCTTGTACAAACAAATGAAATGAAATACTTTCATTGGAAACGACAGGACAATAGCGTCACATTATCTACATTTGCCAGGGTGCTCTTCAGTACGAATAAATGGAGCTCTTTCATTTCGTATAAAAATCGGTTGCGTATTGACTGTTATAAAAGTGCTGTCTCATACATTTTCAGTAGACGCAAACATATTTTAGTTCGGGAATAATTTTGGTCATATTTACATACCATTTTATTAACCGGTGGGGGAGAGCAATTTACCTGTGATTTAATAAAATGCACATGACATAACTAGCAAATATATTTACATTATGTTATTCTGAAAGATGAATTATTGGGAAATATTATGTGATAATTAGAATATTATGCGTCATTAGAAACCGTAGAACGTAAGATAGTGATTAAATTTTAAAGGCAAAATTTTTTGAAATATTAGATTACAGCAAGTAAGAGCTTTTAAGCAATATTAAGATATCACCAAAACAGCTTTATTTCGGTAAACAGATAAATTTACCGTTTTTTAAATATTTACAAGCAGAAATTTTAAGGAATGATTTTTTTAATTGAACCATGATGAAACAGAATAAGAATGAAAAGAATTTTAAAGGGAGAAGAAAGGAAAGGAAAATAGTGTTCAGGAATCAGACACTCCAAATGGCTGCAAAACTTTGAAATGCAATATTCAAAACATATTTTAAAAAATTGAAAATTTTGGTTACAAAATCATTAACTACTCAATTCTACCAACATTTGTCAGGCCGTATCGTCCAAAGCAATATTTTTGCCGACTTCAAAATGGTAAGTATCTTACCAGCAGTACAATTGTCTCTGCTCTTGTTAAACATTTTAAAGGGATTCAGGAGTAGCTTTCTGAGCAGAAAGAGAAACACAATGCACATTTACTTGCGATTAGGGCTCCAGCGGCCGGCTACGTGGGAGTGGCTGTGCGCCGCGGAGCCACGAGGAAATACAGAGTGGCCGCCGGAAGGTGTTCGCGCAGCCCGTGATAAACGCGTGTGCGCAACGCGGAAGACCAGAGCTGGGCGCCTGGCCCCCTTAATGATCGTTTGTGACCACTTGTTTCAACTTTACTTATAGGTAGAGGTTTTACTATAATACACGGAATATTGCTGCTGAAGAGAAAGATCATTTCCAAAGTTTCTTAATTACCTTTGACATGAATAAGTCTTAATTTATGAAAACTGCGGAAAGGAATCTATAAAAGATCTCTAATGAAATGATTATTGCACTTCATGTAATTTACAAATTAAAATTTTAAAAGGATTTTTTATGAATTGAAAATTAGTTTCTACAATGTCTTTTAGCGCAAAAAGTATGCATTAATTTTCTTCTGCTAACGTACGCCGTACAACTTTATTTTCGTTTTATAGTTAATTTCTGCATGTTAATTTTTCGGAAAGTTTGTTCAGATCAGGAATACTCAAGAATAGTAGTATACCGTGAAAAATATTAAAAGAACTGAAAATATCGAGTTACGTGTCTTGATTACCATTTTCATGATGCTTTATTCAAAAACGCAAAGTCGTTCAGGAACAATGAGTAAAATAATCGAAACAGAAACATGCACTCTAAAAAGAAGCAACACATAAAAATTTATTTGCCTATGTTTGGTGTTAATGTAAGATAACACACAGAATTCGCCACCTCGTTTCAACCGCAACTAATATTGGCTTCCTTTCCCCATTTCATTACTGAAAACGGATGTTATAGAATTTTCAGATATGAAAGCAAAATTGAAGGAAACAATTCCTCCATAATAGCACCGGAGCCGTGAAGGTGTTGACAAGAGCTACGTAAATATAACCCACATATTGAGGAGCAGAAACAAAGGAGAGTTTTGCTTTGGGAGTCTACTGTACCGCCCGGAAGTTAATGTAGTCACAAGTGCAGCGCAACCTACGCAGACATCTTAACTCATTCACGCAGACCCTCAGTACCAGAAGTGCCTCCGCGGGCGGAATCCTCCTCGAAAACCCTCTCCGACGGGAGGTTGAGGGAATTTAATGGCGTCTGCGGGGGGCCGCAAGCGGGAGGCGGCGGCGGCGGCGGAGGAGCTGGCGGAGACGACGCTGGCGCTAGCGCCACAAGAGCTGAGACTTGAGGGAGATCCGATGGCAGTGGAGACGGCAATGAGTGACGGCGGAGTCGGAGTCACAAGGCAACGAGAGCAGGGTTGCGAAGCCAACTCGTGGCGGAAACGCAGGCAGGAGGGGGGTGGGAAAGGCTAACAGGAGAAAGAGTGAACGCCAAAAACGGGGAAAAACGCGTTGAAGAAAAAATTTCAAGTGAAAGGGAAGCGGAAAAGAAAATGAAGAGGGGGAAAAGGAGACAAAGCCGGAGGCACAGAAGGAAGCGTTAGTAAATGGAAGGAGAGACTAGCGGAAAGTGAAGCTGAAGGCCGAAGGGAAGATAAAAGCTATGGAGATGAAGGTGAAGGCACTTGCCGATGTTGTGGTGGGTCCGGAAGTGGAAGCAGCCGTCGGAGGTGTTGCAAGTGGGGGCAGATGGTGCGGTGAAGGCGATACTGGATGAGGAGGAGGATGAAACAAGAGGAGCAGGCGGAGGGGACAGCCGAGGTGGAAGGAATATCAGGAGGCACGGAAGCGGAGTCGAACGCAGAGGTGGCAGTCGAGGCGGCGAAGGCGGAGTGGGTGGCGGTTGTGGATGTGTGTGGGGAGAAAATAGGAGGGGCTGAAGCGGAGCCGAAGGGAGAGCCAGAGGCGGGTATGGATTGAGAGGCGGAAAACACGGAAGAGGAAGCGCAAACAGAGGCGGTTGAGGCGGAGGATGAAGAGATGGAGGTGAAGGCGGAGGCGAAGCAGACGGTGGTTGTGGAGGAGCGGAAGAAGAAGGGTTCGGCGTGGGGTCGAAGAGGGAGATATAGACGGCGGAACCGGCGGAGGCTGGTGTGAATATGAGGCTGAATGGCGTTTAAGGAGGTGGAGGTAAAGGCGGTGGAGGTAAAGGCGGTGGAGGCGGGTTTACGTGTGGGGTGGAAGGGAAGGAGGAGGTTGAGGAGATGGAGGCGAAGGTGGATACGGCGAGAGCGGAGGCGGTAATGAATGGGAGGTGGAAGGAACCGAGACGGTTGAGGTTGTGGGGGTGAAGGCAGCGGAAGCAGAGGCAGGTTTGTGTGTGGATGTGAGGCGGAAGAGACGGTGGAGGCGTAAACAAGTGTTTGAGGAGTTGATAATGAGGAGGAACAGGCGGAGGCGAAAGAGGAGGCAGTTCTGGAGCAGGGAAATAGAAGGGAGAGCTGTAGGGGTTGGAAATGGCGGAGGCGGGTGTAGACGTGACCTAGAAGGGACAGATACGGCTGAGGAGTTGGAGAAAGAAGAGGCGGATATGGAAGAGACGGGAGAGGAGGAGTGTGGAAATATGGGACAGAGACGGCTGAGGAGTTGGGGCGAAGAAGGAAGACGCGGAGGTGGACGCGACGGGAGCGGAGGAGCGTGTAGATGTGAGTTGGAAGGGAGGGAGGCGGTTGAGGAGGTGAATGTGGAGGAGGCAGAGGCGTGTCGATGTGAGGTGCAAGGGACTGAGACAGCTGAGGAGAGGGAGGCGGTGACGGCAGAGCCAGGCGTGGATGTGGGGTGGAAGGGACAGAGTCGGCTGAGCGAGTTGGTGGTGGCGGAGACAGGGTGTGAAGTGAAAGGGACAGAAGCGGCTGAAAGAGCGGTGGTGGAGACGTGTGGGGATGTGGAGTGGAAGGGACAGAGGCGGCTGACAGAGCGGTGGTGGAGACGTGTGTGGATGTGGAGTGGAAGGGACAGAGGCGGCTGAAAGAGCGGTGGTGGAGACGTGTGGGGATGTGGAGTGGAAGGGACAGAGGCGGCTGAAAGAGCGGTGGTGGAGACGTGTGGGGATGTGGAGTGGAAGGGACAGAGGCGGCTGAAAGAGCGGTGGTGGAGACGTGTGTGGATGTGGAGTGGATGGGACAGAGGCGGCTGAAAGAGCGGTGGTGGAGACGTGTGTGGATGTGGAGTGGAAGGGGCAGAGGCGGCTGAAAGAGCGGTGGTGGAGACGTGTGTGGATGTGGAGTGGAAGGGACAGAGGCGGCTGAAAGAGCGGTGATGGAGACGTGTGTGGATGTGGAGTGGAAGGCGCAGAGGCGGCTGAAAGAGCGGTGGTGGAGACGTGTGGGGATGTGGAGTGGAAGGCGCAGAGGCGGCTGAAAGAGCGGTGGTGGAGACGTGTGTGGATGTGCAGTGGAAGGGGCAGAGGCGGCTGAAAGAGCGGTGGTGGAGACGTGTGTGGATGTGATGTGGAAGGGTCAGAGGCGGCTGAAAGAGCGGTGGTGGAGACGTGTGTGGATGTGGAATGGACGGGACAGAGGCGGCTGAAAGAGCGGTGGTGGAGACGTGTGGGGATATGGAGTGGAAGGGACAGAGGCGGCTGAAAGAGCGGTGGTGGAGACGTGTGTGGATGTGATGTGGAAGGCACAGAGGCGGCTGAAAGAGCGGTGGTGGAGACGTGTGGGGATATGGAGTGGAAGGGACAGAGGCGGCTGAAAGAGCGGTGGTGGAGACGTGTGGGGATGTGGAGTGGAAGGGACAGAGGCGGCTGGAAGAGCGGTGGTGGAGACGTGTGTGGATGTGGAGTGGAAGGGGCAGAGGCGGCTGAAAGAGCGGTGGTGGAGACGTGTGTGGATGTGGAGTGGAAGGGGCAGAGGCGGCTGAGCGAGCGGGCGGCGCGAGGCGCGTGGAGCCGCTGGCTGCGCGTGTCGTGCGGGCTGCAGGGCGCCGCTATTATTACTGCCCCGCAGCGCGCTGCGCGGCGGGCGCTGTCGGGCGGCGGGCGGCGCCGTGTTAGCGCCTGCTGCGGGCTCCCCACCCGGCGCGGAGCACAGGCCGCCACAGGCCGCGCCAGGTGCGGCCGCTCCCTTAAAGAGAGCTGCTCCGCCACACGCGCTCTCGCACTCCTCGCTCGCGCCGGATGACGCACGAGTGCGAATCGCCCGACTCGGTTTCTTTCACATTTCCCAAAGCTGTAATAGTATATTCTGAAACGAGCGTAGAATGATAGCTATTATTCACGACTTGATGTTTACGACATGAGTGACGTAGGAGCGAGTGTCGGAAATTCTACAAGTAAATAATAGACATTCTAAGTGAGTAGACGACTATACTTTCTCTACGACTTTGAAATTGACGTTTTAAAAATAGTTAATGAAAATTTTTAATTTTTCGAAATTATACTACATTCACTGTACTTTTTTTTAGTTAATGGAATATTTTATTACATTATTTAAAAATGAGTAAACTGGTGGCAGAATTCCGTAATAATACAATCATATTGCAATAATAATAATATCACAATAACCCCACCTTCAGTATGTTACTAATAAATAGGGGTTAACTTTCACAGTTGTGCACAAAAGAGAATTAAGAAGAACAGAATAGAAGTGAAGTGTTTATAATACAGGGGAATTGAGGCGCAAATGTAATCTGCAACGCTCGTTATTCTGCAATAAATATTATCATCTTCCATAAGTCTGAAACAACGCGTTGGATGCCTTAAAACTCTCATTTTACGCCGTAATGCACTCAGTGAAGTGTTTTTGAACGTTCTATTATATTTTGGAGGTTTCTCTCACTTTCTAGCAGGTGTTGTCAGAAACAGATGATTTACAATCTACGGAATATTTTCATCTAATTTCGTTTATTCTTTAAAATTATAATAATCTTCAGCGCTGCTGTTTGCAAATGTAACTCTTTTCAATACTGAATATTCTACATTCATATACCAGCATATATATTTGGAATATTCTCCTGTCTTCTTCAATGCTCAAGTTGTTCCAAGTTGGAAGGAACCTCCAGTCATAAACATGACTTCTCGCGCGAATTACGTAAGCCACTACATCACATAAACAATTACGCACGTTCTCGCGAAAAGCTACGTTCTTGTATCTATTGCTCCCCTGAAAAGCCAAGTAAAAGTATCCTTGGCTGTTTGAAAATTAGTATAGCGGTACTAAATTAAAGGCCGGTTTGTTCGAAAAACAGATTTGGTGGTGAGGCGACGCCAGCTGTGAGTGTTGTCAAAATCACTGGCATTTCCATCGTTAAAAATTGAGAAATAACAATGGCAGTTGCAATAAACGTTGTTTTGACATGTCACTTTATACTGCCCTGTCATGTAGATACATTTTAACATAATTTGAATCAGATTAATCAGAGCTTTAAATCTGTCGCTTTTTCTCGTAATGGAGCTTAAAGTTTGTTGGAATAACTTGTTGATTTAGTTTTAGAGAGATAAAGTCATAAATTATGGAGAGGAGATCCATATTGCATTTACGCATGCGTTACGTAGTAAGTTTGTTCCTGTACGTTTGCTTGGGATAACTGTACTAGAACGCACTATTACGCAACTCTCCATCATGCGTTTAATTTGGAAATCTTATGAGAAATAATTATAATAGAAAGGTATCTAAATTCTTTGAATGTAATCAGTAGAAAGAATCGGATTTTAAAAATATTTTACAATATTAAATTATTGCTTACTTCAGACATAAAATATAGATAAATTGGCATGAATAATGATTGAAGTAAGGATTTAAACAGTTGAGCCCAGCAATTGCATTTATTCTTATGCGTACTCACTAAATTAGAAAATGATTACCGATGGAAGTTATTATGAAATATTGCCATATCCTTACACAACTAGTGTACACAAATGTATCGAAAGTACACAAAAAGCAAATATAGCATTCATACTCTTCCCCTTGAATTCCTCCACGTTCACTAGTTCTTATCACCTGGAAGATTCATATTCTCAATGGCGGGAATTAAACCACCAACTTAGATTTGCAAATCTGATCCACGAAACCAGCAAGAAACATCTTCTCTGAAATATTAAAGAAAAAAACAAAGAGCCGGAGACGTTAAAAAAAGATGGCTGGTGAAATGCAAAGCTACGCATTTCTCATGCAATGACCTCGAAATTTGAACGTAACAGGCAGAATCGCAAGGGACTCCTGTATATACTCCACCGCGGGTTCCCGCAAGGTGAAGTGCAGCGAACGGCAAATATTCCACCAAGGTGAAGGTGAGGTTGGAGGAGAGGGGGAGATGAGGAAGGGATAATATGGAGGGCAAAGAGACGACGAGGAGAGGGATGACACGAGAAGCGGGCGGTGTGGAGCGAGGGCGATTGGAGAGGGCAGACGGGGTATGGGAAGACCTGGGATTGTGTGTGGCGGGGGGGAGAGGGGGTGAGGAGCAGAGAAGCGGGGATAGTGGCAGGGCAGAAGTTGTGCGGGGTGGATGAGCAGGGAGAACAAAAGTGGCCCTGAGAAGGGGCAGGAGATGAGAGGACAGTGGTGATGCGGGTAGAATGGCGGTGTGCAGCTACGCGACAGGGGTGGCTTGTTGTGGGGCAGGAGCGGTGTGCAGCTGGTGGCTAGGAGTGAGTGGTGTGCAGCGGGTGAGCCAGGGTAGGGGCGGTGAGAAGCAGGGGTGCGTGGAGAGAGGTGGTGTGCAGCTACGCGACAGCGGTGGCTTGTTGCCGCGGGGCAGGAGCAGTGTGCAGCGGGGCGCTGGGAGTGGGTGGTGTGCAGCGGGGTGAGCCGGGAGCTGCGGGGATGGCAGAGGCGGTGGAAGTAGGAGTGTGTGGAGTGAGGCGGTGTACAGCTACGCGACGGGGGTGGCTTGTTGTGGGGCAGGAGCGGTGTGCAGCTGGTGGCTAGGAGTGAGTGGTGTGCAGCGGGTGAGCCAGGGATGGATGTGTGATAAGGGCAGGGGCGGTGAGAAGCAGGGGTGCGTGGAGTGAGGCGGTGTGCAGCTACGCGACGGGGGTGGGTTGTTGCCGCGGGGCAGGAGCGGTGTGTAGCGGGGGGCTGGGAGTAGGTGGTGTGCAGCGGGGTGAGCCGGGAGCTGCGAGGATGGCAGAGGCGGTGCGAAGTAGGAGTGCGTGGAGTGAGGCGGTGTGCAGCTTCACGACGGGGGTGGGTTGTTGCCGCGGGGCAGGAGCGGTGTGCAGCTGGTGGCTAGGAGTGAGTGGTGTGCAGCGGGTGAGCCAGGGATGGATGTGTGATAAGGGCAGGGGCGGTGAGAAGCAGGGGTGCGTGGAGTGAGGCGGTGTGCAGCTACGCGACGGGGGTGGGTTGTTGCCGCGGGGCAGGAGCGGTGTGCAGCGGGGCGCTGGGAGCGGCTGGTGTGCAGCGCGAGAGTCGCGGGAGGGGCGGCGGTCTGCCAGCGACAGTGCGCGGTGCGCGCGCGCGTGTCGGAGAAGGAACGCATGCAAATTTGATGGGCTGCGCCGGAAGCTAATGCGCCGGCAAGCACAGCGCCTGCTTCTCCCTCGCGAAAACCGAAACGGCGGCGGCGGCGGCGGCGGCGGCGGCGGCGGCGGCGGCGGCGGCGGCGGCGGCGCAGCGCAGATGTTACACGCTTCAACAGAACGTCTGCGAAACTTGCGCAATTACGCGAGTTTTTCTCATCATTTTTTACTTTAACGCAGCCGAGACGAGGCGAGTTGAGGCGAAAAGCGTTCAAGATGGGAAATTAAAATATTCTTCATCTTCAAAAAATTCTTTAAATGGGAAACTCATTCTCCTGTAAGAAACGTGAAACATTCAAAACGTTAGGATATCCATTACGAGATCTACTTGTGGAATTTATAATCACTAGACAATCTTAACTTTTCTGCATAATAGCTGGTTTTGTCTTCCATTAAAAAAATCATTTGTATTTAAGAGAATATTTTGAAGTTTTACGTTATTGTTTGCTTCCATTAAATTTTAACTAGTTATAAACATTGGGTAGATATTAGTGTCCAATAAGTCAATATTTAAACAACTAGTTTTGAAAAATTAAATATAGAGTTGAGATAATATTATAGAGTTGGGAAAAGTATTAAGATGGTTAAATGAAACATCAATGCAATTCATTGTAATTGCGCGAACTTGACTCATTAAAATTTCGCTAAACACATTCGATTCGTATATTTTTCTTAAAGGAATTGTTAGGGATTCTGTTCTCCGTTAAATGGGAATTTAGTCTCAAAAAACTAAATTGGATATACATGTTAGTCCTTCTGTAATTAAGAATCAATGTCTATTTTTTAAGATGTAGTACACTAACTTCAATATCTTATGTCCACAATTTGGTGCCGAAAATGCACTTATATTTATTTCAAATATTCCATATTCTTTAAATTTCCTATAATTTTATTTCTCTCTCCCTGGGTATCTCTATTTACCCCTCGGTGTCACTTAATGATTCCCTTTCTCAGCCATCGCAACATTCTTTTCTTACTTATGAAAAGTCTTTTTTTAACTACTAAGGTCATTTAGCGACCCCTGCCAGTAATATTGCGGGTAACAGTAATGGATATGGACACGAATAAATATCCATGCTCCGGACGGGATTCGAACACGCAACCCTTCAGGTACGAGGTAGCTATGGCTCTTCAGCCTTGGCGACCAGGTCTCTCCTTGGAGCTTCCAAGAGATACTTCCACCCTCTATTTCCTCTGCTTTCGCTTTCTGTTCTCATGGCTGGCCGTGTCGGTTACAGACTCGCTCTTTGCTCCAGCAGTTGCCCCTACCGTTCTTCCTCAGCCCACGCTCCGACTCTCTGAAACAGATAGCTCCTTCTCCGCACAACCGCCACCCTCCAACTTGCGATTCGCAGCTCTTAGCCGTATAAGCCACGCCGTTACGGCATCGAGACCTCTAATGCAGAATTAAAGGTACTACTTCTACGTTTCCCGATTGCAATTACATTTTTAACGCAAGGATCACAGCAGTTTACAATTGCCCTATGCCCACCACGATTCTTTTTCCTCTACCACTAACCAAAGTCCAAATTCCCATTCACGAATAATTACATCGCAAATTTCACCCCTGTGTTTCAGTGTGTTTTACCCGCATTCTACATAATTCACTACCTCTTACTGAACAATTCTCATGTTCATCCAAAGAATTTATTTACTTTTATTTATTTTACGTCAAATACAGTTAAAAACTATGTATGACGTGGGGGGAGAAGTGAATTCTTTGCACGTTTTCATAATTCTGTAAACCCTACCCTAAGCCATGTACATGTTGAATTTTCAGTACAAAAAGATATAAACGTTCTTTGCGAGGATTGTTAACAAAATATTAGCTCCGATGTAATAAAATACATTCTGAAGGGCAAAACAACTATATATTTTAGCTCTTACATCCTCATCATGACCTTTATGAAGGAATAATACTTTCTATTGCGACAACGTGGAGAATGAATTCTAGAAGACTCGCACAGATAATGAAGTTACATTTATGTTCAAAAGCTAAACAAGGGGCCATCTCAACATTTTCTCAGAGGATCAAGGAAACTGGACAAAAATATTTAATTAAAATGAGGGTCATTGACCCAGAAGCTGAGATACAGTACCTGTAATAGGTTGTTTAGAATTATACGATAAATTGTAAATAATACATTAAATATCATTGTTGAAAATGGAAATTACTTTCCTTTTTGATCTTTGGTGTAGTCTCTAATTGTATAGAAACAGTTATGCTACAGAAAAGATTTTGCTTGGAATTTTTGTATTGAATTTAATAGTTTAATGTCATCTGGCAAAGTGTTGTAAAATAATTTACAGTACATGTATTGTATGTGAATTTTGTAGTGAGCTGCTGATAGCGTCACCAGGTGAAAATGTTACTGTCTAGTGTTATAGTTGTAGATATCGGCGTTTGTTGAAAATATATTCCTGCCCTTAAGTAAGTTATTTTTTATAAAAAAACACTGATTTTAAATCAAGAGACAAGGTAATAAATTAGATTAATCAAGAATATGACAAGAATCACGAGGGTGGTATTTTTCTATTATTCGTACAATTCTTTTTTTGTTATCCAAAAGTAATCTAAAAAAATTTAAATTTAGACAAACACTTCTCCTGTCAACATTCAATAATTTTCATATCTGATATTCTCTTATTGTACCTTTTGAATTTGTTTCTTCTCTCACACCAGCCAACATTGTTGCCACCGCCTCTTTTTTACAGCCCTCGTTGGCGTACGCTGACGTCCCAATATCTACGTTTCGGTGCAGCCACGGAAAGTGAACTGTTAGGTGGCTTCCATTAAACGTCTTTCCCCCAAGACGCACAATCCTGTCACCACTGGTCCCTTAAAGGAGAATTGGTTGGCCGGGCTTCCTACCTCCACAATAAGATCCCATTATCTTAAGTTGGCAAAATTGCGTGACTTCTCCGTTTTTGTCTCCCTTTCTGTGTCTCTGCCTCCGTGAGTCTCTCTCTTTCTGGCTCTCTGGCTCCTGGCTTTGGCTATCTCTTTCTGACACTGTCTCTCTCTTTCTGGCTCTCTGGCTTTCTCTTTCTGACTCTTTGGCTCTCTCTTTCTGACTCTCTGGCTCTCTCTTTCGAGCTCTCTATCTCTCTTTCTGTCTCTCAATCTCTCTCTTTATGGCTCTCTTTCTCTTTCTGGCTCATTATTTTTTCTGGCTCTCTTTCAATCCTTCTCTCTTTCTGGCTCTCTCTTTCTCTCTCTTTCTGTCTGCCTGTTTCTCTCTCTCCCTCGGTACCTCACAGTATCTCTTTCTCTTTGTCTGCCTCTCTCTTTCTCTCTCTCTTTGTTTCCCTCTCAACCTCAGAATATCTCTTCCTTTTTATGTCTTTTTATTTTGTCACTCTCTCTCTCTCCCTCTCTTTCTTCTCCTCTCCCACTCCGCTGGAAGCAAACGTGCCATCGTCCCAGCTTTAGTGGCTCGCGATACGTTTGCCTGAGACATCTACCCCTCCTTCCCTCTCCTCTTCTTACCCCACCGCTCTCGCACAGCGCTGCGTGAACGGAATGGTAAACAGCGTCTGGCATGCATTTAAATCCCTCTTCGATGGGGCACCGTAAACAAGAACAAACACCCGGAGCATGATAGGCTTATCATTTGCCTGCATCAATTTACAAGATCCCTTCTATTTTGTCTCTTCCATACACAACACTTGAAGTCGTATTTACAGTTAATTCCGCCTTTAGGATAGAAATTTTTGTAACCGAAAATTTAAAATAATTTGCAACCATATTTCCCTTTTAACCGACCATTTTTAAGCGACCCTTACTACGACGACTAACTGTAACATTTTTGTCAAAATTTGAGACTGGTAAAACCTGGACAGAGCCGACCTGGATGACCGCGATGGCTATGAGCGTGTACAGTTTCAGCGCTTCGGAGCGAATACTGTCGGGTTCGAATCCCGCTTTGGGCATGGGTGTTTGTTCTTTGTCTCCCATGTATGTGTTGTCGAGGAGGGCCTTACGATCTGCAGACCCCAGATCAGGGGAGTCCGCAAAGATGTTGGTGTTTATGGTCGGATATGGGTTCCATCCGGACGTAAAGATTAACGGGCTGTCGGCTGGATTAAAGCCCTAGAAAGAAGAAAGAAAAAGAAATCCTTCACATATTTCTGAAAAATATTATTTTATTATTTACTTTTTAATGTTTTCTTTAACCTTGTTAAATCAATAGTTACGTGTCAAAAAGCTTGTCTTTCATACGTTTCGTGGAGTGGAAAGATATTATTTTAATTTTCATTCTGAGAATTCATATTTAAAATTACCGTCCCATTTTTCTGCGTTCCGTTTTTTCTGATGATAAAACCTACCCAAGTCTTTAAATCATGGTACTGAACTGTCAATGCAACCCTACACTCCCCCTTTAGACAGAACGATCTTGTTAGGCAGGTGCGACCAGACAGAGTTAACGGACGTGCTGGCCCCAAACGCCTTTCTGCTTGCGCTTCTTAATTGAATTTCCAGGAACGCGTGGTTGGATTTCCGCACTATAGTAATGAATCCTCCTGTGCAGACAATATATGGCTCTGAAATGAAAAATTTGAAAGTTCTCATTCTCTCAGATCCAACGTAACAATTTAAGAAATATTGGATGGAAATTTAATTTTTAAGTTGAAATCAATTGTTTTGTTCAATCAATTCAATTGTTAAGTTTTAATTTTTAAGTTGATTATCATTGATGCCTATTTTTCTTGCCTCCTCTTCTTCCTGCTTTAATTCTTTCTCTTTTTTCTCCTTTCCTGCGCCTCTGTTTCCTCATTTTCATGTCCATCTCCTATGTCACTTACTTTACTCCTTGGTCTACTCCTATTATCCTCCGTTTCCTCCTTCTCTTTTTAATATATTAAAAAATAAAATCATACATTTTCCGCACTTGCTGAAATGAAAATGATAAAAGCACACAACTGCAACAGTAGATTATTTGAAGAATATGTTTTGCAAATTTTGTGGGTGAAATCACATAACACCAAGAACAAATTCTAAAATTTCTGCAGTTAGGAAACTTTGGAAAGCAAGAAGATAAAACAGAAACATTCAATCTGAAAAGAATTGTTTCATTATTGGAGAAATTTTTATGATGTTACCAATAATTTTATAACTGTACAAAAATTATATTGAAACTTAAAATGTTTATTTTCAAAGTTTCAATTATTATCCAAGTGCTTAATGTTAGTGATTGAAAGTTTCAAGTATTGTCCAAGAGCGTTACTGCTAGTGATTTTTGTGAAAGAAGATAGAAAAGGAGAGGAAAAGGAGTAAGATAGAAAAGTAGTTGTATTTAAATGACTTGCTTTTCTACATTGCGTTCGGAACTCTGAAACACTGATAGCTTCTTTTCAAAATCATGTAACATTAAAATTGTATTTTGAAATGTCCTGTGCACATTTGACTTTTGAAATATACGTATATCGTAATCAGTCCTAAATGAGGTCATACCTTTCATTTACTACTGCTCCTTTTTTCAGGCATCGAAAAAATTGTCTGGGACACGTGTATCTACTCTTGATAGTAAAATTAGAAACTGGAGGGTAAAATTAAGATTCCGCTTTGAAAGGTAACACAACCCACCACCCACAAGAGAAGGGCAGTGCAAGCTACAACAAGGAAGTGACCTTCGAAAACATAACATTTTTATTTCATTTTTCCGTTCTTATCGATGATTGAGATAAGTATTGTGGAATTGAAATTTAAATTATGCAAGGTTACAGTTTAGGGTGTCTATATATTAAAATGCAAATGCTGAAATTAATGTTACTTTAGTAATTAATGATTTTATTATCTCATTACATTAATTATTTTATCGTTTATATTCACCTTTCTATTCTTTTTACTCGCGGACTCATAGTGGATAAATGATACTTTATTATATCCGATGACATGAAAAATACTTAAGTATCAACACTTTGAAAAGTGATCGTATAAGATAAAATGTACATGATAATGTTTAAAACACTTCCGCTCTCTCTAGCAATGATACACGCGCGCTAGCGAACTCGTAAATATTGGGAGTATTAATGGCAACCCTCTTAATTCTCAATATTTTACCTTTTTGTGAAAATTGAGTAGTAACTCTCCAATAAACTCGTTCGTTCAATGAGTTTATCATTACGGCAACCAACAGCACAGTGTTCTTTTCTTTATACGATAACCCCTAGCAACTGGCAGAAAGCAACTCTTGTATCTCATAGAACATGCTTCACGGCTGGCTGCCGTTGAGTAGTGTTCTGGCACGAGGTAATCTCCTCCTCTGTGCAACACCGTCGCTGCCTTGCTCGCTGCAACATCGTTGCATAACCGTAGTTTACTTGGCGCATCGGATGTACGAACCTACACAGCATATTGTTCAAACTCTGCATCTCACTTTATACTCAGCGTATGTTCCCATTATGTTTCCTCGTACCAAAAAAATCGTAGTCACTCCACATCTTCCCCAACGCCAACCTGACTTCCACGCGCGGCATGTGCACGCGTCACGCGGCTCGAAGGGGGAGGCGCGAGGAAGGGCAGGGCCTTGTCGCGGGCGGGCGGGCGGGCGGGCGGGCGGGCGGGCGGGCGGGCGGGCGGGCGGGCGGGCGGGCGGGCGGGCGGGCGGGCGGGCGGGCGGGCGGGCGGGCGGCGTCGCCTCGCGTCGGCTCATCCCTCCCTAACAAGCACCACCGAATGGGTGCGCGCCAACGCAGCAGCTTTTCCGCACCAACGCGGCGCCGTGCCCTTAACAAGAGCGTGGGTGGAATAAAAAGGTAAATGCTACGACACGGCGAATGGAATAACACGCCCGCTTAATGCTCTTAAACACATCACCGTTGCTGTTAGAAGCAGAAAATCTCGTACGTTTTAGTTAGAATGTCAGTACCGAAACAAGGGAATAATCGGGGAATTAAGTTGCGTAATACGCTTCGTCGGTGAGGAAGGATCAACAATAATACTACGAGGGTACGATTATAAGTATGTTTATAATTGATTACAACAGTACAGAATAAACAATGAGATCATTTTTTTGACAATAGGCACTATGTTAAAAACGCTTTTTAATGTACTTAACCGTCTTAGCACCAGATTTCCGATACCTTTAGGAAAAAGGATTTTTGGTTGAGCACCAAGCCATGTATACTTTCTGCCTCCTCACCTGTCGACTAGAGGCAAATTTTAGACCGCTTAAAGTACTTTTAAATTAACCACACAGGTAGTAATTAGACGTGACAAGAATAGATGTTAATCGTGGATGCTCTGCCATCTCTAAATACAGATTCTGAGGAGCTTGGGCGCCGATATACGGATGCGCGTTGGCTTTGCAACAAAATAAAGTCTTTTGAAATCCATCTTGGCATACTCATATGCAAAATCTGACTAACGTGCATATGGTTTGCCACTTCATCAATAGTCAGTCATCGGTTATTCAAAATTCAGGCTATGCACTTGCTCAATATTGGGATCATTATGAGGTTACATAAATAGTCACTCACTTCTTGCGACGGAGGCAGGATTTTCAACACTAGCCTGTCAGCTAGGTCGAATTCAGTCGTTGTCTGGAGAATTCCAGCGGCCGGCTGCTCTGAAGGATCAATTTCCGTGGTTTCTCCGATCAACACGGGCCGAAAATCGGAGCAGTACCGTAACAAACGGGCCACGGACCGCGCGCCATCTTTCCTTTCTTTTCCTTGTCTTATCCTCAACCCTTACTGACACACACTTACACTAACATGCACTACACTACCACACATGTCGGAAGATCGTTCGGGAGCTTAGAGCTTTTCCCGCCTGGGGCGGTGCTCCGCTGGTGAGACACACCTGATTGGGGAAAACCCCTCTAGTCGACGGTAGGTCGGCGTCGGACCATCAGGAGGGGGCAGATCACCGCCACCTCCCGATGAAAAGCATGCACTACACTTATGGGACTAATGGCCTCTGTCGTTGACGCGCCCGGAATCATTGACAACAATCACACATTTCTTTTCTCATCCTGCATGATTGTTTGACTACTTTTGAATGGTCCAATGCACTGATAAACTCTTCGCTAAGAAAAATTTACTTTGAGCTGGAAGTCTTTCAATTTTTTATACACATTCTGATCACAAATCAACTGATTGCGATAGCCTGTTCTTTTTTTTCTGTGTGTAAACGGAGAGTGGTGCGACCGTGATTTACTCGCAACCACTAAGCGAACATCAGGTCATAACGCTGTAATTTACCAGAACCAAATTTTTACGTGGTCATCTAAATGTTACAGGTCCAGAAAGCTGTGTAGGCAACGTGATTAAAACGAAAATGCATATATTTATTAACTTACCCTCGTAAGTAATCTGCGTGTTGTTTTCATTCTACAATATCCAGAAATGTTCAGGAGTTTGTTTTGGAAAAGGAGGAAGTAAAGCAGCATTATTGCTTTTGTTTATATTCGTAAGGATTTAAGTATATCTGTACATTCAATGGAACAATTTTAAGGGGCTATCAGAGCGATGGATTTGCAAATATAATCGTTCAGACTTTTCCTTATTTACTGTTGATGTATGAGTAGTTCAGGTAAGTCCTGTACATACTGTGTTCAAAACTAAATACTATTCAAAAACTATACGTACCCTAACTTAATATTTAATTCTTCTAATGACATAATAACAAAGACTTAGAGACAATAGGAGACATACAGAAGAGCACCTAATAATTTAATATTGAAATGTGCTGTTAATGTAAATCTCGTTTTATTACAGGTTGTTAAATAGTCGAAATAGCTTCGTTGAAGTGGGTACTTTGACGTATTGAATCTCTCTATTAATAACTACTGAAATTTACATTTCAATAGTTATTATTAAAGACATGGGTGATGCGGTGGGTAATACGTGATAAATTTAGGATCGCATTTGCAAATCTTTGCCAGCAGAGCTCTCAGAAGGCTTGCTGGGAGGAGAAGGGCCGACTGTAATTTTAGAACGTTCCCTAATCCTCTCCAAGGTAGCAGGTTTCTATGAGCTGGTTCGGGACGCGCTGGCAACACTATGCGAATATTACACATTTGAATGCCATTATTTGTGGTTAATATAAAATCATTGAGTTGTTTGTTCCTACATACATTCTCTTTTACAAATTAGTTTCTTATGAAACTGACAGTCGGAAGTGAACAAAGCAGCGTGTGTAGGTCTGTTCAATCTCGCGAACAATTACAAGGAAACTCGCCAGCAGGGAGCTGCCTCAAATTGTCTTTCCCCCGCGCGGCCAACATTCTTCGACTGCCCCACCTTCAAAGTTTCTCACGGCTCTAGCACGTTTATACAAAAACCTAAGAAATGAAACACAGATGTTCAGGCAACAAACGATTCTCGTTGAGCCCTCTCTGCCGCAAGCGCCAAAAATCGCGCACCGCGTATTGTACTGCAGCCGGGGAAGGGGCCTAGGTCATTTACCCACCGCCGCGCCGGCGCGCCGGGCGCGCGGCCCTTAAGTCATTAGCCGTTTTACCTGCCCCTTTCTCGGTCTTCGGTGGTCAGATGTTTACAAACATTCCAAATATCGCTACGTGCCTCCCGCTCCAATACCGGCGTTAATATTCGCCGACTACGAGCGCATCTGCTAGGCAGCCGCGCCCGCCTCACCGCTCTTTTCTCTCCACCAGCTTCGCGGTTCCCGTGAGAAAATACCAAACCTTGCTAATGAGATGCAGCCATTGCGGGCACAGCCAGTGCCGCCACAAGTCACGTGACACACTTCAAAACATAACAACGAACAGCGAGCATTTCTTGTGGCACAATACGTCTCACTCTACATCATTGGCTAGCTGCAATTGTCACGTGACTCTACCCCCTCTGCTTTTGGAAACATATGCTTCAATAAATACGGCAACTTCGCTCCCACGCGCCACTTCAATGTCATTTCTACTATGTGAAACTATCAGTCAAACTCCGCCACTGTTATGTCAAACTTCTATGTCAACACTATCATGTCAAACTACTAAGTCAATCTCACTGCGACTTCAATGTCATTTCTACTATGTGAAACTGCTATGTCAAACTTCTAAGTCAATCTACTATACTGCTGCTACAATTACTGCTCTGTTCACTACTATGTGAAGCTACGCAGTCACACTTCTACGTCAAACTACGCAGTCACTCTACGTCAAACTACTATTACTGCTGCTACAATTACTACTCTACTCGTCTGACAGCCTGCGAACGAGTCAGCTGTCCTTGTTCTGCCTATCAAGGCTCCTACAATCAATCAGCGCGGCCAGCAGGCCGCGATCAACATTCGGGCCACCTTCAGCTGGCCCAGCAGCCTTCACCTGGCCCAGTCAACAGTACGGGCCGCTCCAGCAGTCGAGTACGCGCCCATGTTGACATCCAGCCTACCAGCCGTACCATCCGCAGCCCATTTCAACTGACGGCGCACACACACTCAGCCGTCTGACCTGGGTTGGTGCTTGCTGTACTGTCATCAAACTGTAAGTGTAAACTTCAAGCAACAAGAAACTTTTAATTATAAACATTCATTGGTCCTCCGGGTTACTGCCTAACTAACTACTTGTAAAACTAATCAATATTTCAAGAATTAAATTAAATTCATTCACAAGTGTATTGACTTTCATTTGCCCCTAAGAAACAATCCCCTGAAACCTGATCTGACCCTGTATGTAGTCGCTTCGCAGAACGGACCTCACGCCGCGCTGCATCCACTACAAGGTCTGTAGAGGTAATGTTTTGCATAATATGAATCTCATTGCTATTTGTTTGAGAAGCACTGATCCTTATTGAGCAGGCACAGAGCGTCAGTTCTCTAATTGTTCTGTATAAGCCTATTGCAATGTTTAGTGAAAGTCTGTGTTGTTAAATAAATGCTTTAAGTGGATTAAATGCAGGATAAAAAACTCAACCAGACTAAATCAGCAATCAAAATATTTTCACTTCGACCATTTTCCACCTCCGCCCCTCTACACCTAAACAACAACACAATCGCATTGATCCCACGAAATTAAACAGTCAAATAACTTGGGCTGAACTTCGACACCGGATTACAATTTAAAACTCATATAACAAATCAAATTTGAAAAAGGTGTAATAGACGGAGATGATTCTTGGGATAATATTTCTATTTTTATTTGTGGATTAAAAATATTGTGTTTAACTGTTATCTGCAAATATTGAATCTCTCTATCAATAACTATTGAATTTTTCATTTCAATAGTTATTATTAAAGACATGGGTGATGCGGTGGGTAATACGTGATAAATTTAGGATCGCACTTGCGAAGCTCTGCCAGCAGGGCTCTCAGAAGGCTTGCTGGGAGGAGAAGGGCCGACTGGAATTTTAGAACGCTCTCTAATCCTCTCCAAGGTTTCTTCAACTGTAGAAAAATTTATATCCGATGAGAATCAAATGTCTCCATGACTACGACAAACCGTATCGCTGAATCCATGCTTAATGCGGATCACTAATGTAGGATTCATTCATAATATCTTTCAATATTGCGAAACATAAATGCTCATTTTATAACCAATGTAGAATTCATGTCCACAATGTATAACTAGGAAAAGTCGTTCATCGGATTTCTTTCTTTATTATGAAATTTAGCAAAGAATACGCAGCCGCAAGTTCTGTATGTTTGGCAACTACAAAGAATAATTGTGTCACGAAGAACAGACCGCGCGCGGTTTGTAATATTTCTCCGTCTTTGCCAAACGAGAAATAAAATCTCAAACGCTGAGTCTGTCTTAGTGTTCTCCTTTAAGATAATTTACTGCATTCCAGAGCGATATGTGTTCTTGTTAATCCGTGCTCCAGAATTCAAACGTCAAAACCTCAATGTAGAAATGATTCAGCTACACAGCACGCGCCGTGCATCTTCTGGAGCCTCCGGAGAACGTGAAGTCACAAATGAAAACGAAAAATTTAATTCAATTGCATCTATCGGATCTGTAACCCTTCTCCGCCTTCACAAAAGTTAGTTTTTCTACGACCGGGAGAAAAAGTGGATATTATTCTTAGTAAATGAGGGAACAAATGAAGCATTTGCTTGCTAAGAAAATACTATTTACTTCCTCGGGATTAAGTATTGTCTCCCTTGTTTACATTACGACAATGAAAACAAATGACACACATTAGTATTGTTTGAAAAATTTGAACCCAAAGTGAAACTCAAGTTATTTGTACTTCTTTGCTTCCGCACTGAAATAAGCCAGGATGACGTTCTCGTTTATATTTAATACTACTTCTTTATCTTTCTATCAACCTTTAAATTTGTCATTAACGGTTTTATAAATTTTCTTTGGGTTTTTTTTTTGCATTACACTTCCAATAGCTTCATTAGCAGCATGAAATATATACTCAGATTCAGACACGGACTCCATTGAACGAGTAGTTGTTTAATTACAGTATCCTTAGTAACAAACACTATTCATGTATCATTAATTTTACTTTCCATTGTTTAATATTTTAAATACATTTCTCAAATTCTTATTTTATTATTATTCTTTTGGTATAATTGTATTCCTTGGGCTACAATTTCACTTTGGGAATAATTACGCATTTTTCCCCTCTTGATGTAAAATCTTTTATTAATAGTCGGCCAAAGGAACCACGCAACAATTCGCGTACGCATCCGCTTCTCGTAAGCGCGGCAAGTTTCATTTTGATTGCCGCTTCGGCGTCCTCTCATTAGCAACAGCTCAATGTGGCGCGGTGTGACGCGTCATTAAGCAAGGGTCATCGACCCAAACTATTACGATCGCATTAGTTCGTCTCGCACGTGAATGGGCGGCACGTGGCAGCCCGGGACTCATCTGCTGTAGTACGTCACGTTCGCGTCAGCAAACAGCATATAAACGAGTTAATGTGGAATTCCGCTTCTGTGATTTGTAACACATGATTATTGCAATTATATTGCTATGATTTCCCAGTTCCTGGTCGGCTTGATACCAACACCCACAGAATTGATTTTCGTGGTTACCCACTCTAATTAATGTTTTGAAATATTTGAATACATTTACTCGCTCAGTGAAAACTCTAGGGTAATTATGTGCTAAAATGAATTATCATAAATGAAATAACCTGAACATAAACTCCGTTTTCCTATGTAAATCTATTATCGAAATTTGTCATAAAAATGTAAATGTTTAACATTGTAGCGGATGGGTTCAAATCAGCAATAACAATTAAATTAAATTAAAATGAATTAAATGACATTTTTGACGACATAAAAATAAAGCTATTAATGGTTAGTTAAAGTTTAAAAATGTAGCCTAGAAGTTTACACGAGTGATCCAGAAAGATTTTCTTGGCTCGCAAAATATTACTTCCTCCAAGTACATTCATTCTAATGCATTAATTGTTCGCGAGTGGTCTCCCCTGACAGAAGCAAATACTATCGTCAACACAAGGGGGGGGGTCTGTCTAAACACTGTCAATAAAGTCTCGTTTATTGTAAAGGAACATAGTTTGTAAGTTATCAACATTAGGAAAATAAAGTTTTAGATATAATACTAATGTAAAAATCAACTATTTTATGCGCGGAACTTTTCACTACATATTTTTCATTATCAAAAACAGATTTGACGATTTCTCACTGTGATTTCCAACTAATTTCTTACTGCATTGTGGTGGATTATTTTATGTCATTAACCTATTTTTATTTATGCATTGGTAATTTAAAAAGTGTGCAGTGAACTCAATCATTGAAAAGTCTCTAAATCCAAGAAAATTTAAGCCTGAAGACAAAGAAAAAAATCAAATATAAATGAAGTAACTACATTAAATATGAAAAACAAATTGATAAATACGTAGTTCTAAACATTTTAAAAATTGTTTATATCGTATCTAAAGGAAGCAGTTTTATTTAAAATTATGTTCTGCTTGGATATATATTTTCTTGAATCTTAATTTTAAATAATTTTTCATTATAAACGGTGAAAAAGAAATAATTCTTACATTTCACCGACTTTTTTTCTGTAATTTGATATACCAGCCATATAACTTTCAGAATAATTACAGAATTGTCCGCACATTCTGTGAGGCTAAACTTGAGTACCATCAAGAAAACACGTAAATTTATTTTACACCCCACATTTGCAGCAAAGGTCAGCAGAAAAGCAAGTACTTCAGTAAATGTAAATTTATTTTTAAGTAGTTCCCAAAATACGCTTCCATTATTTAACCCTTGACTCACCGCGAAGCGAGCAGGAACTAGGGCGACGCTTCTTCCGCGGCCCGACGCAGGCCCGCGCAGAGAAAATTCGCGGAACAAAAGCAGCGCCCCTGGCGGAGGTGGGCGGAGGCTTCGCGGTGGCGATAACGGAAATGAGTGCGCGCCAAGATAAGCGCACCCGTGAAACCGGTGTTTACGCAGCGTGTTTGGGAGAGGCTCAGGTTGTTCAATGAGCGGAAGAGTAGGGTGGGCGCCCCCTCCCAGTCTACCTCCACCCCTTTGCCTCCTCCGCCGAAGCCTCCGTCACCGCCCCCGTTGCCCTCGTCGCCTCCGGCCCTCCCGCAACGCCTGTCTCTCGACTCTCATCAACGAAGACATGAGCGAAGTGGATAAGTTTAATTTCGTGTGTTTGAGTTATTTGCTCTTCTTGAAGCATTTGAGTGAAAGTGTAAATACATTTAGAAAAAAAAAATATTGATGGAAAATATGTAGGTAATGTATTTGTGTTGCTCGCCTTGCGTGGTATTGTTTTTTACTTCCTCGCCTTACGAATTCTTTATAAGAAGAGAAAGTTATGTAATCGTGCGCCAGAAAACGGTAAATTTTCGTCCAGAAAAACTCTCATTGTCGGGCTCTGGTTTTATTCTCATATTAATGTCTCTTAATGCAGCGATATTCGTTGTAAAATTTCTTAGAAATTTACCGCTTTGGTGTTAAATCCTAAGTAGATCAAATATTTTTTTAGGAGGGGAACTGTGAAAATCTTCAATAAGACCCTGAGAAGCTCGCATTCCTCAATAGTGTGAGATTTTTACTCAATAAAACCACAAACTCATTATATCTTCTTGTGTCTTTCTGAATCTTTTCAGGTATGCTTCAAAACATCCATGCCCATGTGAATGCCAGGGTTAAATGGCATGTCACGAATCTATGATTGCGACCTATCCATTTGGATATGTTTGCGATACGCCTACGAGTCCATCTGCCGGTCTTCTTTCTGTCCCTAGCGCTTCTGAGAGCGGTGCATAACGTTTTCTTTTGCTTTTTTAATTGCGTTATCATTGCCTTGATGCGTTTCTTTAATTTCATTGCGTTATCACGATCTTGGTAAGGAACTTTCGCTAGCGCAAGAACAGCACTTCCGGATACAGTTCTATACATCGATGTTATGCGTAGGACTCCTTTCCTCCAGACAGTTTGCATTTTCCTTCTCAAGTTATTATTTGAAGGGATTCTGCTCAAATCGGAGCTGTATAGAGCATTTTCGAGTGCATCACACTCATAAGAAGCCGTCTCCTCTTGTCGCTGGAGCCCATGGTGTTCGGCATCAATTTTGAAAGCGATTCTAATCTAGACAAATAATTTTCTATCTATATCGGTCTGTTTGTCTGTCTATCTATTTATCTACCTCTTTGAAAGCTTACATTTTCGAAGTTTTTGAATTACCAATAAAAATAATCACAACTAACGAATTAGTATGTCCTCTACATAAATATATAAATATTACGTTGTAATAAATATATAAATATGTTTGTGACCAAACTAGAACAACACAATTCAGAATACTTCCAGAAACGTGCTTTGAAGTCCTTTGAATCCTTTTAAAACAAATACCTTCCTTTTTTTATAAACCATAACCATTCACTGTTATATTGCTTTTGGAGATAGTATATTTTTTCACGTCCAAGTATGTTTTTTATGTTTATTAATACCTTTGATGTGCAGTACAACTTCTTTTTCACCGATTTTATTGCATTAAACCATTACTGCATTAACATGATTTGGTACAGCAGTTTTATAGAATAAACATTTATTTTAATATTTTAGTAAAATTAAAATAATGAACGCTTATCTGCTAAAATAATGAACGCTTATTCATTATTGCGGTACGCCGTGTCAATTACGATCCATCTATCAAAAGCAGTTGTTCTGTTGACTGGCCCAAGCAAGCGAGTTAGTGTCAGCTTAGTGAGGAAAGCGAAGAAAGCGAGTTTATTCTTAAGCGGAAAGATCAATGGGCTTTAAAAGCGAAGTTCCGTGAGTGTAACATAACTACCGAATTTTGATGAGTGTCCACTAGTTTTGTTGATAAATGTTACTCTTTTAAAGCACTTTTTTGTTTTGTTATTTAAGGTCGCATCAGGTCATTAGCGACCTCTATTGGTATTAACGTTATGTAACTGAAGACATGGTATGTTGATGATAGGGGTTGAAAGAACGAACACAAGCACATCCATGCCCGACGCGGGACTCGAACCCGCGATCCTTCGGTCAAAGATCGCTACGACACTACTGGCTTAGAGATCTCGGCTACCGAGGATCGACAAAGTACTTTTTGCTTTGTGAAAATCTTGCATGAAAAGATTTAATCGACTGAAAACTGTGTAGTCTACGAAGTCATTTTGCTTGTGAAGCGGTAAACACATTTTAATTGCACAGATAAGGCATTTTCAAAGATTTGTTGACCGTATAGAACGCGTCTGCTGAAAAATCTTTCACAGGGCGAATTTCAAAAAGTTTCTCCTACAACGTTTCAACACGTGGCTGTTCTACACGACCTACGGAGGCAATTCAATATCGAACTTTGTGGCCTTTGAGTTTGCCGGCAGCCCAGTTTCTTCGAAATCTCGATTTGGAAAAGCGGATTGCTTTGAAAATGGTCCAGTGGTCAATATCTCGACAGAGCATGACAAACAAGGTAGAAAAAACAGGATCAAAGAAAACAAAATTATATTTGTGCTCTGACCAACGTTTGTATACTAACAGAGGCATTTGAATTTAATATACTCGTACTGGGGGATATCGTTTCTTCCTTTCTCACACTGAAACCTCGAAACTTTTTTCCAAAAATATATTTTTCCTACCAACACGACTTAACTGGTGTATCTTTAGCCTAGGGCCATTAACTTCTCACAGCTTCTTTCTGATGTATTTCTTACTGTATTAAAAGACCACCTTGTGGAAGCGCCTCGGGGTCTTAATGAGAAAGGTTATACTTAATAAAGAACAAGAACTTCGTTACTTTTCTTAATTACTCAATTTAAAAGCTGAGGGCTAAAACAAATTAGTAAATGCAACCACTAATTTAATAAAAGCGATATTTAACTGGAAAGGCGTCAGCTTTATTCTCCTTATGGTAATTCAAGGGAAACTTCTTGGATGTTTGCCTTGAATATTTAAACTTGTGTTGGACAATCTCTAATAATGTAGAAATTGGACTTTACTGATTTCATTTCTACACAAATCGCCATTTAAGCTAATCGGAATCTGTACTAATAAAAGTATTTAGTGTAAATATATTGAAATCAAAGAAATCTCACTGATCGCAAAATGGTGATTTGAAAAAAATAGATAATAAAGTGTAATGTTAGATAAATACGCAACAGAGAATTATATTTCTTTTGATTTTATTTTCCACCTATCATTTCGGGAATGACGTATTTCAATATTATAAATGAATGGCAATGACTCGAATGTCCATTTAACCTTCAAATACATCCTGCATGAAAAAGTCTGGTATACGAAAATAAGGTAAGAGATATACCAGAATGATGTAAACCAGATGTTCAAAATAGAGACAGATGATAGAAGTGGAAGACTTCAGAAATAAAATAACAGTTTGTTTATAGGGAGGAAAGGAAATTTTCCTCTCACGGTTATCGAGGTCTTGAGAAAGATGGTGATAAGAAAAGTTAGAAGATAGAAAAGTTTCTATCCGTCTTCATTCCAGGTTTGAGCAATATTTTTAATACTGATCATAAAAAACTCTTAATCATCAATAAATTAAGATATCTTTAAATAATAATAAAATTACTTTATAATAAACTAATAATAAAATTACTTTTAATAAACTTATAATAAACATACTATTAATAATAACGTTACTTTGATAATAAAAGTTTTTCAAAACAAATATGGCAGATATTTTCCACCCAATGAAATCAGTATTACACAGATATTTTAAAAATTATTTATTTTATTTATTAAACGTCAAAAACTGTTAAAAACTGTGTCTGGCGTACTTTGAGGAGAATTGTGTCGTAATTGAAAATTGTAAATGTAATTGCGACTGTACAGTAAGGTATGTGTAATTTCAATTCTAAATTTTATCAATAACAGAACCAGAGTCATATTTACTCGTTTTAAATACGGACGAATTCATTTGAAATCTACCGAATACGCGACGACAAATCTTGGTCCACGGAAATAAAATTCCTTTCAAACGCCATTACTTGCGGCCTGGATCCTCTTCGCGCTACCTTCTCCGCTCCGCTCCCGCCCCACCTCGCGGGCAAATTATCTGGAAAATTGCATGGACGCTATTTCCGTGAAACAGATGGGAGATTATCGGGTTAATACGAACGCGTTCCCTCCGGGAGGGAGAGGGGAGGGACAGCGACGCGGCGAGCGGCGGGGGCGGGGGCGGAGAGGGAGGGACCGGTGTACGCCACGACTTCGGGTGTGCGCCTCAACAATCGATGGCGCCGCGCCCCGCCGCGCCGCGTCGGCGACCCTGACCCTGGCGAAGCAGTGCACGGCGCCTCGACCCAGCTGCAGGAGACGGTGGTGCACGCAATGCTGGACGCCCTCCTGACCGCGGGATTTACCGAAAAAAAAGAAGCTCTCTGCTCACGCAGCTCCTCCAGTCTTGTTGCGATCAGTTACGTGCAGATGATCTAAGGTACACATTTAATATCCATTTCGTCTCTTCAAAATATATCAGCTTATTGAAACATATCCATTAACATACAGCAATGGTTGAATAGAAGAGTATTAAGGTGATCTCTCTAGTAGATTATCTCTCTGCATTGCACGATATCATTAATAAATGTATTTATAATATTTTTAAAAAAAGGACGATCTCTCAAGAAGACAATTTCTGAAGGAGATCACATGAATGTCGCTGGGCACTGCCACTACTTACCATCATATGAGTTTTCATCTTAATATATGTTATAAAGGCAACATCTGTAGTGCATGGCTTTAATGCGACGCCTTATGGCTCGAGCAAACCATCGCTTCGGGAGGTCACGATTACGATTCCAGCATATTTACTTTGTGGTCAGCAGTCCAGCAAATTCACCTGGGCGACTCCCGGAATCGAATTCTTACGTCAGTTTCACTGAGCCGTAGTTTATGTTATTTCTCCCAGGGGAACGCCAGAGCAGCACCTTATACCCACAATGACACTTATTTGAAACAATTTTACAGCAAATATTTGAAAACATTCTTAACAGTACTCACTTTTTAAACTTAATACACATTTTTAAACTTCATAAAGTTTTTTTTTTAATTCTACAAGTTCGTATTGTTAGCCTTGAGTTATAGAATTCTCCTAATCCACGATATCTCTTTCATGAACAACGTAAGTTAGACCAACATTTCATGGTTTTATTCCAAAGATCTCCACACAAGCGAAAAAATTCTTTTGTTATCGCTCCGCCCATCTGTTACCATGTTAGAGGGTACTGCACTTGAGGCACATTAGCGACATCAGGGGCGGCGATTTTTCTCCGCGCCCCAGCAAAACAAACCTCCAAGGGCATATGCCCTTTTTTCCCAGGCGACCTAATTGTGAGGCGGACGAACGAGCGACATCGCACATCGCTCCATCATTCTTGACAAGTCGCTCACAAAATGTATTACGCTGTTACGCGACTCATGAGCCGGTGCCTTTTGCATATCCCCGAAACTAACAAAGAATTTGCATTAATTTTCACAAAAAGACTGTATTTCATTTGTGAGTAAAATTCGACTCTGTGACTGATTTGATTTTAAGGAAGTACTTCGTTATGGAAGTAAAAAAATAAAAGGTTTTTTAAAATGACAAAATATTTTTATTTTCAACTCTTTCTGCAGTAATCTCTCTTCAACTGAGAGCCCTATGAACAATAACACGCCATTCACGTAACTCCTTATTCCTCGTATTACCAACCTCAATGGTAAACACAACGTTTCCGAAGTTTTAAAAAGAAAGTTGATCATTTTTATTTACAATTTGTTTTAAATATGAAATTTTCTTTGACATTATTACAAGTTCTAGTTTTAAAGAAGAGATTTCGTTAAGAAATTGTTTTTTTTTTACGAATCTGCTCAACTCAGTATTCCCTGCAACAGCGCATGAACATGTGAATGCTGTGATCGTTTGAACGCCAATAAATTCAGCTGTAGCTGTATTGATACTCACCAAACGTCGCTGTACATCGGCCTCTCTGTTGAGGTAATTTAAATAAGAATACTAAGTTCAAACGGAAGCAAATGTATTGTTCATGAAATTATAAATTCAGAATCAATCGGCAAATGCTACCTTCTCCGCTTTCACGGATATCATGTTCCTTACTTCAGAACCACCGATTAATTTGCTGAAGTACCTTCCTCATGGTTTTGACAAACATCCAATATCCTGATGTTACTATGTGGATTTTAAAACCAAAATTTCATATGAATAATTTCGGCCTACATTCAGGCAGCCATGCTAAACAAACGTGCGTCTATGGTAACCGACGCTCTATCATTCAATTGTTCTTTACTACGAGTTCACTACTACTACTACTAATATTAAAAAAACATTTTAACAGGAAAAGTCTTCATTGTCGAAATTGTTGTAGAAAGACGTTGGAAAATTTTCGAACACACAGACTTCAAGGAAAATGGTACTACTATTTTTATTGTACTTTTTTCCATTCGCAGAAAAAATTGCAATCCTTAAAAAAAAGTTTTTGTTTCAAATTATCTACAAACTGCAAATTTACGCAAACACAGCTCAAATATTCGAAAAAGTATACCTGATGTTACTTAAAGAGCTCAGTTTAATGAACATACTTTATTAAGGAAAACAATTTATATTTTCAATATTGCAAATGTGTGAAGACTCTGAAAAAATGTTGAAATTTTGCAATTACAAATTCAGAGTGTTTAACAAAAATTAAAGGTCTATCTGAAAAAAATGTTTAATAAATACCTTTGGTGCCATTTTTGAGAAAACAATTGAAAATATTGTTGAGGGTTTCATGTAAAGTACTCGCAGAAATCAAAATAAATTAACTTCACTACGTACAGCAGTTGACTGTTATCTACACATTTCCGAGTTTGAGAGGAGGCTCCGGTTTTCGGATGTACATAAAACAACTTTGAACCTGTGCAAAGCAAAATTTACGAAGCATATTTTTGTGAAAATACTTCCTGCAACACACACAACGCCTCACATGTTTTCAATTACGATAGTTTAGACAGCACCCTTTGGTTATTTCTGGCATAATTTGAATAAGGTCAGTAGTGTCATTCATATCTCTTTATTCCAACCGACTAAAATGCGAATTAATCGGCTGTTACTAGTATTAGTCATGTTTCGACCTTAAGACGTAAACCTAGCAATAAACGTTCCACGCATTCATTGAAATTTGCACATTTAAACTTAATCGTTTGTGCGAGATTTCTACATTTTATCAATACGATCTGTAACAATAAATATTGGCATTGTTACGCTATATATATTAAATTTTGACGTTGTATGACTATTCACTTCAAAGACACTACGTCAAATGTGGCGTATACCCCATATACAAAATTAGGAATTACTTTTTTAACACTTCTTGAAGAGCAAATGAATTCATATTAAAATACATTTTGA
The DNA here is from genome assembly GCA_031308135.1 of Acheta domesticus. Lineage (NCBI taxonomy): Eukaryota > Metazoa > Arthropoda > Insecta > Orthoptera > Gryllidae > Acheta > Acheta domesticus. The sequence goes on along the minus strand of JAHLJT010009419.1, from coordinate 196,124,041 downwards.
GGAATAAATGCACATGGTTTAAACTACCCGTATGTATCATTCAACTTAAATAGAAAAACTCTGCTTTGAAAAAAGTATTTTCAACAAAACGACACGAATTCATCATATTCAGAATTAATCAGATCCTAAATCAGGAGAAGCGAGAGATCTGTTTCTAAGCCTTAAACGCCTTTGCACAGCAGGATTTGTAAAATATTTTATCAATGCCAAAACCCTCCCAGATATCTACTTTGTTCTTTTGTAATTAGTTTGCAGAGAAACATCATTCAAATATGCTCATGTGGTCACTGGCAAACGACTCTGTGTTTGCATGTAGTAACGCGCACTCAATTAACGGTGCTGATTGACGTGAAATAAAACGCTTCCATGGAAGTCTGCTGTAAAGAGTGTACGTTTTGATTATAACTGAAGGCAATAAAGACCTCGTTTTTTCATGCGGTGTTAATATTGTTTTGATGGGCCGGATAATCGAATATTAACTGACAATTTTCCAATTACATTATGTCAATAAATGACATTGGAAAAAACTGTTAGGTGACCTCATACCAATAATCTCTTCAATAAACCTTAAACATCAACTGCAATGTATTCGCAAAAAAGCTCGGAGAAAATGTTATTGTACAGTGTCCTTATTTTGCGATTTTCATATTTCGTGGCAATTCTCCCCGTTTTCCTCTTATTGTAGTTCGATATTGTTGCAAAGGAGGTAGCCGACCTGGACGGCTGAGGTGGTTAACAGCGTGTACCGGCTCAGCGATTCCTTCCGAAGAATTGCGGGTCCGAGTCCCGTCTTGGGCATTGCTGGTTTTCCCTTGTCTCTCATGTATGTGTTGTCACGGAAGGCCTCGCATTCTGTTGATTCCAGATCGAAGGAGCCCGCAAGTGTGTTTGTGTCTAGTATGAGTCAAGTCTGTTCAAATTGTAAAAATTACTAGTGTACTGAATACAATTCTGTTTCCTCTTACACGCTAACTAAAATAATTAATTAAAACATACATATAGCACCCGACGTCTGCAGAGTTTGTTGCATTCCTGACAAGTGTTAGTAGTTCGTCGTATAATTTTATTTTCATTTTCCAAAATATTAATCACAATTGTTATTACTATATTTATTTTAAAAAATGTGCATTTTTTACATTCTCGCCCATACAAATGAATGAAAAGATTGTATTGTTATGGTGCGCCAGAAAACTAAACTTTCGACAGAAAATATCTTTTTGTCAGACCCCGTATCGAAAAAGTGGATAAATCCTGTCGATATATATAGTAAATTACTTCCTCTAACACATAGTGTATCCAGAATCAATGTTTTGTGGGTTCTTGTTACCTAAAAATCGATTCAGGGCAAAACATCTGACCGAGTGCCTGTCTGTCGGGATGCCTATCTGTCAGAGTGCCTGTCTGTCGGGGTGCCTGCGGTCAACGCTAGCGTCTAAATCGTTCAGCCGATTTTCTCTAAAATGGGTATTCCTCGATCGATCGATTTGAATGCATAAGAGGCGATGGAAATATCAACGGAATATTATGATTTTGAGTGTTCTTTACATGAATTTTTAGAACATTTTCGAAATTTTCTGCAAATTGGCACCAAATTTTATGATTGTACTTTGTCCTTCGTTGGCGTAAAAGGCGCTTAAAAGAATGGTGCATATCTCTTGTTCGCAAATATCTCTGATTTTTTGGAAATTGGGGAATAGCAGTTTTGTATCGTCCCCCTATATCTACAACATTGAAGATAGTCTTTTTCCTTAATGAAGTGGGTGCTTTAAAGGTAAATATTGAAATAAGGCAATGTTCTTTTTAAAAAAATATATATGTGAGTAGACTTCGTGTGATTTGGCGCGAAATGTAGGCAATTTTTAATTTTTTCTCACTTATCTCTCCAATTTTTTCTTTAAATTTTCCCTTCGTACTTATAAAGGAATGGTAAAAATTATGCTGCTATTTTCGGAGAACTCTCGTATTTTCGTAAATTTTAAGAGTTAACATTTGAAAACTAGAAAATTGGAAATAAAGATTTTCCCTTACGCAACGTCCGTTGTAAAACAAATAAGTCCTTTACCTTTTTTTTATTCCAGTTCTTTAAATTTTTCGTGCAATTTATGCCTGATATCAATGCATTTTATAACAAACAACATTTTCTCAATAATTACTAGGAATGTTTTCTTAACTTCTTTTCCACGAAACGAATAAGGGATACTTACAAGAATGGCGCGAGTTTCACATTCGTTGAACTTTCTGAATTTTCGAAAACTGGAAATTTAGAAATAATATGAAAAAGTATATGATATTGTTGTCTGAATAGTTCTTGAAAGCAATCTTCCAATTGGAGGGCAACAAACGTATAATTTTATCCCCAACTTTTTTTATTAACTTTTGATGTTCCATTGAATTTGAACAAAGATTATATTGCCTGATACTATAAACGCACAGTGAAAATAACGCAACATATCCCCGTTTTTCTAGGTTGTAAAGAATGAATCAATGATGATGAAAAGAGTTTGTATTTACCGACATTGTGTTGATTTTACGGTCATGCGTCATAGATACACGCCATTCTTTCATTCATATGATTCTATTGGGCGATTCTGATAAGGGATTTGCCCGTGTACATAAAAAAACTCAACGCATAATACCCTCCAAAAAACAGTGATAATTCATCATCGATGATGTGTGATGTTTGGTGTTCAATAGTGGATTCTCCATTGAGACGTCAACGCGCTTTGTAGGGGATCTCTCCGGGCTGGCACAGGCGCATCGGCAGCGGCATTGAGAGCGCGGGCCGGGGTGGCCTCTGGCAGCCTGCGAGGCCGGCGGCGCGGGCGGGGGCGGGGGCGAAAGCGGGCGCGGCCACCGAAGCGCCTCTATGGCGATCGCAGGGGCCCTGGCTAATGATGGCGGCGCACGCACCTGGCGGCCGGCCACGCCCACACGCCCGCCGGCATTGAGCGCACCTGGGGGCGAGGGCGGCGGCGAGGGCGGCGGCGAGGGCGGTGGCGAGGGCGGCGAGGACGGCGAGGGCAGAGAGGACAGTTAGGGCGGCGGCGAGGATGTCGTCGAGGGTCGTAGTCGAGGGTGGCGGTGAGGGCGGCGAGATCATATTCGTGTGAGGAACAAGTTGCTGGGCTGGCCTTCGTCTCAAAAAATGTGCAATTCAGTACACCCAGATCTTATGCGAAAATCAAACTCTCAACACTTCGTTCTGCTCAGCTTCTCTCTGCTCAGATATTTTTTATTAATCTCAGAAAGTGTGATTTTAGAATGATGCATAGTTCCATACTCCTCCACTTTCGTTATATTCATGGTGAACGTTTATTTTTATGCCAATTTGAAATATTTGGGTCGGTTGGAAAGCTGTTGACATTTATTGTCGCTTACCTTTAGGATAAAATTTGTCGCACTCCACACAGTAAATTGTATATTACAGAAGACAAGAGAAGTTGTAAAAATACAAATGGAATGTGCGGGTAGGGTTAATTTCCACTCTTTAACAACGTGTTTTATTCAAATACGAAATAGAATATTTGAGATATCATTATATATATATATATATATATATATATATATATATATATATATATATACACATTTACGATTCCCCCCAACAAAAATAGCAATCCTTTGTAAACTCTCTTCTCTATAACAATTCTATGAAGTCTCTTTCTTTCTAATATGTTCGTGAATCACTGTATTCTAAAGCGTGGGGGAATAAAGGTAGTATGTAATGCCCAAATATTAGAACTATGACTTTTAATATTTCCTTTATTTTTCCTGAGAATAGAGCACTATTAACATGCATCTGCCAAAGTGTATGGTATATTTGTATATTGATACTAGAAGAGAAAAAACATAATATTTTGCTTTAACTTTGAACAAAGCTGAACTATTTTTCCCTGTATTTTTTACGCAAATAAAGGCATTGTTTGTGGAAATTGATTCGGTAGTTTTTATTTGGTGGCTTTGTAAACATTGACAATATAAACAGTATTTCACGTTTTGATGCTTATCTACTTTCACGCAAAAAAAAAACAACAAAAAAAACGCAACGCAAACGAATACATGTATACGTGATGGATGCAGCAAAAATGACAAACTCATATATATTCTAGAATTAGTCTGATAACTTTTCGTGCTAGACAACCATAGGTTAAGAAAATGACGGAATCGATGATATGATGGTATGATGATATCGATGATGGAATCCGAGGTTCTATACTGAAGAAATCTGAATTATTACGAGACAAGGAATACTCAAATTAATTGGATGTATCTAATGAGTAATATTTATCCTCCCATTTTCTTCTTCCTCTTCTTCTTATTTATCTTCTGACATATCCCTAATGAAACTCAGGCAACAGACCCCTTATCAAAGCTCGATAATCGGCTTTCCAGAGCGATTTCGCAGATATGATGAAAACACTTTTCTTAAAGGAAAGCGTGAGAGAATGTCTTTTATTTTCCCATCACAATCACAAGCGAAAAACAACTTTTTCTCAATTAGAATTCAAATATACAACTCTTGCGAAAGTGATTGCCACAGCACAAGCCTGCTTTTATCTGATGGGCTAATATTTCTGCTCAGAAATTTTTTAGACTTCACAACTTCTGAAAAGTACATTTCCAGCATTAAATTAGGAAGCAAGACTTTTTCTTCTCCCTCTCTCTTTCCCACCCCTTCCCGTTCCCTCACTCCCACTCACCCCTCTCCCTCCATCTCACTTTCTCTCTCCCTTTTCCTATTTCTTCTACTCCCTCTCTCCCGTAAAGAGCAAGGGGCATAACTGTCCAACTGCCCAAAGTGTCCTTACTGTTCTGCCTGTCCATTCTATTCCGGCCGGGTGCACGGCCACAAAAGCTGTCGACCGTTCGTCCGTCCGTACAGTACCGTACCGACCGTGCGCGAGTAACTTAAAAGAGAATATTTGCGTCAAGGTTAAAATAAGTGAGTGGGATTAAAGGAGATTGGTAAAGTGATAGTGATTTCAAAGCTCTAACATTTTTAAGGGTATCTATTCATTTTATGATAATTACTTCCTCCATTACAATATTTGAATTGAAAAGTATCGATCGTTTGTTCAGTTCAAGAAAGGGGCATATTGCTAACCAGATAGATATACAATAATATATTTTGTTAGGAAAAGAAAGATCCTAGTGAATGCCGATCAACACATATACTCTCAAGGAAAATCAAGGAACGTGATGAAAAAATTAACATACGACTATACAGGTTTGAATGTAGAGATAAAATATGATTTCACTTCATAACGCGTTGCGGGATTGTAATGATGGTTATTGAAGGAGTAACGGAGCTTGAATACCATTATGACCCTCCCTAGGACATGAAGCGTTTGTTTCTACCAGAAATTTTGGGGGCAAGGCAAAGTAAGCGGCGCCAAATATTCAGTATTCGCCATACGTTGGGTATTCGAGATGTTTATCTCATGTTCGCTTAATACTCGCCAGAGTACAATCACCACGAAGCTGATATGCGGCTGTGTAGTTTTGGAGAATAAGCTCAATGAATAATCGCTTTCTTTGATGAAAAAAGAACACTGAAATGAACTTAAGTCAGTGCTTGCTGTACAGTCGCTTATACCGCAGGGAAGAGGCGCACTGTGATTGGCTGACGCTCACTCTGGATTCGGCAGATAGTGAATGCCTGGCGCCGCCTTTACACCAATTAGACGAGACACAAGCTAGGTTAAATTGATCGAAACAGTGGGTAGAAAGGATGGAAATAATGAAATTTGAAACTATGTTACCATACTGCTTTCGCATTTTATTTAACCCTGGAGAGGTGGCGGTTGCCGGAGTTACGTTAGAGGGGCGCGAGGCCCTTTCTGATCCCTTTATGTTATTTCTTTGTTCTTAATTTATGTTATTTCTTATGTTCTTATATTTAGCAACAAATAAGTGTGAAATTAGTTATTTTAACAATGATCAATCATTTGTAAAGTAGTATTAGCATAATGCACTATTATAAACAAACATGCAAATGAGGAATTCAAAAAAATAGAAGGACAAGCTTCTCATTTTTCTTTAATTTTATGTAGTGACCCCATTTTCCTGAATATTTCAATGACAAAGGTATCATAAAATTCAATACGTTTCATTTTCTAACACTGTCTCACACAAAAATAAGTAAACAATTAATTGAAAATGGTTCTAAGTCAAACAACACAACTTACAAAAAGTACGAAATTTAAGATGTTTGTGTTGTGACAAATAAAATGCTTACAAAACACTATTTATAATATTTCATAGCACTTCAAAATTTGAGTATATAGGTTTTGCATGGTGTTCTATCAGCTGGTGAAATTTCATGTCAATCCGAGCATCCAGCACGGTGAGTGCTGCGTGTAAGAAAAGATACGTGAGGTCACAAAGGACGCCAAGACACGCGCCACCTCTCTCGGGTGAAATTGGGTGCCTAACCTCTCATAAACAATTATAAGCTCCCCTTGACACAAATTCACACGATGCTCATACATTTTCAAATATCGCATTATCAAAATAATTTTATTTATCTTTAAAAACCGCGAACCTGAGACAGAAAAAAATAACTTACGAACTTTTATTTTATATTTAAAATATAGTACTTCTCACCGTCGCTACTAGAGCGCAGCACTGTCTGTACGAGCATTAATTTTTAGGAACTTGAACTCCAAGAAGATGCAATTGCGCTTGCATTGTTGACCCATGCGAGCAGAGCAGCTGCTGGCCGTCACATTGTTTCTGCACGGAGAAGAGAGTATTTTCGCATAACCAAGAACTGTTAGTTGCCATTTAAATATCAAATGCAGTATTAACAATCCTTGCCACCCACCCACGTTTATGCTCCTTGAATGCATACGGGAACACACGTGCCTTATGCGTGGAGATATCAGTTGACGTGAACCACGCGGGTATTGGGAAATAAAGCTAAGACAGGTAACACATAAAACCGTTCTTCAAATATTTAATGCTGTCAAACAGATTTTAACTCTTGCTTATGTTGACATGATTGTTCCATTTCAGAAGCCAAATTGACCGGACGCTGTTACGATGCGCCAGTCATTGTGACAGGTTTTTATCGTATTTGCTCTAACACAAAATGAGAACTATTTTGATTGCCTTAACAGAGTACGACAAAGGCAGGGACATTTAGAGCGTTACTGTGAAAAATAGTACAAAAATGAGGGCAAGTTGGAGGAGAACAAGTTCGTCGTTTGCCTTGTCAGAGCTTATTGGTGATAGCCCATAGGGGATTAATGCCACCAAACAATATCGCAGAAGATCGGTGTACTCGCGACAAGAGAGGTCAGAGACGACAATGGGAAACAATAATCAAAAGAAGTTTAGGCAAATGCATACGCGCTGAGTTCCTCAGGATTTAATTTCTCCTTTTCAAACTCAACTGCAAGAGGTAGCTAGCTAGCGTTCGAAAGAGTTGATTCTGTACTCTTCATTTGCGAATGAGTGAGTGGTAGTATTGGCTCCCGGCTGAGGTTATTAGTCCCATTAGTGCTGTGCATGTTAAATCTCTGTATTGATGATTGATTGTCAGTGATTACGAGCGCGTTAAGTACGAGGGGCATTGGTCTCGTCAATGTAGTGCATATTTTGCTCTGCTAGTGGTAGGGGTGGGGGTGATGGTGATGGTGGTGGTGGCGGCGATGGTATTTCCCCGCTGGATGGCGAGATGCAGCATCGAGCTACTGCCGGCTAGCAGAGTTTTCCCCAACCAAATATCTCCCAGTAGCGAGTACCGCCCAAGCCGGGACAAGCTCTAAGATCTTGACCAGTCTCCAGTGTACTGCATGTTAGTGTAAGAGTGTGTAAGTGGAGATTACGACAAGGAAGAGGAAGGAAAGAGCGCGCGGTCCGTGATCGATATGAGTACTCCGATATTCGCTAGGTGTCAATCCAAAAAAAAAAAGAAATGGAAAAATACCGGTCACAGCAGCCGACTAGAATTCTCCTCCAGACAGCGATTGAATTCGAACTAGCCGACAAGTTATTATCGAAAATCCTGCCACCGTCTGGACTGGAACCTAGGACCTCCCGGTCAGAGGGACTGCAGTGACATCCTGCCATCACGCTCTGAGCCACCGTCTCCGGTGTAAATCTCTGGATATGGCAGTGTTCGTCTCTCAACTGAAGGTGAGATTCGTCGGCATCACACACGACCATCCAACCCCCGGGTATCTCCCTCAGCGGGGCACTTCCTCAACGAGTTGTGTGGTAGTACCGGCATAGGTGGATAGGGCATCAAATCATGTCACTGCATTGTCTCTAATGGGATGTCCTAGTTTCGAGTCCCGACGGTGTCAGGATTTTCGACCCTGGCTACATAACTAGGTCGAATTCAGCCGCTGTCTGGAGGAGAATTCTAGAGGACGACGGCTCTGATCGGTAGTTTTCCGTGATTTCTCCGATCAACACCAGGCGAATGTCGGAGCAGTACCCTAACAAACGGGCCACGACCGCTCGTGATCTTTTCTTCCTCTTACTTTGCATATCCTCTCCCCTCATTTACGTATGCTTACACATATGTGCACTGTATTACCACATACACCGGGAGACCTGTTGGGAGCTTACCCCGCAAGCCGATGGGCATGCCAGGACCGGAACTCGCCATCGAGCGGGAGAAAACACGCGCTGCATTAGACTTACCGATCTAACCACTTTAGTTTACGTTCCCGGAATCAATAAAATCAATCATGGTGTGGAAGTGTGGTGCACGTAAAAATAAATGTGTTTTGGAGGGAGTAAGTGAAGAGGTTGAGAAAGGAAATATCGTGAGCGTTTCATGGCCTACTTGTTAGTGTAATACGTCGGCATCCACTATGTGCTGATTGGCGAAATAACATAAATCTACCGATCAGGGCAGTCGACTGCTCGAATTCTCACCCCGACACTTTCAATTTGATAAATTCCGCAATTTCTCAAAGCCATGTAGGTACTGTCAAAACCCCAATTTCATCGGGACACGAACCACAGGATATCCCAATGAACCACAATACAGACGAAATAGTTATCCAACTGAGCTATCGCAGCAGGTCGTATGCGAATTGGGACAGTTTCTTCCGTACTACTTTGATCTCTCGGGTACATTCAACGTCAACACAGCTATTCGGTTAAATATGTCATGAAAGAAATCAGCTATCTCCTAATTTTCTTTAGGAGTTCCTGATTAATCCCATATTGAACGTGCGTGAACGCGCACTTACTCCAAGACCAGATTTTACAAAACCTGTGAAAGGAAAGATTTTTCCATTAAACACACCTTCCGGACACGTACGGAAACCCGGTTTGATTAAATTGTCCGAATTCTCGAACGTGAGTGTACGCATTTACGGGCTGTGTTTCTATTTTTAAATTTCAAAATTTACTTCGAGGTTTGTACAAGGAGAAAGCTTTGTATCTACTTTTGCTTTTAATGGAGGGGAATTTAAATGAAAAACAATACAAAATGTATTTAAAATACTAAAAATCATTCAAAACTGAGAAATTAGAGTTCAAATTTGTCAAGCAAACAGGAAAAAGACAATAAAGTCATAAGCGCGTAATATGAGTGACTTATTCTGTTGGAAGTATCAACATTAGTGTTGTAGTACAGTTCCAATCTGAATAATTGATTCCAATTTCGAGGGATGAGTTGTTTTCGACATGATTTATGGTAGCTTGAGCACACAAACTCTTGGCATCTTAGACAAATTTTATTAAAATTTTCTGCTGCACTTCTCTCAAATTTGACTTTAATGTCTATCACCCCGAAAAGCATTATAATGACAGTGTTTACGTCAGTTGATTAAAAGGTTTGCTGCACAGAGATTGTTTGCACTCAACGGTCGATTATTCCATTTCCTTGGATGAATTGCTCGAAAACGTTGGGGCATTGTTCTCACTAATGAGACGTGTCGCGCCCGTTCCTATTTGTCCCTTTCCCGTTTCATCCACGTTCATAAAACACACTCACGTATTACACAAGGTACGTATCACCAATCGCAGTTGCAAAACCCCGCTGGCAGTACCGGTGAACTGTGGCGCGACTAGAGACCAGGGCTGTCTGTAAAACCTATCAGAGTGTAGAGGACTGCTCTGCTGGAATGAAGCCTGGCTTATAGGCCGGAAATTCATCATTTCCCGATACGTTTATGAGTAGAACTCAGCGAATCACTACACAAGACCATATGGGCGCGCAGTATCGTAAACCGAACACATGTCGTTTACGGCAGCATAGGCAGCGCGTTTGGAAGAGACGGCAAATATGCCATTAAGGTAGGTGCTCAGAAAACGAAATAAATCATGGTGGGGAGGTGCCGGTCATAAAAGAAGGGAAAGGAGGGAGAGGGTCGTCAGCGAGGGGAGCGTAGTGAGATGGGGAAAAAGGGAAGGGAAGAGGTGGAGGAGGGGGAGATGGAGATGGTGTGAGGAAGACGACGCGAGAGAGGAATTGATTGATGATTCCTAGCGCGTCAATTCCTAAGGTCATTATACTCGTAAATGTAGAGCATGATTTTTGCTTTGGGGCTGGGGGTGACGTTCCCCCGCTGTATGGTAGGATCCGCCGCCGACCTACCATGGGCTAACGGGGTTTTCCGCAACCAGGTATCTTCCAACAGCGGAGCACTGTTCCAGCCGGGACAAGCTCTAAACTTCAACCGGTCTCCCGGGATGTGTAGTAATGTAGTGCATGTAAGTGTAATTGTGTAATAAATAATGAGGATAGTGCAAGCAATGGGTAGGACAGATCGCGCGCGGTCCGTGGCGCGTTTCAAGGTACTGCTCCGGCATTCAACTGGTGAGAGAAAGAGAGAGATTTGGATGGAGAAGGAAACGCAGAGGGGAGACGTGGAGGAAGGAGTCGGGATGGGAGAAAGACGTGGAGAGACAAGGAGACTGGGAAGGAGAGGAAGACGGGGAGGGTGAAGGAGACGGGGAAGGTGAAGGACACGGGGAAAGTGAAGGAGACGGGGAGGGAGAAGGAGACTGGGAGGGAGAAGAAGACGGGAAGGGAGAGGGATAAGGGGTGGTTGAGGAAGACGGGGTGGGGGACGAAGAGAGAGAGGTGGATCCGGAGGGAGAGGGAAACTGAGAGGGAGAAGGAGCCGGGGAGGGAGACGGACACGAGGAGGGTGAGGAAGACGGAGTGGAAGAGGAAGACACTGAGGGAGAGAGATGTTGGGAGAGACGGTGAGTGAGAGGGCGTCGGAGAGTGCGATGGGGGTGGCAGAGGGGCAGGGAGCAGCGCGCGTCGAACCGATACGCGGGTTCAGTGGCGGCGGGCGCCGAGGCGCCGAGCCCTCGGTATTAATAGAGTGTACACAGGCCATCAATTCCCCCGTTCCCCGGAGCCGCGCTGCGCGGTGCGGTGCGCTTGTGGATATTGGCGGCCGGCGCGTCACGCCACTCAGTCACGCGCCCGGCGCCACGGGGAGGAGGCGGGGTGGCGACGGCAGATGCGGCGAGCGAGAGCAGGGTTGCGAACACGCACTCCATCTTAAAGGGGCCGTGCCCTTCAAGAAGTGGAGCAATTCGCCGAGCTGCGGTTGAAAAAAATTGTCTACGCTTCACTTTGGCCCCCCCCTTCAAGGTCCCCTTCAAGGGGGCGTCTCGTGTTAGGCAATCATATTTTTCGGAATACGGGAGGTTCTTGAATGTTCCGTCGGGGAAGGGGACTTACTTACGTAAGGAAATATTGAAAGTAAAGACTTCTTTAAAGGAATGTGGACGTGATTGTTGTTTTTCACTTTTTATTTGTGTTTTTCTTTTTTTTTCTAGTGCTTTTTCCAGCCGACTGCCGGATAACCTTTACGTCCCGATGGGACGCATATTCCACCAATCACGAGACACCAACGCACTTGTGGGATCTTCCGATCTGGGGTCAACAGAACGCGAGGCCCGCCGGGACAACACTTACACGAGAGACAACGAACTGTGACCGTTCGTGTAGGTCGGCCGTGGGGAAATTTCGTGGGTAATTTGGCTCTTGTTGAAATTTTGAAAAAAAAAACACAAAGTTGAAAGCCACAAACATTAATATAATTGAATCTCAAAAAAAAAGAAGAAACACAAATTGCAAAATTACCTAACATGCACAGATAAACAAATGAACAAAGAAAAATACAACACTGAACAGCGTAAAAAAAAAAACTTTTTGAGGAAAAATCAACTGCGGAAATTATGAATTTCAAAGTTGGCACAAACTAGCATCACAGCAACATCTTCTGTGACAAAAATAAATTGAAATCCAACAAATTGAATCAAAGATATCTCTGGGGAGATGAGTACACATAATAGTACATCAGAGGGTAGAGCACAGGCATTTCGGATGACAAAATGCCTCAGCACTTTCTGTTTACAAAAATTGCAATTAATCCTTCCTCAACATACACTGCATTAGCATACATAGTAGTTTCTTGCAAAAACAATTCACTTCAATTACAAAGACATATGTTGTGTACAATTAAAATGAATAAACATAGTTTTGAAAACACAGAATATTCAAAAGAAATTGCAAAAAAAAAAACTAAACATGTGTGTTTACACTATAAATGTGAAACATTTATTACAACCTACACCTTTGGTTGAAATTAAAAATATGTTGTATTTTTACTCAACAGGCATCCAAATTTCAATAAATATTTCAAGATATTTAAGTTCACTTAAATTCAACAGTTCATAGCAAATATACTTTTATAACCTTTTAATTGTTCATAAATAACCCAAATTGTTTCTAACTTGATTTAGATTAGATTAGATTAGATTAGATTTATTTAAACTGCAATTGGGCATAACCCGGTGGCAGCTAATTACAAAAACATAAATATACACAGCCTTTCTGTAATATAGAACTCCAAAACCACTAATAGTAATAATAATAATAATAAAAACAACAACAACAACAACAACAACAATAATAATAATAATAAGAAGAAGAAGAAGAAGAAGAAGATGCAAAATATATACTAATTGTAGTAATAATAATGGTAAAATAATGATAATAATATTAAAAACTGACTGATTCATAAAACATTAAATTACATTAAGAGAGAAAACACACACACACACACACACACACACACACACACACACACACACACACACACACACACACACACACTGCATTAGTATTACACTGCACTTCACTGCACTTCACTTCACTAAGACCTGAAAAGATTTCCTTCTTTATTTCTCTGCTATACACTGCACTACACCTCACTTCACAATAGAACACTTATGCATCGCTATATAACCCACTATTCTCCCTCATTTACTTAATAATACCCTAAATTAATTTCCTAAACTGTTGAACACTTTGAGGAAAGGGTTCAAAGGTTTTTGCAGGCAATCTATTCCATTCCGTAATCGTTCGATTTGTAAAAGAAAATTTCCCGACATCCGTTCTCTGCTGTCTTAAATTTATTTTGTGCCTGTGATCCACTCTACTGATGTATGTAGGAATACATAGCCGCCGATTAATTTCTTTCCAAGCTGGATGACCATTATAAGCTTTATACAAGGCGCAGAGTCTTGCTACTGATCGCCTGTTTTTGAGTGAATCCCACCCTGCCGTTTTCTTGTCCCTGAAAGTAAATTTAGCTGCCCTATGCTGAATCCTTTCCAAGTGTTTACACTGCATAATCTTGTGCGGATCCCAACAAATTGATCCATATTCCATTATTGGACGAACAAGAGATAAATAAGCAATTTCCCTCGCGTTTGCCGTACTCTTTTTAGGATGCGCATTACAAAGTGAAGAGATCGCCAGGCTTTCCCTACAACAAAATCTACGTGTTTTTTTCCAACTTAATTTACTATCGAAATGAATTCCTAGGTACTTGCACGAGGAAACTCTCGGAATAATGTCATTATTTAAACGGTAATGTGTTTCACTGTAATTATGACCCCTGCCAAAAGTGATGGATTTACTTTTAGAGCTATTTATGGACATTCCGTTATTTTCCGCCCAGTAATGTAACGCATCAAGATCCTTTTGCAGTATTTCTTCATCTCTTTTCGAGTTAATACTACGATATATTATGCAATCGTCTGCAAATAGCCGAACATTTGAGGTTAATTGCGCCGGCAGATCATTGACGAAAGCTAGAAATGGATTGGATTTTACACTATCACCAAAATGTTCTTTTTGATTTAAAGACAGAAACTGCACTTGTAGTGTATTAACATGACAAGATTCTATCATAAATAAGTGATGTTCTCCCCTTAGAAAGACACACTACTTCAAATATCTTTTGAAAATAGTCCACAATGATTATGGAAATACCAATGGTCGGGTATATCATACATTATGCAAGAGTGTTAATGGCCAAAAAAAAATATTAAACAATCTGACAGTGAACTACAGGAACAACACTTCAACCTGCATTCTACAGTCAATTGCTTCCAAATTCTCATTACTTTTTATAGTATCACATACAAAATTGTTTTGTCTTTAACACCGACCTTATTTCGGTGGCCGTGGCGTTCGCCACCAGCGCACAACTCACAGCGAACTAATGCGGCTGCCGACGCTCTGTCTTGGGCCTAAGCACGGGTTCTCTCTGTAACCACGTCTTACTCCAAGACCAGATGTCTCCGTCGAACGCGCATCTGCGGTGTGAATTTAGCCCCCACTGGCCCAAACCTCTTTCTCGCTAACTGGAGCTCGCGGCCCCACACCATCAGCTTCCAAATTCACGCTCCTACCTCACGCTGCCGCTTCTCGAAACATTCTGCGCACTTTTCTCACACCGCGGTTACAACCCCTTCTTTTCCGCGTAGGGGGGGGACAACTGTCTTCCCCCCGCCACCCCTCCAGCGACCGCTGATAAGGCGACGGGTTACGTAATCGCGCGGCGAAGCACGCAGACGAGGTCTTTCTTATCGCCAAATAGTGACTGAGCAAGCTCAGGATCGCTACAGAACAAGGCGGGACTCGAACCCCGCGACCTTTCGGACCAAAGCGCTGAGACGGTATAAGCTCTAAGCCACCTTGCGCAAACAGGTCGGCAGATTTTATTTGTTAAAAACAATTAAGGACAACGACTTTTTTAATAGTTTCCCAGAAAATACTTTACGGATAACTAACCTAACGAAATGTACATAAAGTCACTAATTATTTGAAATAATTGCAAATTTCCTGTCATTATATCTGTACATACCATATCATTTTATATTTCGAATCCTGCGGCTTTGTTTTTGTGTAATAACGAACTAGACGTGTCTAGACGGCTCAAAAATTCAACTATTACCGCTGTAGTGCCTCTTAACATTAGGCCCTAGGGTACGAGCGCTGACGGTTGCGGATTTTCGACACCATCTAGATAGTACCTATGTAAGTCCTAGGTAGAATTCGACTATTTTGTGAAGAAGAAATCTAGCTGCCGGGTGTTCAATGATAGTTTCCTGTGTTTCTCCGATCAGTACCAGGCGAATGAGGGACCTTAACAAACAGGCCACGATCGGGACTAAAAGCTTGTAGAAACTCTCGGTCACCGAAGCTGCGGAAGCAACGAAGTTGCGCCTGAGCTATCACTGACCCCCCATTGTTGCTTTTTTAGTCTTCCTGTCTGATTCATTTTTTTAATCTTATCATTATAGATAAGTGTCACTTTCAAGATCTGCACTTTACGCGTCATTTATCACCGACCTGAGTAGAAATTGATGGGCTCAGTAGAACAAGGAGCTGTCACACACTTTTTGTGAAATTGATTCTTTAGCATTAAATAAAAATTGAAACATTATTTTAATGTAATGTTATTTAAATACAGTATGGACACATATGCAAGTATACTGTGTTTAAAAGTTTATATTTTTACTGAGTTCTATTATGAAAGTTCTAGTAAAACCATCAATATCTCAGAACTAGGACAGAATGGAATAGACCCTTGTTCTACTGATCCTTTCAACTGACTTTTAATTTCAGAGAAATAATTGATTTTTAACTTGGAAAAACTTGGACCAAAATCTTTTCTTTCGTATTCATTTTTACACTCCACTATCCCCACATTATGTGAAAGACTGAAAGTTCTGTCGATAAGTACGAAAGAAGGAATTATTATTATATTTATACATGAGGGAAGTATATTAGTGAAAGAATTGTGGCTTCAAAGCCTTGTCTTGAGCTTTTAATTTGACGGATATAAGTTTAATTATAGAGGTTGGAATTCTGTACGTTAATTTGGCGTGTTACTCAAACAGCAATAATTGAACTGTGCTCGATTGTATTGCAGTGAAGTTTTATTAGCGAGCCAGTACGTTTACATTTCTGCTAATATATGATCCATGAACTCTTCTAATCCAGAGATTATTCGGATTCTTTGTTAATGAGTTTTAATGTTAATTTTACGTCCACTCGTGGAATGTGAATATTAAAGGTGTGCAGTCGATTCCCGACTCTATGATCTTCCTCTCTGAAATTCGTAATATTACAAACAAACAACGTTGAAGGTAGAAAAAAGAACCATATCAGCATCAATGTAATTAAAAATGTTTGTAAAGTTATCTGCCTTTTAATTAAATTTTATTTTACATTGCCAGACAAACAGTACAACGTTCAATCGTGAGGCTCTTGAGTTGATTGACCGAGCAACTTTATATCAAGAGTGTGAAGGGGGTAACTTCTTGTAACCTCCGAGACAGTAATTTCTTGTGTTATACCTTCAACCAAGGTTATTGCGAGAATTTTTTAAAGAGCAAAGACAGTGTTTAGAGAGGAAATACGATGGAAGGGACAGGTAATTGTAAGAAATGTTCATACCTTTTCTAATGTCGGAGAGATATTGAAGGAAAATGTAAAATGGGAGTTTGTCTCTTAGGTGGGAGAGTGGAGGTTGTTCGGTTCCTATTTTGCAAGTGACTTCTTCTTGTACATGATTTAAATTATTGAAGAAATGATGTGCCAGTTTCGTAATAAAGAAAGTAATCGATTATATTGCAAGATCGATGTGAAGGGTTTTATTGCTGACAAACCAGGGGAATTTACTGTTATTCTTAAGGAAGATTCTTTGAAAGATTTGTGACATATTTAATGTGGTTGGGGAAGTTGAAATCCAAGCAGGGCATGCGTAAATTAATATCGGTCGAAGAACAGATTTGTAAATGGATAAAGCGGAATGCATTTTTAAAAAAGAGTTGCGGTTGACAATGGGACATAAAATAGCTAACCTTCAATTGGTTTCAACTAATTTGGACGAAATGTCGTTGTGCCAATGTAGTCATGTGTCCATCAGAACACCGAGATAAAGAATTGATTAATTCAGTGGAGGCCAAGGAATGATAAAATGTTCTCTGTAGTTTGGATTCATTATTTAAAAATTCAAAAAGGATATTTCTCAGCTTACAGTATCTGGACGTAAATTCATAAATATTCATAATTAATACAAACAATATGATTTACTTTTGTTCTTTAGTACTGGAATACTTGATATTACAATGTAGGAGTACATTTTTCAACATTTAGCACTTCTTCTTTTTAATGTATATACATTAAAATATGTACAACTATTTTATTGTTGTTTTCTCTTTCGGAATTTTGAGATTTACCTGATCCTTCAAATCCTTTAGTAAAAATATATTTCTAAGATATACATTTCAGTCCTGATAAGAGATTTATTTTGAGAAATAATTATTCTGAAATTGCAATAACAAAAACAGAAATTTGTGTTCTTCAAAAATTCTGTATAAATTTGTCAAGGTTCAAAAGTGTATTTAAAATATTTCAGTTGTATATCTCTAACACAAAGGGAGTAAACTCTTTAACACTGCTTTGGAGAAATGAAAATCCAAATATTGGTGTATATAAAGATGTGACTATTGCACAATAACTATATTATTAGTCTCTTATTTTTTATAGTTATGTGCAATTACATATACACAATATAAGAATTTGCTCGAGCTGAGGATATCATTGTCTCCTGATGTTTGTTAGGACTGGTATATACGACCGACCATCTGACATTTACACAAAGCTAAGGTCCTTTGCACGTTCACAAAATCCACATTCGGTAAAATGAACAAATTGATCACGTAACATCATGGTTTGATAAATTGGGCGTAAAAGATAAACAACAAAACATTACGTACCAGCTTAACACAATATTAAATTATCACATTCTGATACCGCTAATTCCAAGAAATGTGACAGAATAGATTTTAGTTTAAGTTTTTATTTCTACGCATTGTCATTGCTAGGTAAAATTAACTCCTGTTTAGTATTTCTTCTTCACCCCCTTATTTATGACCCAACGTTCCTACATCATTAACAGTTCTTGTCGAATTATATTTATTAAACTCTTTTAAAGCTCAATGAGATTCGCCGACCGAGAATGTCGGTGCAACAGAAAGCCTTCAGTCAGAATCGCCTCTATTAACATTTTAAATTATAATCATATTATATTTCGATGATTACTTCTACTGAGGATATTATATACGATTATTATTACTACTGACGTTAAATCGGGTTATATCGAGATTGTTTTTTATGAAAGAGACGAAATAGCTCTTACGATACCAGAAGTGGTCTAGAAAAGAGACAATAAAAAATAATGATATTTGAATATACAATGTCAACATCGAACAATGAAGAATGATAATATATCAGAACGTTACGGTAGCAGCTGCTCGTTTTGTGTAAATAGCATTACAACGCATTAATCTAACAAATAGATGCCTCTATTTACTCTGCTGGAACTCCTTAATCCTAGAAATACCATGCGCGCTCAAGGAGCCCTTCACCTTGATATTACATTTCGTTCACTTGATGCGTGTGCTCTACATTGTTGAGAATCAATGAAATTGTTGAGGCAGTTTTTTCTTCAAAAATTACGAAAATGTGATTTTTTTGTTTTGTATCTGCGATTTTCTAGTGCAGATTCAATAAACCCTCCCTTCGTTTCTCCCATACGTACGTATATACGAAGTAATACGCGTAATACAGAGAAAGTAATGTAATGCTGCGGAAAATCTATTTCGAGATTTCAACGGAAATACTCCATGTTTTGCGGTTCCGTTATACCGAAAAAGAGTTTTTTTTTCAAACGTCCGCCCGTCCGCCTCAACACCACCAGCTAAACCATGCTTACGATTTTCTTCAAACTGAAGAAACCACTGTCCATCTAGCTCGAGTGAAAGATTTTAGATTTTGAAAAACATTCTTTAAAATTGGGGGCTAAATTACGTGAAGTCCTTGGAACATTTTCAAAATTTTCTCAAAAACAGCACTAAACTTTTCTTTGAATTTCTTATAAGAGTAGAGTAAAATACACACGTAAAGGTAGCATGCTCGAATTTTTTTGGCGTCTTCCTACATCTACAAAATTGAATATAGAGATTTCTCCTTCAAATAAAACATGTTCTCCGTAGTGAGTTCTTTCATTAAGGTCATGAACATTTCTTCGAAAATTTTTGTAGTTTTCGCGCAATATTTCATGCAATATGTGCAATTAAAAAAAAAGATTTTTTCAAAAACGGCTCCAATTTTTTTCTTTAAACTTTTGTTAGCTATGGTGCTATGAGATGACATAAACATCAGTTTTCTCTTCTTTTGTTTTTTTCAAAAATTACAAAAAATGTACTTTTTGATTTGTCTCTCACGTCGTTAATATTTACATTAGCGGAAATTTGTTTACATTATTGTATTTTTGAGTACATATGCTTTAAATAACGTGAGGTGAAGTTTCTCAAAAACTAAACATTTTCTGTTAAAACGAACTCACAACTTCGTATTTTCAGAAACACTCAAACTCATTTTTCTCAAAAACGGCTCCAAGTTGTTTCTTCAAACTTCTCGTACGGATAGTGCTAATTGAGCTATTTAAAATGATATATAAAAATGTTGCTGTATTCCTTTGTTTTCTAAAAAATTGCACAAATGTAATTAACATGCCCATGCCTTTAACATGCACATGTCCAGCAATTTGTATGCATTATTTTATTTGTAAGCAGAAGCGCTTTAAATTACGTGCAATATACTTTTGCGAAAACTCAGTAATTGTCTGTGAAAAAAAAGCTTGAAATTTCGCATTTACAGTAACGCTTAAACGCCATATTCATTTCAATGGCTCTAAATTTTTCAACGAAAATCTCCAAATAGGAGGAAGATTTACTTATTTTTAATTTTTTAAAAGTAATATTTCGAATCTATCATTAGGAAACCGAAAAATTAGGAACATTTTAGAAAAACTGTGTTTAGGGCAGCGATACATGGCAGACGCCAAGAGAATGGGGGCAAACCCGTAAAGACAGTCAACACCAAGGAAATTAGAGAACATTACGACGAGAAACTCTGTGTCATTATGTAGCACCACTAGATTCGTAGTGCTTTTAATGATTGTTTTGATTTTTCCCTTTCATATATAGAGGAAAAGTTTATTGTTTGCGTTGGCAATGTTGACAACATTTATTTTTCGCAAACGCCCCATAACAGGACGGACGGTAAGAATTCGACAATTTATCAGTTGCTTATTCACTGAAGATGTGAGAAAGATGAATGGGAAATAGAAGGATGCTTATGAAATATGATGTATCAGATTGAGATTAAAGATGAATTCCTTGAAGTAATTGGTATTTATAGGGGTTGAGTAAATATATTATCTCTTGATAAGAATATAGACAATTCCTTTTGTACGAATTATATGAATGAGTTGAACGAGTCCTTCCTCACGAAAATAGACATTACTATTTATTCTCTCGTATTGCTAGGGTTTAATGTTCAGCAATGTAGACTCAGTGATAGTGGGGCCATTTGCTCCCTTTTGCCTGCTGTAGCGGTGACCATTAGAAGCGGCAGAAGGCCACTGGAGCAAAGCGAGCCACATTCCCCCGAAACAGCAGTTGAGGCCCAGTTCCGCAATCTACGGAAGAGAGCTGCAGCGTGTGCACAAGGTCTCAAGAACGAGCGCGAAAACGGCCAACGCCGCGGCGGGGCCGGGCTGGGCGGGGCGGGGGAGCACGGCGGGTTTAAGCGGTGGTCGCGGACGCCGACGTCTGCAAACACAGGGCGGCGCGCGCGCGGCAGCCGATGGCCGCCCGCGCCCTTTGATGTGGCCGCGGGCGCGCGCCGAGCACGCGCAAACACCAGGCGGGGGAGGGGCTGCGGCGGCGGCGGCGGCGCTGGTCGCTGCGGGAGTATGGACGGCAGCCGCAGGATGGAATGAAGGAGACTGGATAGCGCTGACGGGGTTTGTGTACCTGAAGGGGGCGGTGCGGGGGACCGGTTGGGGGTGACGGGTGGCGGCGGGAGCGGCGGGGGCGGCGGGGGGAGCGGGGGCGGCGGGGGCGGCGGGGGCGGCGGGGGCGGCGGGGCGGCGGGGCGGCGGGGGCGGCGGGGCGGCGGGGCGGCGGGGGCGGCGGGGGCGGCGGGGGCGGCGGGGGCGGCGGGGGCGGCGGGGGCGGCGGGGGCGGCGGGGCGGCGGGGCGGGGCGGGGCGGCGGGGGCGGGCGGGGGCGGCGGGGGCGGCGGGGGCGGCGGGGGCGGCGGGGGCGGCGGGGGCGGCGGGGGCGGCGGGGGCGGCGGGGGCGGCGGGGGCGGGGGGCGGCGGGGGCGGCGGGGGCGGCGGGGGCGGCGGGGGCGGCGGGGGCAGTGAGGGCGGCGGGGGCGGCGTGGGGGGCGGGAGTGGCGGGGAAGGGAAGGGCGGCGGGGGTAGTAGGAGATGGTGGGATCGTTGCGGGTTGTGTGGGCGGTGTAGGCGTTGAATTTGAAGTGTGGTGGCAGAGTCATAACCTTCTCCGTGAGGATCTCAGAGGCATTCGTTATTGTTTTGAGAACATGGAAATATGTTGGCGATGTGGAGGATGCTAATGGAAAAGAGGATTGCAGTATGATATTAAAGGTAGTGGAAATTCGAGGGAGGACTTACGTTGGTTGAGAATCATAAATGGCAAAGTTAGAATTAAATCTCGATCAGGTTTTTGTCCAGTTTCCCTGATCCATTGAGCAAATGCTGTGATGGCCCCTTGTTTGCTTCTGGACGTAAATGTAGCTTCACTGTGCGCACGTTTTGTTGAGTACTCCTTTTGCTTGTAGTTCATTTACCGTTGAAATTGATTTTCTATATCTCGGGAACAAACATTTTTCAAATATTTTTATTTTTCTAAAATAATTGTTTTCTAAATTCATTTTTCGTTTTCTATTTTCGTAGTTTTTTTTTAAATTCTGGGTCTCAAGAAAATGTGCGCAGATAAATCTCTTTCCCCACATGTCTTATACAGTTTTTTACTGTTTTTTGACAAATAAATAAATAAAAAGGCGATGGTGGCAATGCAGAGTGAACATTTGTTAAGATTTAAGACACTGACACACATAGTAGTGGCGGGTCAAAACGGCATATGAAAAGTTATTTCTAAACCTATGAGAAATGGGAGATCTCACAAGTTTACATGCGCACCCGGTAACGTGTCGATTGCGCAGATAGCACTGTGTATTCTCCGCCATCGAAAGCGAAGTCATGCGAGATGAAACTGTTCCAAGCACCTTTGGAGGTTAACACACTGGGCACTGCAGAATAGGCGACAGCTCCCTCACAGCGGCCGATAAGGGCGACAGGTCTGAGGGAGCAGCAGGAGGACGTGAGGTTGATGGGGGATAAGAGAAGAGCGGAGCGTGTGGGCGGTTGTCTGCCGGAGATGAGGTCGAGCCAATGGTGAACGCGCGCTTTTCATGCAGACAGTGAGCTTCAGATGGAGAGTAGTACACGTGACGGCAGGGGGGGGGGTTGGGGTTTGAAACGGATAAATTAAGTGGGTGGGTGGGAGGGTGGGAGGAGGAGATGGGAGCGGTGGTGGAGGGGCCGCCCTGCGGTTGCCGCTCTGTTGACGGACGAAGAGGCTCGCCGAACGCAAACACTCGCCGCAAGCACCTGCCTCCGGGGATTCCGCGTCGATAAACACGTCTGCCTGTGGATTCAGCACACACACACACAAGAGCAACTCTTTGCTCATTTGTAACACGTAGCCACGGCTCATCGAGAGTTTTCTTTGCAATTAGTGGGTTGTTCGTCACGGTGCAGTTACGATCGAATTAAAATTTAAATGGTCTCAAAGGGGCAATTAGTATCCTAATGAACTAACACCCATAATCAGTTTCCTTTAACGTTTCCCCTTCTATACATTTGACACAAAAGGTTTCTAAATTCAAAGTTGGTAATATAAGAGCTAATGAATAAAATAGTTAAGTAGATTTACTGCAAAAAAGAGACGCAAGAAAGTTAATTCGATATTTACATACCTCTATTAACATGTGAAAGAAACATTTTGAAGAAATCTGAAAATATATTGTACTTTCTTTTGAAGTCTTTGTTTGAGAGAGGTCGCTTTTAATATCTGGATCACTAAAGCGACTACTGACACATATAGCGACTACTGCAATTGTTTTAAACTGCAGGGGGAAATGTAGGATAAACACGTATGGACAACACAAACACACAAACATCCTAGCCCGGACTGAATTCGAACCCGTGACCCTTCGAGCCGAGCCAGCTACGGACCTAGAACCTTTGCGGCCGCGGCTATCCAGGCCGGCGACAAGACTTCCTTACGTTAGTAATACGTAATTAGGTCACATATTTAATAGTGAGTTGTGAGCACTTATTTGTCCATGCGTCTCGCTTTCTACGGTGATAATGTTTACTAGTAACAGAAAATAAATTACAAATATGTTCCCTTAAATCATAAAATAAAGGGTTTGAGTAAAATTTCTCCGCGAGCCATCTGAAATTACAGGATCAGCGATTGCCCGATGACGGGTGAGGCATTGCCGACCTATAGTCTAAATATTAAATCATTATATAATAACAAAACCTTTAGTATAATCGAGAAGTGTCAAGAAGGAGCATATTAACCTACAATAAAATGAGAACAGTAAAATTTCAACCCTAGTTTAATTTTTATATCCTCGAGTCCTATATTACTACTCTGTTTTAGCGAATTTCTTTCAACTCTTCCTTAATTTTTTAATTAAAATGTCTATTTTTATTCAAATTACTTACTAATTCTATACAATAGTATTTATGAATACTCATTCATTCCTTGAATGTCACAAAAATATTTTACATTGCCAATTAGGAAATTTTGAGATAAACGTGGAAATAAATGATGTATTGGTAATTTTTGAACCATTGATAATGAGTATGAATGGCTGTTGTCATTCGACGCTTCAGAAAGGGGAACTTTTATTCGTTTTTGCCATGAAAAAGTAATGTTATTAGTACGACTACATTTGTTAATCGTACTTAGATACGGATTTGTTATATGAAATCAATTTGAACCTTTTCTAATAATTCCTCAGTGACTCGTAAATTCTTGGAAGTGATTCACTGAACTGTAATAAATTTCTTGTTTCGCATGCTTACTGTTTTTTAACTTTCATAACTGTTGATAAAAGCTTTGTCACTGTGATTTCCATGTTCTTTTATCTGGTGTATCACTTTTTAAAACCATTCTTTAATAATTTAATGAGTTCGTAAAAACCTCATTCAAAATATATTCAGAGAATGCTCAATTCCCAAACATCCCATTCCCTACTCATTAAATATGTATTATACCAAAGTTCTATAAAGCATTCCCAAAGTCACGAACAATATAACCCAACGGTTTCTGAGTCAAAAATTGACACCTGTTTAAACAGAGATAAAACTAAATCTGTTCCGTCCTAAAAGTAATATGCCATGATGGTGACGTAAACCAATTTCAAAGAGAGAAATATATTTGGAAATAGTTTGCGAGAAATTAATTTGATATTTGCTTTTCTGCATTCGATTATACTCTTATTTGCTCAACGTCTCTCTGATGACGCACAATAGAACTTAACTCGTAAATCACTTCTTGATTTCAACAGCTCCACCAGTATTTGAACTTTAAGCATTATTACTATGGCGGCGGAAAACTCAATCGAAATAAACTACATATACACTAGATGAAACATTTGTTCACCTTCCGGCGGGCGTGCTTCAGTATTCTCATTTCGCAACATTCTAAACGAAACGCGAAAACTTCAGTTCCGTTGCCTTCTCCCTATCAGTCGCAAAGAAGATTTGAAAATGCTGAAAAAAAATGCTGACTGAAGCACTCTGTGCTCTACCCCGCCCACTCGTTTAAGTCATTTTTGTATTCCAAACGAACATTTAACTTATTCAGATTGTTCGTTTATAAGAATTACGCAAAATCAAAGATATTGAAAGCTGTTTTTTGTGGATTTTTTTCCTATTACTTGTCTTATTTTTGTTTTTATTTGCTGAAGATTTGAAACAGACGAATAAATCAGGCATTTTCTTGAGTTACTGGAAACGGCATCATGAAAACCAGTTGATGCTTTTCTTAAATTTAAGGACAGTAACGGCTTCATTTAATTAATTTTTCTATATAATAACAATTTTATAGTTAATTTTTTCTTTATTATATTTTGTTTCATAAGGTTTTCTGAAACAACGTTTTTTTTATTATTCTATACCTGAAAATGGCCATATTTCTGTGATTTATAAAATGTATTAACATTAAAAATGTAATGAATAGTTGCGAGTTTTTACGTTTCTTTCTTCAACTAAATAATAGAAGTTTTGAGGGTGCAAAAGACTGTTTTCTCGAGGCAGCGTAGAGTGCTCGTACGCGCTCTCTGATGTGACTCAAACACGCCCACCGGAAAGTTAGTGCCGAGCGATCGGCCAATGCTTTCTCCGCAATGGCCGATCGCCCGCCCAACTCGCTGACGGGTGGTGGGTAAGCCCGCTCTGTAGAAACTCTGTACAAACTCTCGTCCATCTCCGCGCTGATTTCGCACAGAAGGTCTCAGAATGACGACCGAAACGTTGGCACTTGTGCTTAAGACGCGACGTTTCCCGGACCGCGTTCCTGACGTGACTGGGATAAAATAGAAGTTAATACAGGCCTCGTGGAGACGTAAGCCTCGGTCGCCATTGAGGTTTTGGGGTTGTTTGAGAACTGCCATAGCCTCTTTTACCGTCCTCGGCTCCCAGCGATATTCCCTGGCCACGAGGCAGGTGTTATAAAAATAATGGCGTGGTTAGTTTTTCATGCGTGGAAGGCTACTTCCATTTAATTAGTATTGTACTTGTTGTGGCAAATGTGTTCATAGATGCGTTCCTCAATAGTTCACCCCGTCTCGCCAATTTAACTGTGGTGGCAGCTGCATGGAATCTCATACATCCGTGATGACTTACGAGGTGGGACTCTATGCGTACTAGCATTTGCCTGAGTTTTCATGAGCATTGTAGGGCGTCTTCATGTCGAATTGGCTCAAAAGCTTGCCAATTTTGTCTGTGACCCTTTGTATACAAGATAGGATGGTCATGTTCCTGCTGGCGACGTCGCAAAGTGTGGTGATGTCAACAGTGCTAGAGTTGGTCGCTGCTTGCCGTACGGTTGGTTGGCAGCGTTAGCAATGTATCCGTTAGCTGGAAATCTGCCTTTGAGCAGTTCTGTTTCATAGTATGAGGATTCCTCATCACACACTCTAGTCACTCTGAGGGTCAGTTTTTAAAACCCTCCGTTTCGGTACCGGGTGATGCTGAGATCCGGCGAGCAGGTAGCGGTTGGTATGAGTCGATTTCTCTACACATCATGCCCTGTACTGCCATTAGGTTTCCGACTCACCACCACGTGGGACTCTATCGGCTGTAGGAAAGGCAAATTTACCCTCGTTTGTCACCTACATAGTGATCTTAATCGAGGTTTTGGAGGAAAGCAGCTAAGGCATGAAGTCCGTGGGGCCATACCACTAGTATTTTGTCCACATACCGAAGCCTTAGGGTATATTAAGTGGAGCACTCTCCGGAGCTTCCGTTTCGAAAACTCCCATGAATACGTTCGCCACCACAGGAGAAGGGGGAGCCCATGGCCACTCCTTTTACTTGACCATTGAGATGCTCCTGGTACTGGAAGAAAGTGGACGTGAGGCAGATCTCGGTTGTCGGTCCATTTCATTGTGAGCCCGTGTTGCTTCTTAAGAACAGCAAGAAGGTTGGCCGAATACCTGACCACCGACTTCCCGTCGCCAGTCAAAGGTTGCAGTTTGTCAGCCACATAGCAGGCAAGAGGGTTAACCCTTTCACTGCTACACATTAGGAGCGCTGGCCGCACCGCAGTGCTGAATACTTTTTCGTGCGGTCTTCTCTCGCGCGCGCTCTCAGTTGTTGTTAGTTATTATATATTTAGTAAGGTGTATATTTACTTTCCGTCATTCTTTTAGATCCAGGCTTTATACTGGCACTGACGAAGTTGAAAGTATTCAACCCCACAACACTTCTTCAGTAAACGTAGACATCCTAACCCGAAAGAGCAGCGCGACGCACCGGTGCGTCGTTAGCAGTGGTGGCACGGCGACGTCTGACGCACCGGTGCGTCGTTAGCAGTGAAAGGGTTAATGGGAGAGTTGATTGCGCTCACAATTGGGCGCATTAACACGTTGTGCCAAACACGTTGTTGTCCAAACATCGATGTTCAAAATTAAAACATCGATGTGAAAAATATATCGACTACAAATCGATATTTTACAACAATGTGGTCGGCCTGACAGGCTAGACACCTTCGAGAGCGCATTTTCCACCCCTGCCACAATATCCGTGGTAGGCACACTTTCGGGTACATCTATTTTACCACGACATGGAAACAGGGCGCGGTCTCCGCTGCTCCATGACGTCCGACCGCGGTCAGAGCGCCTTCTCCCACTCCCCCCAGGAGTGCTCGCCAGATTCCCAGATATATTGCCGGATTGGCCGATGCTCTCTCCGCGGCTGACGGGTAGTGAGCGGGGTTGCTCTATACAAATTCGCGCGCAGTCCATCTTCGCGCACTTTGCTCTGAGGAAGGTCGCAGAATGGCGGCCGAAAGGTTGGCACCTGTGCCTAGGACGCGGCGTCTCCCCGACCGCAGCCCTAGCGCGACCGGGCGTCGCCGTAAAATAGATATTTCCAGGTTTCGTAGACCTTGGTCGCCAATAAGGTTTTGGGGATATTTGATAATTTCCACAACCTCGTTTACTCTCCTTGGTCCCCAGTGGTGTTTCCTGTCCAAGAAGCTGGTGTTATCAAAAAGAATGGCGTGCTTGGAGGACAATGACAGATTTATTTATATTATTATATATTTCTGAATGGTTCGCCCCGTCTCACAGATGTAACGTAATATTTTACGCTACGGAATATTTTAACACACTCTAAGATCTTGGTTCCACGGACGGAGTTTCTTAAAATTTCGTTACTTATGTAAGCTTCTTAACGTACTGATGATAACTCCGACTTGCTTCTCTTCATTCCGTTATTCTCCCCGCCACGTCCCGCTCCAATCCGCTTCATCCCGAGACGTCCGATTCTCGCCTTTTTCAATTCAATTCAATTAAATTCAATTATGCCTAATTTTCGGTGTCGAGGCTTAGGGTATTAGGCTTGCTCTTCCATCTGACCATGAACACTCCGCTATCCTCCTTTCACCATTGTTTACACAAAGGCGCCGAAAATAATCAAAATGTTCAACTTCTTTCAACTTCAATAAAACAATTATAACATCTCTTCGGTGTTAATAAAAAACTAACGGTGTAAATCTTCAATGTCACGCCTTCGATATAGTTTTCTCCCCCTCAAAAACGGAGAATTTCACTCCGAAACAAAAGGAAAGGAATTCCAAAGAATACACACTTTGGGACTGCTTCCCAGCGTCCCCGGCCGACGTAGGAAATCGCCAGGATTCAACAACTATCTAGCAGAGAGTGTAAGTTTCACTTGGGCGATTTCAGTTTTTCTCAGACGCCTTTAGGCTTGATGATCCGGCCTGAGAGAGCCGGATTTACTTCCTGCTGAGGGAAGGTGAACAGAGGTTTCATTCACCCTTCAAAATCCACGGCTTCCATCTGGTCGAATCCCAGAACTTGGGTGTAACAATCCGATATGCGAACCGTTTATTCACCGAAGCCACCACACTACCTTTATACAACCTACACCATCCCTACTCACTTATCCTGATACGTAAATTTGTGCCTCGCTTGTGTGTGTGTGTGTGTTATATGTCTGTGCGCATAAATGAGGATACGGATAATGATAAGTGTAATAGGGACGAGAGGGTCAGTTAGGTGAGGTCGAGGAGACCTATGCGAGATGGTGAAAGAAGTGTATTGAAATTTGTGTGGCCAGAAGGAAGAACAGGCCTGATGACCTGAGCCTCGTCACATAAAATAAGGTGTCTTCGATTGATTCATTTATTCATTCGGTACCGAGAGGCTACCTTATGTCACAAACTTAACTGAGGGTTGTACGATTCCAGCTGACCGAGAGAGTTGCCATTCAGAACAAGTAATTAGGGTTGATTTGGGGTTTAAAAATGTGATTCATGATGTATTGAGAAGCTACTCTCACAAACCTTACAAACACAACCTAAGGAAACGATAGTGACAGCAGGATTCCTGGAAAGAGTCGATAGATGGCAGCCCGAAAAGGATTCAGGAAAATGCGGACGTATATGCCGTCTGAACAGACAGAGGAAAATTTATGAATCTGTCGACTTAAGGCAGATTCATGAAAGCTTTCTGAAAAGAAAAGAGAACTTTTCTCATTTTTCAGGGAGAAAAGGAAATTTTCTGTGAGAATATCAATTATTTTCATGCAACGTGTATTATTTAATTTAATCTATGCATATTTAAAAGTGTCTTGTAAAATGAGAAATAGTGATGTCTTTAATTAAACCTAACAAAAGAATATTCTGGCACTCCATCAATGTAGAATTTCTCCTTTCTTCCCCCTCATTTGCTAACTGTACGAATGAGAGAAGCTATCGTAAATGACCTTTGTTCTTTGCCAACTCGTAATAGCTATACATAATTCCGATAATAAAATAAAATGTTGAGACAATGTAGACCCTTCAAGGCTGATTTTGTCATTCGACTGGTTTGTAACTCAAGATCTCGAGAAACTAATTAACGTTATATAAGTTTCACTTGGTTCCAAAACGGAATACATGCAGGCAAACAATACGATCATCAAATTCTTCACATGTAGTTTGCTCTGTCATTCGAAAATGCTGATTTTCATGTTTATCTAAAGTATTAATGAGTATAAGTTTGTTAGACACCTTGATTGAATGCGTAGTAATTCAGTGTTTGAAATAGCCTTGTTTTACAGAGTAAGGCGTTTTCACGTTTCTCGCAAATTAAGCAAGACTAAAACTATCAGTCTAGTTGCAACTGTTGAATGAATACGAGTATACTATTTAGCGGTATTATAAAGAAAGATGAAGACACAGAGTTAAGTTATGTTTCAGTGAAGAGTACAGTTTTGATTAAAGATTTTAAACAGGTGTTAGCTGGCAAAGGAAAAATCTTATTCCCACATGTTGCAGTCAAAACTTCAAAAAATTGAAATTCTCTTACATTTGATAAAAACCACAAGTATGTCAATGAATGGGAAAAATTAATTACATGAACTGGGAAATTTAACACGCTCTCTAGCAACCTTATTTAAATTTATATCAAATTTGCAAAGATGTAATTACAGAGACGTCTACAAAAAGCGATCTCATGAGATTTCATTTCTTTTATATCATTTCTTTAATATCATTACTTAATTCAATTTTTTAAATTATTGCTCGACATTTGAGCTGCTTTGCTCCAAGAGATTCTAATAATAAAGGATCTCGCAATCGGTCTACACGTGCATGGTTGTTCTGAGATAAAAATATACTGGTTTAAGAGGCGAATATACCTTTCATGCCAACGTTTAGTTGACTGTAGCATTGTACATAATTAATGTACTATTAACATCCATCCCATAATGCTTTGCATATGTTGATATAGTTGTACAAAAACTCCCTTAACAAATTCAAAACTAAAAATGTTGCTGAAAAAACATTTGATATTCGTTGTGCATTTCAAAATTTATTTGAAGATTTTTTTGCTAATAATGATCAACATCTTCAGATACTAAATATCTAAATTGATGTACAGAAAATGCCAAATCAATTCAATATGGAAAAGTTTTGAAAGAGAACATAGTGGTAATGTATATATTTGAGGACTTTAGATAATACAGTGAATATAACCCCCACAAATAATGTGAATAATTCTAGAGAAAGTTAATACTGGAAATTGTACTACCAAATGTTTGTCAACAAACTATTACAATTCAGATAAGAGGAAGACCTTTTACAATTTAATATGAAACAAATGTAATGCTGATAAATTTATTACATTAATTTTCATTGTTGTTTCATGTAAAATAATAGTTTAAAGAAAATAAATTCATTTTATTTAATTAACACAAACATCAAAAATAAATCCGAACCCAGGAAGCGTTGCTAAAACATTTACGTTGTGTTTACCCTCAAGTTCAAACCAAAATAACAGCTTAAATTTTTAATTTGTTTTTTTATAATATAGCAGTGAAACTTCCAAACTCAAAGCACGCACGTGTCTTTATTTACGCATATTTTATTGAAATTCCATTGTTCAATAATCCTCACACAATGATTGTTCAGTGTTAAACAGGAAGCGGCTCATGATTAAATTATCAGTATTCCAAATAAAAAATTGAAGGTATGTTTGAAATACCATCTGGTATTGCTTCACCGAGAAAGTGAATCACACTTGAGCCACCAAACACACGTCAACCCGCCATGCCATTCACTTACCAGCCACCGCCTCGCTTCCGCTGAAGATCCAAGGAATAAACACCCGCGCGAGAGCCACAACGTGCTTCGTTCACTGCGCGACATAACCTCAGCCCACGCTGGCCGCATCGCCGCGCCGCCGCGTCTCGCCCCGGCACTGAAGGCGCGTCCCACGCCCCGAGCCCCGCGCCCACGACCCGTTGCCAGCAGCACTCGCTGGGAGCGCCACCGGGCAGCCGCCCACGGCCGACGGCGGCGGCGGCGGCGGCGGCGGCGGCGGCGGCGCCGGCGCGGCGCCCGGGCAGGTGCGCGGACGCGACCGCGAGCGCCAACCCTGCGGCCGGTGACGCCCGGGATAGCGGTCAGCTCACGCAGGACGAACAAGTACTTGTGTGGTGGCAAGAAAACGAAGTTACAAAAAAAAAGAACTAGTGGTGCTACAACAGCACTTACTTTCCCGTATTAGAGGAAACGGCTATATAGTACTGAAATATTGCACTTTGTGCGCTACTAACATCTTGGCTTAAAACTCACTGTTTCCATCGCAGTGTTGTCAGAACTGTGTGAATTCTACAACTGCACAAAATTTAATACAAACGTTTTGTAAACCTATATTGGAAAAAGAAACCTGATAACCTGGACAATATAGAAATGCATTCCATAGGGCCATGATTAGAGAAGAGTATTTTAAAACCATGCAACAAATTCTCTACTCACTACAAATGCTACAGCATTTGGTGCGAAAACTGAATATTTTCACGCAAATATCAACATAAATTAGACAATTATAACTCCTTTTCATACAGCTCCTTCAGATCACAACAATGATACGTAATTCACAGAAATTTGCGAGCGCAAAGTGAATTCCATTGTTGCAGACCCTGCATTGTCGATATTCTGAGAGCTATTAATTCTTTTTACTTAATTCAAATATTTCAAAATAAACTATTTATAAAATATTAATGTGTAAGTGTATAACAAAAGTTGTAATGTAAGAAACGGAGAAAGAAATAATATACAAAATTGCCCATTCCAATTTACGACGCACCCAGCTGTCCGAAGCGCTGTAAATTTACAATGGGCTATTATGTTTGTCACAAAATTATAGAAAAGCTACTCGTATTTTGAAAAAATTAAGCATGACCTTATTTGAAGATGTGGTATTGATAAACACATGTAATTCAGAAACAAATGTATTTTTAAAATTTTAGTTGTGAGAATATGACGAGAGCGAAGCGCAGTCAATTCCGAGCGGACTTTCGTTTGTCAGGAAATTATAGAAAAAACAACTCATATTTTCAAAAATTCAACACGACCTTATTTGAATGGCACAGACTTTCCCGTATTAGTTTTCTATTTTCCTGGGTCTTCGCTAGCTATTCGGAATTACCACATACTCTTTCTTGCCAGCTACCATCTATCATCGCCAAAAGTACATTTTTTTTGTCATTTTCTTAATTTTTCGGTTTCCTATTGGTAGAACAGAAACATTAATTTTAGAATATTAAAGAACACAAAAACCTAGCCGTAAATGGCAATTTTCTTTTAAAAATTATGTGCCGTTTAAGAGAAAATGGCGTTTTAGCACTACTAAAATTGCGAAATTTGAAGCTCATTTTCACAGAAAATTTTGAGTTTTCAAAATACTTTATTTGAAGTTATTTGAAGCACTTACACTCACAATATAATCATCTTTACAAATTGCGGATAATGTGCATATTAAAGATGTGAGAAATCTTTCAAAAAATTTACATTTATATAATTTTGAAAAAAACAAAAAGAACTCAAAATAAACTTCATGCTATACTAATGAGTGTAATTAGCACTATCCGTTACAAAAGTTTCAAGAAAAAAATTGCAGCCATATACGAGAAAATGACGTTTGAGAATTTCTGAAAATGCCTAAATTTGAGCTACTTTTCACAGAAAACGGTAGTGTTTTCGAGAAACTTTACTTGACATTATTTAAAGCATATATACTCGTAAATATAATAATGTAAAAAAATCGCCGATAATGTAAATATTAACGACGTGAGAGACAAGTAAAAAAATTTACATTTTTGTAATTTTTGAAAAAACCAACCGATAGACCAAAATGGCTTTTATGTCATTGATAGAGTACATTCTATCCCCACTATCTCTACCAAAAGTTTAAAGAAAAAAATTTGGAGCCGTTTTTGAGAAAATTTTGTTTTTGTAATTTTTTAAAATTGCACATATTGCACGCAATATTGCACGAAAACTACCAAAATTGTGAAAAAACTTTACATGACCTTTATTAAAGAACTCAATATGCAGAACAAATTTTATTTGAAGAAAAAATCTCTATCTTCAATTTTGTAGTTGGAGAAAGACGCCGAAAAAAATTCAAACTTTCACAATTTTCGAAAATTCAGAGCTGTACGTGAAAATCGGACCTATGCCATGTTAAAAAGTGTATTTTCCTCTATTCATACAAGAAATTTAAAGAAAAAATTTGGAGCCGTTTTTGAGAAAATGTTGAAAATCCCCGGGGGGCTTCATATAAAGTACCCCCAAATTTTGAAGAATCTTTTTCAAAATCACAAAGCTTCGACTAGAATCAGATCGACTGGGGAATATCAATTTTGAAGAAAATCGACCGAACGGTTTAGGCGCTAGCGTTGACCACAGACGGACAGACGGACGGAATGCCGTCAGTCGATTTTTAAGTATAAAGAAGCAACAAATCATGTATTTTGACCACACCACGAGATAGAGGATTTTTTTTCTTAATTTAGCAACTGGTTTTATCCACTTATTCGTTTTCACGGCCCGGCAATTAATTTTTTTCCGCCGAAAATTGGCCATTTTTTCGCGCAGCATTACATAACTTTCCCTATACTACGTATATCACTCCGTGTATACGTACGTATACGGGAAAGTAAAAAGAACTAGTGGAGCT
This sequence comes from Acheta domesticus, assembly GCA_031308135.1. Taxonomy (NCBI): domain Eukaryota; kingdom Metazoa; phylum Arthropoda; class Insecta; order Orthoptera; family Gryllidae; genus Acheta; species Acheta domesticus. The sequence goes on along the minus strand of JAHLJT010009419.1, from coordinate 196,089,532 downwards.
AATATAGCACATACTTTCTCGGTTGACGCCCGGGATAGCGGTCACCTCACGCAGAAGGAACAAGTACTTGTGTGGTGGCAAGAAAATGAAATTACAAAAAAGAAAAAGAACTAGTGGTGCTAAAATAGCACGTATCTTCTCGGTTGACACCCGGGATAGCTGTCAGCTCACACTGAAGGAACAAGCATTTGTGTGGGGGCGAGAAAATGAAATTACAAAAAAGAAAAAAATAGTGGTGCTAAAACAGCACATACTTTCTAGCCTGTACTTTCACGCAAAATTACGTGAAAAGTACTCAAATTTTCGAAAATTTTGTACAAGATCTTATTTCAAAACCTATCTTTAAGGAATGGAATTCATTCAGGGGAAAATCTCTTCCTTCATAATTGTAGATGTAGAAAGACGCCGAAAAAGTTTTGAATTTTTGCAGTCTTCGAATAATTAGTTTTCAACAAAAATTAGATATGCATCATTCTCTTAAACATTCTTCACGCTATCCGACAACACAATTTAATCAAAATCAATGGAACGGTTGTTTTCAAAATTTTGAAAATATTCCAGGGGTTTCATGTAAAGTACACTTCAATGTTAATATAAATTCAAGAAGCTGCGACATCAACCAGATCGATTGGGGAATATCAACGTTGGAAAAAATCGGCTGAATGGTTTAGCCACTAGTGTTCATAGACAGACAGGAGGACGGCGAGTCCGACGGACTGCCGGGCGGACGTTTGCTCTCATTCGCTTTTTCGATATCAAGGTATCATTTTTCATTATCATTTTTCGGTATAATTTTTCGGAATCAACAAAACAGGGATTCTGGCTCCACGACATGTTAGAGGATTTTTTTTAACCCTTCAGTGGGCGCGTGGAGTACCGGTGTACTCCACATAATTTTAAACCTTCATTTCTTTTGTATAAGCTAATGCTTGGAGCTGTCGTTCCCGGTAGCTGACTTTGCAACTGTAAGGAACCGCATGGCGGAAATGGATGTCATCAAAACCGCTTATCTCTCTCACGATAACAGATTTGTTTTGAATGGAGCACCGTCGTACTCCACGCGCCCACTGACGTCCCTCAGTTGCCTCTTGTGTCAGTCGTGTCTTTCGCTCCTTCGGTGTTTATCTGAGAATGTAATCTGTGTTATACTTCTGTGACTAGCTATCTGAAACTAGTGTGGTGTTTCTTTTAAAATATAAATTCTGCTAAACAAAGAAAATTACGAGAAAAGACTTCGGACGCGGATGTAATTCGCACTGGTTTTCAGAAATAGACGAAACAGATTTTGATGAAGATGACAGTGATGATGATGATGAAGTTACAGAAGATCTTCTTGAAATTAGTGATCACAATTCTGAGACTGAACAAAGCGAGTCAGAAGAAGATGAAAATGAAACAGAGACTCCTTTACTTATGACTTATTTCGTCGCAAAAGACAAAAATACAACTTGGATTAAGGTGAAACCACGCGTAAATGTTCGTTCGAGATCTCACAATATAACTTTGTATTTACCAGGACCAACGAAAAGTACCAAAGGGCTAGTTGATGCCACTGACTATGTACGTCTCTTTATAAATAATGATGTCATAAGTTTGATTACCATAAATACTAACATTTATATTGAGAAGATAAGATCACGTTTTAGTCGTTGTAGAGGTGCAAGACCGACAGATGATACCGAGATTAGAGCTTTTATTGGAATACTTTTTCTTATTGGATCACATGGAAGTTCAAGAAAAATTTGCAGCAAAATATGGGAAAATTTCAGAGGCTCAGGTATAGAAGCATGTTTTTTTTGTCAATGAGCCTGAATAAATTTAGACTTCTATTGAGAATTCTAAGATTTGATGATGTAAGGGATAGAAGTATCAGAACTTCGTTCGACAAGTTAGCGCCCGAAAGAGAGTTATTTGACGAAATGGTTGCAAATTATCAATTACCAACCGAGCGGGCCATTTTGTGTCAGTAATTCAGTAATAAGTCGGTAGATTTGAAACTATTGTTAGGAGGAGAGGTAAGCAAACAGTCATGAGGTAAGAAAACTTCCAAGCGGCCATGGCCGCTGTAATGTCTGCGGCAGAAGTCGCAGTAAGTCTACTGGCAGATGGTGTGAGAAAAGCAAAAAATGGATGTGCAAAGACCATTTGAAAGCTATGTGTATATATTGTTATGAAACATTTTCACATTTGAGCCATTTGTAAAATTTCCAAAGTGATTTGTGACAATAAACATATTTTTTCTGGATTTTTCAAAATTTCTTTTTATAACTGAATTGCCTCGTTCATTTCAGTTTATTAATGTTAGAATGAAAAGAATAATAGTAATATGTTATAAAAATAACAATTTAAGTGTCAAAATTCGGAGGGTTTGTTAAAAAAAAAGAGCTCCTAATGCTGGAGTACGGGTGTACGCCACGCGCCCACTGGCGGGATGGAAAGTCACGCGCCCACTGAAGGGGAAATCACGGGATGGGATGGGAAGTCACGCGCCCACTGAATTTAGCAACTGTGCTTATCCACTTTTTCGTTACTAGAGTCCTGTAATAAGAATTTTTCTGCTAAAAATTCGAGGTTTTTCGCTCATCATTACATAACTTTCTCTCTATTGCGTACGCATTGCTAATGGTGCTATATCAATTACTGCGGGCGTAGTGGTGCTACTGAGTTAGTGGTACTATATCAGCACATATTTTCTCGCATTATTTCTAAATTGACAATTTTCGAAAACTGGGATTTGAACGAATATGAGGTCTGGACCATTCTCTTAAACGTCATTTCCGCTATCCGAAGACAAAGTTTTGTCAACAAATTTGCTACCATTTTTGACAAAATCTTCAAAATGTTTTGTAGCTTCATGTAAAGTACCGACCAAAAACCTCAAGACCTCGAAACTCCGAAAGCTTCGAGTTCATTTAGAACATAGACTGACACACAGACGGACAGACCGGGAGAGTTGTCTGAAGGCATCAACTGATTTCACTCCAGCGCCTCTAACCGGGATGTTTTAGATTCGAGTTCCGACGGTGGTAGGATTTTCGACACTTCTTTAGCTTCTCAGCCGAATAGAATTCAGTCGCTGTCTCGTGGAGAATTCTAGCGGCCGGCTGCTCTGATAACGCTGATTAGAAGTGGTACGTGTAGACACGAAAAACCCAAATGCGCCAAAGAACATGATGAAAGGGTCAACGACTTACGCACAATTCGAATCTACAGCCTTCGTCACGAGGTACTTGGCCCCTGCTTCAAGTCGTAATGGGTCATTCCATGCAAAAAAGTAGGAAATCTGACACTACATCTCAGAATTTAAAAATATTTTGCCACCTTACTTATTATGATACCTGCATGAACCAGGTACAATATTTTTGTCTCATCATCCATTGTTTAGCAACAATGAGCACTTGAAATATTAGGTTAGCAGTCTGTAGACAGTCCGTTATGATTTTTTTCCGATGATATGCAAACAAGCAAAAAATATGAAAGTGACACCATTTGTAGAAGAAATGTAAAGGATAATTTTACGCTAAAGATATTTATTTTAACCGTGAGTCTTTAACAATTAGGAAGTAAACAAATTCTAAAAATGCAATAAATGGAAATATAATATTTTTAAATTCTTGAATTTTGGAAGAAAAATTGCTGAAACTACTTTGAAGCTACTCTGTAAATTTCATCATGGAATCTTGAATGGTTTTAAAGTTATGAATAAAAGTATCTTACTTGCGCTCCATTAACGAACTCGTCTCAGCTGCTAGAGCGGCCGCACCACAGCGCTCCTCGTCAGCGCTCGGCGTTACGATGCCGCGCGATGGTGGATTTCGCAAAACTACTACTCTAGGTGTTAATTTTGCCGTAGGAGCTACATGAAGAGATACGCCAAATTCGACCATTATTTTTTGTTCACTCCAACTTTTTGGTAAACACGTTAAAATCATGTATTTCTCATTAGCTATTTTCACGTTTGAACATTTTTCTTTGAATTGTGTCAACATTTCTTCTCCATCATTGCTTTCTGTACTCACATGAAATAATTCAGAAACTGCTTTATTTACGGCACTCACCTTTCTCCTTGCGTACGATATCTCTCGGGTTTGTTTTCGCAATGACAATGGTGATTGACCCAGAGGATACAAAATGTTTACATTACTGATAGTGGCTTCCTCTGCAACTCGTGGGGCTACGTACTCCTCTTCACTTGACGTTTTCACTTCACTGTTTCAGTTGAGTCACTAAAATCTGCATTGGGCATTTTGGATATTTTGTGACGACACATCGCATATTGCTTCACCTACCACTAAATTCGATAGTTTCTTCCGCATCGCCTCTGTAATCTTTCTCTTACCCACCCGACTATTGTGCTTCTCGAGTCCGAGTGGATTGCAGCACCGAAGCCTGTTAAACGTATTCACAATCTTTGGCATTTTCTATCACAATGTATCACTGAACAGTAACACGCGAAAACTAAGCCTGTAAACTGGTGTCAGGATCCCTTCGAAGGCATCGATGGATATCCCTAAGGAATGAACTTGGCGGTGCCTGCCTACGACCTTGCGTCATCCCTCGCTGGGAAAAGGCACGCTGCTTTCAACCTTAAGAGCAAAATGCGCGTATACTTTTTATTTAATAACTTACGAATTTTTTAAGATTCCATCGCGACAGTTTGCAGAATGGTTATTTATTGGTTCTTCCTGCAGTGTATAAAATATAAAAGAAAAGAAAATATTATTTTTGAAGAAAAATGTATTTGTTTAGTTTATTAGCATTTTTTATTATAAACAAATGTCTCAATCCTTAATATATTATCAACTGCTTAAAATATGATCATTTATCTTCAAAATAGTGTGCCCGTTTTTAAAGTTTTATTCATTTTATGAACGTCATAATTATTATCATTATTGAGTACATTGTGTCATCGTCCATGTTTAACCCGTAATTGTTGCTAAACTGCTGAAGATATTAATTCCATAAATTGTCTTTTAACTGTTCATCATTAGTAGATTAATGTAATAAAATATGAAAAAAATCTGAGACTCACCGTCAGAAAACCTGAAATTTTGCATGGAATGACCCAATGCCTTGAAAGCCGGACATTTATTCATTTCGTTATTTAAAAATTGTCTATCTAATGATATTTATTTAATAAATATTTTTATTTGTTTAAAAAGGAATAATATAGATTGTTCCTTGCTACTCTATTTAATATCGTTACACACCATTCATCGTGTTTTTCAATGTTCTTCAGCATGACATATGAAACTATTAATCTAGTTAATAGTTTAAGTTAAGTTAATAGTTAATAGTTAAGCACCAAATTTCACCGAAGCATTATGGATAATAAAAAACTGAAAATTTAAATTCTGCACAGCAAAATAAAGATTAGAGTTAGTATGTTGAATTTACTACTTGCTGAGTGGAATAAAGATATATTCGATACTTTTTCTTTTGCGATCTCGGTGCTACAAAACTTAACTATTTTTACAAGAATTAACCTACAGAAGGCAGGAAGGAACGAATCGTATGAATTCAGCTCAGAGCCAGCATTACCGTCTCATTGGCTCTGCAACGTCTCTGACTGGAAGGCCCAAGGTTCTAATCTCGCCGGCGGCGGATTATCAATTATATCCTTACTCACCATTACTAAATAGCTAGATCGAATTCAATCGGTTTCTGAAGGAGAATTATAGCACCAGACTGCTCTGATCAGTAGTTTTCCGAGGCAAATGCCGGAGCAGTTCCCTATCAAACGGCCCATGGACCGCGCGTGACCTTCCTTATCCTATTTTCTCCCCTTATTTACTTTCACTTATATCACACACAAACAAACGTAAATGGAGGTTAGTCTGAAACCTAGATCTTGGTCCGGCTGAAGCGGTGTCTTGATATGGGAGATATCTGGAGAGGGAAATTCTCCGCAAGCCGGTATGGATCCGGCGCCGGATCTCACCATCCAGAAGGGAAACACCACTAAACACCAACACCACCAAGCCACAAAACGTCTTCACTACAAACGGGACTATTCACAACTGAGCAGTTGACGTGCACAAATACATCATTCAAACAATGAAGTCAGCTTGTCGTACTATCTTGTCGTACAGCTTGTCGAACTTGTATATCGCTGCGAAGAACGATAGTCATAACGATATTCGCTACTCCAAAGTGAGCTGAACCTTATTTGAGTTAAAGCAGTGACACTCCCTGCCAAAAAAAATGCAACCCCTCCCTCCGCTATACGTTCAACTATATTGATTGGTCAATGTGAACCCTTCTGTTCTTTTTACAACAATGCAGCGGAGAACCTTCTTTTATCCAGTAATATTACATCAAAGCCAGTAGCCCTACTTCCTTTTCAAAGGAAATCGTGTTACGAAATTTTCATTATCTATAAATCGATCGTCTTGGGACGAGGCAGAAGCCCCTATTCTATCGTGCTTGCCGTTGTGTCTCTAAAGACATTGGTAACATGAAAATCAAATGAGAAAATCATACAAGAAAATACTTTCGCTTTTCTGTTTCTCTTTTGCTATCTTTGGATATAAATATCGACAAAAGTGTAATTTAAAAAAATTGGATTGACATTTTATTACTTTACATACTTTAGTTACATACTTTGTGAAGCGAAGATCAAATATTGTCAAAGAAGAAAAATAAAATCAGAAACAATCCAATCAAATTTTGTTATTCAAACCACGATATGTATTCGGAAGTGGGTTTTACGTAACTTAAGATGTTAATGTATTTCAAATTAATAACTGAATGTAAAGAACAAGATTGTATTTTTAGTAGAAAAACGACTTTGCTGTACTTGTACAAGAATATGGAAACAAAAAAAACGTATATACAGTTTGAAGTAATTTAAGGCGTAATTGACAAACAGAAGAAATATGTATAATGGCAAAACAAAACAAAAGCTTTATGTAAAAAAGTACAAACAATACAAATTTGAGAGCTTTAACACCTTGTGAGTAGAAATACATTCACAAATCACCTAAAACATTAACAAATGCGAAAATGCTGTATAATGAAATGACTAATAAATAAAAATATTTGTATAAAGATAGATGAACATGTATTGCAATTGAAGCATTTTCTGATTGAATAAATGAACAGAAAGTATTCCTTAGATCAGGTCAATTGATTATTATCCTTCATTGAAAATAAACGTCTCTTGTAGTTAAAGGTTTCAGGATATTCCAGCAACAAAATATTATTTCAGCAGCAAGTATGTGTACCCAATTCAGAACTGGAGTACCGAAACGCATGGGAAATTTACTCTCAATTAGCTCAGCACACACTGGCCCTACTTCCCTTCCCATTTCACGCAAACACAACGAAATGGTCACAATTGCCTAGAAGGAGTTTCCACTTGTGTACGCATTGCATGACCGAATCAATTAACACCTATCGGGCGTGTTGAGTTGTACGAACTACTCAGATACAAACCTTGACACAACTAATCCCAATGAAAAACATATTTATTACATTGAATTGAAAATGGTTAATGCTCATGCAAATATTTTAAAGCATTCGTCTTTTACAAAGTAGTATTTATGTTTACTCACCCGTTTGATCAGCAAAAAATGTATTTTTTATGATTGTATGTATGCGTAGTACAAAGGGAGTTATGTAATACAGCAAAATAACGATGTTGAGATTTTGTGGGAAATATGATTTGGAGGTGCCTGAAACCAAAACTGTATTTTTTTCTCCCTTTATATGATTAACGCTGCTGCCAAACCATTCATTGGATTTTCTTCTAAACGACTTTTCTCCCATCAGTATGTCCGAAGTGAAGTCTCTGCGAATTTGATTCGAATCTTTTCTTTTTTGGAAACCATTCATTATTAAACCGTAAAACTCTTTCAATATTTTCACAAAAGTGGCTTCAATTTTTGATTAAACTTTTTTCGTAGTCAATACAGGACGGCGCTCTTATAAGTGTGATAAAGGATTTAACATTTTATTCGTACTTGTTCGTAAGTTTTTTATTGGAACTATATTTGTCATTCTCAATGCAATTCTTCAATATTAGTTTCTAAAATAATTTAATGCATCTTGTTTTCCAAAATGTTAGAATTTTGGCAAAAATTTCAATTAAGTCGTGATAATTTCCCCAAAATATGTAAACATTTTCTCAGAAACGTCCCCAATATTTTTCTTTAAGCTTTCTTCACTGCATTGAATTGTGACACAGGTGTTACTTAAAACTTTTGAATTTTCAAAATTTTTAAATATGATTTTTCTCAACGTTTTTGCACGTCCTTGATCATTTACATTACAAAAGCATTTTGCATTACACTAAATATGTAAACAGAATTGAGTTAAACTATTTGTGATGAAGTTTCTCAGAATTTCAAAAGTTTTTTGTTAGCTCAAAATGATAGGTCAATACATTAAAAATTTCACAAAAGACTTTATTTTATAAATTTCAATTAAAATAGGGTTTTTATTCGAAGTGGTACGAAAGTCTCATTTTGTTCAAACTATCAGGGGTGCAAACATGGAGAAAACATGAACAATGTGTAGTTTTAACTTATAATATTCAAAATGAGTAGTTTCATTTGGGAAAAGGTACACAACCACAATCCTTTCATCTATTAGATCATCAAGTGTGTGCTTTATTTCATGAGAAAACGCTGAACAGCTGGACGCTGGTTTCTGGACAGCAGTTTGTTGACAACTGCTTTTCTTCGTTAACGCCGAGAAGTTAGTGAATTAAAGTAAGCCGGTTATGATTAAAGTGCTCAGAATATTTATTAGTATTGGCCAAAAAAATTTACTTTTTGCCAGGTAAAATTCTCAAATTTATGTTTGATGGAATTTCCAACCATTTATTCCATTGTATTACCTCTTGTAATCTATGTTAAAGTAGCAAGTGCTGCTATTAGTGTACGTTAGTACGTGCTGCTATTAGTGTACGATTGCTACGTACACTGTTGTTTTGTTTGCCACAGTGCTTTCAAACTACAAACTCACACTGTGTTTTCGAATTTTTTGAACAATTCTAAATTGTTTCATCTAAACTATATGTAACTCAGGGAAGTAAAATAAACAACAGTCCTTATCATTCTACTTTTAATGACATGAAACGTTAATAGGACTTTGTTGCGATCACAATTTTGTTCGTAGGAATAGATCAACAGGTAAGGCGTCTTAGTTTTCTAACTTACGAATGCACGTCCACTATTAGAGTTTTCTCAAAACCACTCGGAATTATACAACGTACTAAAACAGATGTTCATATTAAAACTCATATTCACTTTTTAAAATGAAAATTAACTAAAAAGTTTAAAAATAATATTGGACCATAAAAGTTAATTTTAGCCATTCAATAGGGAAACAACTTGGAATTTGACGGCAATGAAAATTAGAAAGGTGGAAATAACGTATCCTGAAATTAACGTATAGTAGATTATATTTTGAAAATATATAATTGTCGAAATTTTAATTTGAGATGTAGATTATATATTTTGGGTACAAAATTGGAGTGAGCATCCGTAGCTATAAAGTGTGTAATATAGAGCTTCATCTTTGTGTTCCGATCGACAAACTTCGCTTTCACAAAAACATTACTCCCTTTACCCGACCATCATCGATTTATTTAATAGTTCCCGTTCAAATTCATCTGGCGTTTCCCAGAAACGCTACGCAAACCGACCCGAGTAATAACGTGACGTCGGAGTCCGATTGCGAGCGGTCGCAGTAATCCGACTCCGCAGCGCTCTTCTGCGATCGGCGAGCCGAGGCTTCCCGCGCGGGTCTGAGATTTCAGCCGAGCTTTGCTCTGCGTATTTGAACTGCTGATGGAATCTCCACCGTCGGAAATCAGCTGCAAAATGCCGCTTTGGAGCCCCTTACAACTCGAAGGCGCAATCGGAAGATGGCCGCAAAAAAATTGTCGTCGGTGATGAGATTGGTTTGACATCCGGTCGGGATTAATGGTTACCCCGAGAGTCGGGGATTAGTGATTTGGAATGTAAATTCAGTCAAACTCCACGGATTTGATTTTTATGTTATGTTTTCCACTTAGGGACGAGCTTTTGGGTGATGTTGCTGCACAGTAAAAATAATGTTTTAGATAAATTAATGCGATTTTGAAAATGTGTTCCGATAGCATTTAAATGACGTTGAAGAGATCTATTGTACAAGAGAAATGTAGATAAAATATTAACAATTTCCAATTCTACGTCCAAAAACTTATATTTTTTTCGTTTAGTGAATTATTTATACTCATTAATTGCATGATATATTTTGATTATCACTATATTAATTGCACGGGAGCAATTAAAACACCACAACTTGCAATCAGAATCGGGAAAGAGGATCAAAATCGTCACTATAACACAGATATGGCCAAGGTATTTGCAGTAGGCAATGAAACATGAACAAATACGTACCTACATCAACTTCATAAAAGAAATGAATGAATGAAACAAAATTGGTAAATTAAGTGTTAGTCTGACACTAGTTGACTAATGCAACAAATAAAATATTCAAAACAGAACCAAAGTTGTACATTTAAAACATTTGGTTTTATAATATTCCAAATGTTCAAAACATTCACTTCAGTCACACATACCCGTTCTAAAAAGTACGCTAAAAAACTTGTGAGTCAAAATACTCCTTTATTTTTTATTTATTTACTTTTCTGCCTTTCCAACATTGATGTATGTTGTATTCTCTCTCATACCTGTATTTACTTGCCGTGAGAAAAATATTTTTTCTTATCTTTGTCAACTTCTGCCAATTTTTCACCTTGAATATTTTTGGAATATGTTCATTACCTTCCATTTTTAAACATTTCTTTAACCTCCATGACACTATGGTGATCATAATTACATAGGCCCATTACAATAGGTCTTTTCCAGAAGAAAACGACGTCATCGAATGTCTTGAATGGTACAGATGTGCTTGAATTTCTCGATTTCTTTATCGATTCTGAAATAAAATTCTGAACGAACCATGTGGATAAAGGGGCAGAAGTGCATAAATAAGAAAACTCTCTCCTATCATTGCTCGTGTAATTATACCTCTCTTTATACACCCGTTTCGTTCATTATTACATTTTTCAAGACACGTTTTTAAAGAGCACTACAAACTTGTAATTTTCTCTTATTTTTATTTATGATTTTCTTTACATAATTTTGAAGTGTCTATGTGCGCCACTTTGAACTGGTGCGCACACGGCTGTACAAACAAGACTGTTACCAACTGTATATTCGAGCCCGCTAACGCCACAAGCAAAGCCCTGCGCTCTATTTTTAATAGTTCAGTATCAGACTAAAACTATCTAGTTGAATAACCTAATATTTACTACTAGCCAGCATAAGCTCCGACTGACTTGATCAGTACGAGCCATGCTTTCAAGAATTAAACAAAAAAAATCCACAAACAACAAAACCGGATGAGCATCCTAACATTGGATACAGGTCAGGGAAATATTGATGACTACCCACTTAGCAGCGGCTAAAAGCCAGTAAGCCTAGAAGTCAGTAGCAGTCAGCCCCGTGGAGCGAGTCAGCTACGGGACGAGTCAACTACGCAGTCTGCCACGGGAATGAGTCAGCCTCGCAGATGGATTGAGGAGCGCTGGTCCTCCCCCGGGAGTAGAGTTCCTAGATACAGAGCATAGCACATTCCATTGTTCAACCGATACCGTCATTTTATATCCAGTTGCCAGGAGAATTAGAACTGTGGGATATTCTTTGGGTTGAGAACCATGAATCTAGCCAAAATCAATATTAATATTCTTAAACACATCCATAACGTCACCAATTGTTATAATTATCCTTCAGTTGCTGTATGCTACCTGGCGGGGCTATCGGGTGAGGAAACTAAATGGCGGCGTTTGCTCTCCTCTCTGTACCTAGGGATTCTACCCAGGAGAATACGGGCGCCAGTCGACAGTCTGCCATCTGCCGTCTAACGCCAACGGCTTGGAGTCGGGAAGTGAAGGCCGGTCTGCCATAGGGGAGACGCCAAGGCGAAGGCAGACAGGGAGACCCTTAATGCTGTACCCATGTCACATCTGGACCAATGCATTTATCTCCAACTTCAATAAACTTCAAATTGTGCAAAATAGAATTCTCAGAATAGCACCACATGCCCCATGGTTCATTTCAAAAGCTCAACTTCATAAACAACTAAATATATTACCGACTAGCTCAAGTACCCCGCGTTGCCGGGGTATTTATCACAATAAGTTATTAGACAGGAAGAGGCATTCCATCCTTTCTCGCCCTGCCGCGGAGCCTACTTGCATCCATTCTATTTTATCCCTGTTCCGTCTTGCCCAACCTCTCTGTCTTGTTCTCACCTGGAAATAGTTTGTCTTCCTCGCTTTCTCAAAAAAATGTTTATATTTTTCAAATTAGGGTAGCCACCCTCAATATTCACTCACATTATAACTAAAAATAATCAAATTAATCAAAAAATTGAATACATTCACACACATATTATTTTTGTGGAATTTTAGGTATTATTCCCACACTTTCAATCTGTTGCCACATCGTAAAACATTCTTAATATTTGTTTCTTATTTCGTTATAAACATCGTTTATAAAGAAATCTTTGAAATTAATCGTTGACCCCACGCCGAGGCAATTGAAAGACAAATATAGCGCTTTTAATTGAACTTGAGTATGCGTTTTAGGGTCCTTGTAGCTCAAGTAAATGTGCCATTAGCCACTTAGACAATTGTAATATCTACAAAACGTTGATAACACACAGTGGATCCCGACTTGACCAAAGTTTTTCTGTTACCTAAAATAAAGCCTTGTTCCACTTTCAACAACCTTGAAATACAGTGTTTGACACACATTCAATTCCTTCCATTTATCACTACTCTTTTACTTTAAACAGAACCGAACCTACCGAACTTACTCTCATCAATTTAAATCATCATTCCTTCATCAGCCAAGGGTTTGCTTTCTACACCGCAATAAAACACTTCCCTACAAAAATTTATCCATCAGTCAACAGTTTCAGCCTAAAAGGTTAATCATTCACAATATCTTTCTTTTGAATCGTTGAACTCGCAAATACGTAATAATCATACCCAATGTACTAACAACTATTCCAATACTATCGTATACAATACATGCGTGCATTGATACCTTTTTTAAAAATATGAAACATCCATCGGCAAAATGTTTTTGAAACATTCCATACACGACTAAGTATATTTCTCTCTTGTTCACTTAATACATTTAGGCCTAGATGCAATTAAAATAAATATTCAAGTTACTTTTATAGAATGAAGAAAATTCGAATCATTCTTGAATATAAACATTTGTATTAAACAATTGACGATAAAATCAACAGTCTTCACCTATCCTACAGATAAACGCAATGCTGTTCACTGATGAACTTAATGGTAGACCTTAGTTGTCATCCTCAAGTACCTTAACTACGAGCATTACTGCACTCTTGAATCTGTGATGTAATGCTAGCCGAAAAATGTCCAGAAAAGTAATTATTTTGTAAATATATTAATGTTTATGGTTGTAAATCATAGCCTACAGTACTCCAGACCTTTAAAGGAAGCTAGCATAAAAGTTTCGTAGGTATCGATTCAGTAGATTCAGAGATTATCGCACTGTAAGTCAAGGCACGTCTGTCTTTATATATTAGTATAGATATAGATTATCAAACATATCCCCCATCTTTCCAACATGTTTACTCCAACTTAATTACAATAAACGAAGGAGACCAATACAATCTGGCTTCATTAAATGATCTCCCAATTTACCTAGAATTAAAAATAGATTTCCTTTTGAAGCCTTCTTACAATTTTTCTCCATAACTGTTCAAAATAGGGGCTCTTGTAGTTTCCTACAACAAAAGTACTGTAGTTAAGCGTTAAGTTTAGTATAAGTTATAAGTAAGCCATCATAACACATGATAGAGTAATTTATTACTGAACTGTGTAATTATCAAACAATCAATAAATAAATTATAAAAAAAGGCAGAGAAGTTCCTGTGATGGAGGCGGTGAGTGAATGCTCACTGGACGGGCCTAAAAGGTCCAGGGCACAAACTGTACCTGGGTGCGCACGGGATCCAGCTAAGGACATATGGAATAGCCTCACTATGGAAAACAGCCTCACATTTATATGTAGAAAAATAATCCTCAGATTTTAAGCAATGCTCCCTGGTTTGTGTTAAATGCCACTATACATAAAGATTTCCGTATCACCACTGTTAAAGCGGAAATCACTTTTGAATCTGTCAAATACCAGCACAGACACGAAAACCTTGTTAATCATCTAGCCAGAAACATCTTAGATAACAGCACAATGACAATAACAGTGAAAAGAGGACATCCTATTGATCTAGACCACAGATAATAATTTTTATTGTATATTATACCATTTTTTTAGTTTTTGCCAGTATTTGTACTATTGTTTGTAGGTTTGTTTTGTATTGCAATGTATAAATAATAAAATTGTAATACCAGATACTACAATTTATCATAGACCGGAAGTTAGAATTCAGTTTCATAGTTAACAGTTTTTGCTTCACCACTCAACACTACCGATTGAAATCATGGTATATGGTTGTTGTGATGTTAGACGTGTGAACACCACGTGTGAGGCAACGCATGATCCACAGCATGTAGCAGTTATTATGTGTTTAGTTAATTGGATGTCGTAAGGTCTGTAAATTTTTTTTCTCTTTATTTTTAGTCGCATCAACGACTGAGGTTATTAGCGACTACATTTTTTTTTATAACAGGTGTTTACAGACAATTATGCCTTCATCATTACATTAACATAGGTATCGTAATGTATAGGTCATAATATAATACAGTATCACATATTATTTATCTTACATACCATTGACATACAGTATTATCAGGACAGTCATAACATATATTTTCGAGGGTTACATATCATTACATTAACAAAAGCATCTTAACATATAGATCATAACATAATATTATTATCTACCACACTCGTAACATAATCATACACTATCATCGGGGTAGGGTCATGACACATCAGCTCGAGAGATACGAGCAGGCTTACCATAATATTATATTTCAAGCATGACATTTGTGGTTTTGCAAAATTTAACAATCTGGTTCTGAAAGGGGACAGAGTACAGGATTTTATCTATTTCATTTGGATTAAAATACATAGTTCTAATATTTTCATATTTGCGACAAGACATAATATGTTCGACTGATAGTCTTACTTGACAAATATCACATAGTGGTGGTGAAGTATTCTCCAGCAAGTACCTGTGTGTAATTTTAGAATGACCAGTTCTGATTCGCGTAATTAAAACTTGTTCGCGTCTAGTCATCTTGGGGTCCGAGTTGAGTGATATGAATAAATCGATTGATTTGTGGTTATTACTAGTTTTATAACATCGCCATATCGGTTCCCATTGCTGGATCATCTTCCTACGTATGAATCCTATGACGTCTTGCTTGGAATATCCCGGGTTAGGTCCTACATTGTTTCCTTGGAGATCAATTACTATCTTTGTATTAGTTTCATTGTTATGTATTTCGGTCGTAATAATTGAATACAGTTGATTAGGTAAAAGAAGAAAAATTACTGATAAGCCTTGAAGTTTAATCATGTGAAGTAGTTCTTTAATTCGAGCCGTCGTTTTGGATTGTGTTTCATCATATATTTTGAAGTTATCTTTTGGAATTTTATTAGTGATGATAGTGGCATCGGAACGGTTTTGGATTATCTTTTTGAGTGCTTCCAGAATTGCATGGTTGAACATGTTTTCTTGGCTAGCGATGTTCATAAACCGGAATTTCGCCAAAGATTTGGGATACTTCACTATGGCCTCAGAGAATGTTGAATTACTGCGTCCGTCAATGAAGATATTGTAGTTATTTTTGTATTTATCATAGGTTTCGCGATATTTCAGTTTCCATTCGTCTGAGTCAAGGTTGTTATGCTGAACTTCAACCAGAGATTTGTCAACTTCAATGATGTTGATGATCCAGGGGTTTACAGCGGGAATTCTTTGACTTTCTATTGGGAGCCTCGATATGTTGAGGGAGCTGAATAGGGCAGCTACTTTATTATAGAAGGGTGTAGAACACTGTGGATTTCCACTTCTAATTGCAGGAGATACATCATTACGTATTATCTTGTTTAGGGATGTTTTGGCTTTAATTGCATATTTGATTGACAGGGTTTGTCTTCGAAATGCCAGGTTGGTTTCAGCCGCTTCGATGAGAATACTACCAGTTGGGCTTGTGTGAAAGCAACCAGTGCTTATTCAGAGTCCACAGTTGTGCAGGGTGTCCAGTTTCTTGAGAGTTGAATTGCACGCTGAATTGTAGACAATAGATCCATAATCTATTTTGCTTCTTACTAAGGCTTTGTACGTAAGTAGTAAGGTATTTTTGTCTGATCCCCAGTTGTTGTGATTAAGACACTTCAGGACGTTAAGTCGATTTTTGCATTCGGCGTATGTTTTAGAAATGTGTTCTTGCCATGTGAGCTTGTGGTCGAATATCAGGCCCAAGATTTTTGTATGTGTGACCGTCTTAATGGCTTTGTTGCCCAGGAATAATTTCGGGCAGAAGGGGCTTAATTTTTTAGAAAAAACCATACATTCAGATTTATCTGCCGAGAATTTGAAACCAGTTTTCATTGACCATTTGTAAATAGAGTTTACAGCAGTTTGCATTAATTCATTGGTTGAATCGAAGTTCCTTCCTTTGCATAGTAATATCATATCATCGGCGTATTTCCGCACGACAACAGGGCTTACAATATCATCATCAGCGTCATTTACAGCAATTAAAAATAGAGTCACACTGAGCACTGAACCTTGCGGTAGCCCATTGTTAAGTTTCTTAATTGTTGAGAAATTATTACTTATACGTACTTGAATACTTCTGTTGCTAATAAAGTTGGTAAGGAACTGAAACATATTGCCCTTGATACCAATACTAAGTAATTTAGCAGCTACACGGTGTGTCCATACCATATCGTATGCTTTTTCGATGTCTAGATTTACTAAGATAACATGCTGTCCGTGAAGAAAGGCTTCTTGGATTATCGTTGTCGTGCTGATAAGATGAGAGGTGGTGGAGTGACCAGTTCTGAATCCAAATTGGTTGTCTTTTATTAAATGTTGAGATTCGAGGAACCACCTTATTCTTTTGTTAATGATTTTTTCTAATATTTTGCATAGGTTGCAAGTCAGTGAGATTGGTCGGTAATTATAGCTATTTGACTGGTCTTTTCCAGGCTTGGGAATCGGAATCACAGTGGCAGTTTTCCAGAGTTGAGGAAATACATTATTTAGCCATATATGGTTATATATTTTTAATAAAATGTTAATACCACTCGTTGGGAGATTTTTAATTAAGCAGTTTGGAATATTGTCAGGGCCAGGAGCTGAGTTGTTAACCTTTTTTAAAACTTCTTGTAGTTCGTGCATGGAATTTGGGGAATTCATGTCATTATCATAGTTGATGTCATCAATAGGTGTCATATTTGATTCACTTTCGGCTTTTTCTTTATATGTGATGAAATCCGTTTGGTAATTGGCAGTGCTGGAATTTTTCATGAAGGTTTCGGCAAATTCCTCAGCAATAATTTTGGGGTCGCTTATTATCTGGTCATTGCAACGCAAGAAATGTATAGTACTATTTGTCTTCATACCACGTATGGATTTGATTTTCTTCCAACTCTCAGTTGGGTTTGATTGGCTGTTGATTGAGGAAATATATTCAGTCCATGATCTGGCTTTGCTTATTTTTACAGTTCTGCGGGCAATAGCACTAGTTCTCTTGTAGTTAATTCGACTATCATCATCTCTTCTTTTTTTATACCGGTTAAATGCTTGTTTAGCGTTCCTAATAGCGACTTTGCATTCAGTATTCCACCAGGGAACGCTTTTGAACTTAAAAGGGCCATGGTGCGTTTGTGTTATTGAGTTAGCAGCATTGGATATAATATTACAGAATGATTTTACTATCTGGTCAATATTATTATCCTCCTTGAAAATATCTTCTTCATTGAGGTGCTCATCAATTTTTTCTTGATAGTCCAGCCAATTAATATTCTTATAATTAGGGATTGGGTTGCACCATTCATGACTAATGGATACATTTGGTTCATGGATATCAATCAGTATTGGAAAGTGATCACTATCATAGGGGAAATCCATTACATTCCAGGTACATTTCTGTGCTATTGTGGGAGAAGCTATTGAAAGATCAATCGCACTTAGTCTACTGTTACTGATATTAATATGTGTGGGATCACCAGAGTTGAGGATGATGCTGTCATGGTCATCAATTACTTTTTCCAATAGTCTGCCTCTTTTATCAATTTTGTATGATCCCCATAAAGAGTGATGGCAGTTAAAGTCCCCAAGAATTATAAAAGGCTCTTTTATTTGGTTTATAATATCATGTATTTCAATTTCTTGTTGTGGGTACCTATTAGGAATATAAACATTTCCGATAAATATGGGGTTAGTTAAATTAATTTTAATTGCCACAAATTCCATGTCAGTTTGAATTTTAAGAGTTTCAGTGGGAATAGATTTTTTGGAATATATTGCCACACCACCACATGCATATTCAGGGTTGCTTCTATTTTTAAAGGTGCAGTTATATCCATTTATATTCCCATGTGTTTTTCCTTTAAAGTTTGTTTCTTGAATACAGATTATATCAGGGCTATGTAGTTTGCATAAATATTGTAAGTTTTCTAACCTGCTGTAAAAACCATTTAGATTCCATTGCAGAACTAACATAACTTTTTCTTTGTATTATATTAAACTTTCAGTTGTATCAGCATGGTTTAAATTCTATTGAATTATCTGAATAGGTACTTACAGTATTTAGGTACTGTCTAAACTGAATTCTGAGTCTGAGGACTCCCTGCTGGGAATACTTTTTTCTAATTTTTTGATAACTCTTGTAAATCTTCCCTTTATAGATCTTTCATTCAGTAGTTTGTATGTTTCTTTCAGCATACCAATTGTTGCATTAAAATCAGTTGAATAATCTTTCATTATAGGAATGGGGTCAGGTGCTCCAAAAGAGTTTTCAAGGAATGATTTGAATTGGATGTATGAGAGAGGAAGTTTGTCTTGGTTGGAGTCAATATAGGTTTTGGTTGGGAGTAGAAGATCTTCTATTGACTTGTTAACTAAATTGTCTTGAGAGGCAGGTTCTTCTTTTTCATTTTTTGCTCGCTTTTTCTTTGAAGGTTTACAGCCTTTGTCTTTACATTTTACATCATTAGTTGATATATTCTCAGGTGTAGAGGATGATTCAGATGGAAGGCTTCTTTTGATAGGAGGGAAGTTTGTACAATCCATAGCAGTCGAGCCAGATGGATTATCATCTGTTTGTTCAGTAGGGGGAATCTCTAACAAAATATTCTCAATATTGTTATCTGTTGCTCTATTTATAATTGGGGAAAGGCTAATGCTATTAATTGGGCACTTGCTGGCAATATGACCTTCATTTTTGCATTTGAAACAGGTGATATTATCTGTTGTGAAAAATAGTCTATATGTTGTATCTTCATATGGGATTAGAAGTGACTGTGGCAATTTATGTACTTCATCTGGATGAACAAACACTTGTCGCCTGAAACTCATAATATGAGACATACCTGGTTCAGGTAGACCTGCTCTGATAAATGTAATGTTAGAAGAAATTTGAATATTCGATTGTTGGAGAGCATTTTTTATCACTTCATGTGGGATAACTGGGCAGACATTGGATATTATAACTCTTACATGTTTACTTAATAGGGGTCTAACACTCACTTCAATATCATTAATAGTGAAAGTTTGATGGTTGTCTGTTAGGTAGTTAGCAATTTTCTTGGAACTTAAGAACACACAAATCCTATTATTCGCTATGCGCGACACAAATCTAATATCACTTGGATTGATAAAAGTTGATAATTTACTCACATAATCTTTTATTGTAAGTCCTTCGTGGGCTTCTATAATAATTGCTTGGTCCTTTGACGGGAAAATGTCCATTGTCGCAGCTCCAGCATACGATTTTAAGTTTGATCCATGTTGTTGTCGTTGGGCGTTCGAGGTTATGTTTTCCTTGTTGTTCAGTGTATCCATATTGGCGTTAGTTGCCACTCTTTCGAGTAGCGGCCACACACAGAATACACTTGAATGAGAGACTATATCACAGTTTTGTTTATATGTACACCAAATAAGGTATTAGAAACACTGTCGAAAGCACACGCGAACGGAGCATACGATGTTGCTAGTACCGCGGTCCGCCGTCGACTGGTCTGTAAATTGTATGTATGTAAATTTAAATGTAATTTCACTGTATCCGGATAGGGTATATTAATTGATTTGTTTTTTTGGTAGTTTTATATGTTACATTGTCTTCTCTTTCCTGTTGTATATAGCCCTGATGAAGGAAATACATTTTCTGAAACGTTGGCAAGCAACCATGTTGTAAATTAATTCTGCTCAACTCTGACCAAGCCCTGTTAACCTGCCTCTACATTTTGGTTTGAGTTTCCCATTTATTGTTTTCTGGTATGTATGGCAATTATACATAGTTACTCGAATATGTATTTTTTCGTATTCAAATACATTGATGTGTGTAATAAGACAGCGATTTCGAAAGCATAGCAAAAACATCCTCACACCTTTGGATCTTGGGAGAGGTTGGTGACCGTATACATGCTACCTCATCAGCGAACTAACCTTATTAGTGAATTATTTCCTGTGCTCAAACAATAAGAAGGACTTCATGTAAAAGTTCTTGTCACCAAAAATGTAGGTTTCTAACGCGGACGGTTGTACTACTAACAAAACCTAAGGAAGTAGGCAACAATAATGAACTTTTTAACATTTTCATCTCATTATTTTTCATATACAAACAATAAGTAACAAGTTCATTTCACATTCAACTCAGAAATCACTTTGACTCGCATATAGTTTTTGTCTCTTGAATTTGGAAAAAGTGTTTTGGAATCTGCGTTATCTGAAATTATTTTTGTGTCAGAATAATTTACTGTATAAAAATGACTAAAATGACATTCATCTACAAATATTTTATAATTTTGTTTCTTAGAAGACATATTCCGTTTGACTATATTTTCCACACGTAATAAAATTAGAAATCTCATTTCACTCAACTTTATTTTGACTCCTGTAATTAATATCTTCTGGGTTTGCAGCAAATATTAGCTTGGTTTAATGTTCGAAATTACTTTCAATCATTTAACACTGGATAATATTTGTAGCAATATATTTTTACTTTTTCATTTTTTTAGTGGTTAAGGTACGCTTAAAAATTATTCATTATTCCAACTTCATAATTTTGTAATAGTTGTACAAATACGTTTCAGAAATCCCCAATTTCTTTAATTCAAAGTCCAGGGATTTTATATAAGCATAAACATTTCAACTCAGTTATAATATTTTCACTCAAGTGGTACGAAATGCTCTTTTTCTGACGCAATTCTTTGCAGAAAGTTTCAGATCGAAAGCATTTTTACGGCATATTTTTCACAAAGATAATTTTCTGCGTCATATTTTTGTGTACATTTCATTTCTTAATAAGTTTGATTATAAATGTTTAATTATAGTTCGTATTTAACGGGACTTTTTTACATTACAAACTGAATTATATCAGGATATGCAAAATTTTCGACCTACTTTTCCTTTAATATCTTGCTTCTTTATACCTTTGATGAATTACGAACATCCATTAGTCATGCAAACTTCTCTTCATTCATATTAATGCTGCAAAAGTACACTTCCGCCTGCTGCACTTCCTATGTCATAAAGAAGCTTACTTGTTCTATGTTTTTCTCACGAACCCCTTCTCAATTTGATCAAACGAAAATCAGCATAACGTGTTTGTAGAACAGGTAACCCGATTCTCAGTATCCATAATGAGTATGAGAGAGCGACAATTCTGGGGAGACGAGCAGTTTGCTTTTGGCTGATCAAGACAGCAGTGCATTGCAAGAGTTCTTCTATCATCACACCAAACACTTGGAGATTCTGAGAAGCAGCAAAGGGCAACATGTTAGTGAGTTCATAGCTTTCGTGCAAAAACAATTTTATAAGGTAGAAATAAATTATAATTTTATTGTTAAACATTCAGTGGTATATTAATGAACACTCATAAAGTAAAATGTATTGTGTAAAGAATTGTGAATTTCTTCCATGAGTATGTAAAGAGATAGTTAAAACTTTTCGATGCATAGTCGACCAGCATTTGATGACAGCATCTACGTTTTGAATCCGTATTCTAAAAGGTAGGAGTTCTAATATCACGTTTTTATCAGTTGAAATGGTTGAGAGCATCAACGGATATCACTGAAGTACTTCTCACCGGGTGTCTTAGGTTTCAAGTCCCAACGGTGGCAGGAGTTTCGGAACTAGGAACTGACCTAGATCGAGCCGCAGTCTGAATGATAATTCTAACGGCCGGCTGTTCTGAATGGTAGGTTTCCGTGGTTTCTTCGATCAATACTCGGCTAATGTCGGTGCAGTACCCTAGTACTCTGGCTACAGACTGCGCGATCTTTCCTTCCTATTCCTTATTCTATCCTCATCCCTATATATATATATATATATATATATATATATATATATATATATATATATATATATATATATATATTTACAGGCTGTCCGGGGAGGAAACGTCGAAGTTTCGAAAATAAGCTCTTAAGATGATTCTAAGCATATTTGGTCCAATAAACTACGTGGATATTCCGAATGGTTGAGCCGCAATAAGCATTCAAAAGTTGGTTTGAAAAATCGATTTCTAGGCAAATATTTGCATTATGGAAACATAGAAACACTCCAGAAACATAAATTGTTTATTATTTACAAAAGAAATTAATATATTTGTTCAGAAAGAAATATTGAGAGAGAAAATTAAAAAGCACTCAATTTACACAATTCGACTGCTTTTTTATTTCTCGCTCAATTTTTCCTTCTGAACAAATATATTCAATTCTCTTGTAAATAATAAACCATTTATGTGTTTCTATGCTTCCATAATGCAAATGTTTGCCTAGAAATCATTTTTTCAAACCAACTTTTGAATGCTTATTGTGGCTCAACCATTCGGAATATCCATGTAGTTTATTAGACCAAATATGCTTAGAATTGTCTTAAGAACGTATTTTCGAAGTTTCGACGTTTCCTCCCCGGACATCCTGTATACATAAGAGCTAAACTCCGACACCGTGAGATCATTCTCCATGAAAGTTGTCACTACTACATGTTTTTTTAACCGAGAAGGTTCAGGTGCTGTTAAATTTGTTGACACTCCTCTACATGGCGCTGTAGAACAAAACTAAATTATTACGTCAAATTCAACTCGCCATACGCTCGGCAGCCTTTCGAACCTACATCGTTAAATACCTCCTTAACGATGCGTTTTATGGCATTAAAAACTAAAATTTTGAGCCCGAAGGTCTCAAAGAAACGTTTGCCACATTGTAATCTACAGGGTGAAACCTTCTTGAACATTCATTTACATTTCTGGTGGTCCGGCGCTTCTCGATATTACCTCACTTGCTCCGAGATGTTCACAATCTGCAATTAAATGTGAATGAGAGGGACAGAGAGCGGCAGAGACAGACAGGGACAGGGTGAGGGATTGAGGGAGTCAGTGAGAGGGTTATGGGATGGGAAAGAAGAAGATGAAAGGCAGAACAACGTCTACCGAGTTTTCCTAGTCAATTATAAAAAAATTGCATCTACACAAAATCTTATCAACCAGGATTTAGAGAAAGCGTCAGCCAAACAGCTGCAGAATTGGTCAAACATTCCCCTACAGCAGGTAAAAGAGTAAAAACTCGTCGTTCGCTCTAATTTCTCAGAACGTGAGCCTTTGCTCAATATCATTCCAAATACATTGCCGGAGATTCATAAATAAATTTCTTTCTTAGCCATGTTCTAATCATTTAATGTTCTCTAAAAATAATTCCGTTTCCGCCTTAGAGATGGTTTTGGCTTAAAAAGGTAATTTTCACTTATAAAATTGTTCCGTTCTGACATTTTTTGTCCGAGATGGCAGGTAACGATGTCACAGTTTCATGAAAACGTGCTTTAATAAAAAAATCTGCAAAATGTCACATTTTGAAAATGGAGTCCAAATATGGGTATTCATAATTTTTTTTAAATTGAGTGAAAAAAGTAATGTCTGTAAAATTCATTTACAAATAGTACAATATGAGGACAAAATAGTAAATTCACTTACAAAAATGACGTACATCTCTCTCCCAACCAGAACATTCTGTGTGGACTTACCCGTGACATGCAACACACTGTACCCATTCTTCACCATTTCTGTTGTCGGAAAATAACCATTGGCAAAAGACGGCAGGCTTTATCATCTTGTTGAGGGTTTTTTGGGGGTTGTGGTCCCTCAAATTCCGAATCGGAGTCATTCAAAGATGGCTGTCTCTGATCTTCTGAGTCGGAGGAACTCGGTGAAGGAGGATAATTATTTTTCTTCTTACTCTTTGATTTCTGAGGTTTTGCTCTTTCTTCCTTTTGTCTTTCACCCCATCAGTAGTAAACGGTAACTTTCTTTTTGACAATTTGGAGCTGTCCATGGACCGTTGTAGCTCCTCACGGTAAGGTGTTCTTGTGACCATAATTTAAAGCCAATCTAACTAAAGCTATTATGTTCCTTTAGTTCGTAAATGGAATAGTTATACTTCACAACAGAACCTAACCCGTTTTTTAGACCCTAGCTTCTCCTCTAATAAAAATATAAAGAATAGGTATAAATTTTGAAAAAAAATAGTTGGTCCAAAATTAACGCAGACAGTTCAACTTGCAAAATACTTAGGTGAGTAAACGACAGGTTAACCTGTCGGTTCGTGCGTGTTTCGCAGGGTGGTCGCGCCGTGGCTCGCAGCGCTAGTAGCGGCGGCGTCCCTGGCCGGCGCGCACTCGCCTTCGGCGGAGACCTCTCGCGGGGAGTGGTGCCGGCGCGCGTGCCAGGGCGTGTCGCTGCCGCCGTGCCCCGCCGCGTGCCCGCCGCCCACCTTCAACCTGACGTGCCCCAAGCCGCGCTGCCCCACGCCGCCGCGCCTGCCGCCCTGCCCCGCCTGCTCCGTCACCTGCCCCAAGCCCGTGTGCCCCGCGCCCGTCTGCCCGCAGCCCGTGTGCCCGGCCTGCCCTGCGCCCGCCCCCGCCGCCGCGCACGCGCACGGGCACGGGCACGGGCACGCGCCGCCCGCGGGCTTCGAGGCGGTGGCCGGCGCGGGCGCCTACAGGGTGTTCCACGAGCAGCCCCTGGACTGGGTGGCCGCGCGCGACGCCTGCGTGGAGCTGGGCGCGCATCTCGCCATCCCCAACTCTCAGGTGAGATACAACAACCGACCGGGAGAGATGCCTCAGTGGGAGAGATGGCTTACAGAGTTGTAATGTACGTCACACATACGGCAATTCACAAATTTTCATTCTTCGTCGTTTGTATCCGAAAAAGGTACATTTTTAGTTTCTTGTATACGTACGGATAACCGGAGTATACGAGTAGAGAAAGTGATGTAATGCTGCGTCAAAACACGGCGATTTTTCGTCAGAAAAAATCGTATCGTGGTGCATTGATACAGAAAAAGTGGATAAATCTTGATTCAAAACATGTAGTCATTGGCTTGCTCTTACACGTTGTGTAGACCGAATCCCCAATTTGTGAGTCCTTGATTACGAAAAATTTGTTCAAATTACAAAAGTTACAAAAAAAACGTCCGTCCGTCTCTCTGTTCCTCTGTGAAAAAACATTAGCGCCTTCACTATTCGTAATTTTTTTCCAACATTAATATTCCCCGACTCGAATTAAAAAAAACACTTTTTACATTTAGCGAATACTTTACACGAAGCTCCTGGGGCATTTTCAAAATTTTCTCAAAAATAAGGTGGTGTCTCAGGTTCCTCTCCTACTTCACGCTATGTAGCAGTGACTCTCAATAGGGGTACCGGTGTCCCCCGGACCCCCCACACGGAATGGGGTAAGGAGAAGAAGGGTAAAAGAGCTACGAAGCCTATTAACGAGAGTTGTCGGTAAGAGGCTGTGAGTCGGAGAAGTGGTGAGTAGGCTGTGAGTCGGAGAAGCCTGTGCAGTTGAAAGGTGGTAAGTAAAGAGCGAGGCAAGTAGCCTGGCCGTTGGCGGCGCTTCAGTGCTCTTCCCGGAGCAGTCACATGTCCCGAACAGACGTGTGTGAGCCGGAACACTAGTCGGCGAGGCTAGGTCAGCGTAGCCACGCCTTTGCCGCCCCCTAGAGACGGACTTTCAATGCATCGATGTTCGTCACTGGGAATGATTTTCCGAGGGGACTATGGCTGGCGCTGCAGTAGTGGTTTATGTTAGACAATTTCTCCTCAGAGACTTCTGATGATGAGGATTGTCCTTCAAAGTTGTTAACAAATTTCAACAGCAAGTTACTTGTGCTAAAAATGATACCAGAGTGATAATATTTTGGTTACTTTTTATAGTTACTTAAAATTTATATTTGTTTAGTTTCCATTTAAAAAATGGATTTGTTTTCATTTCAAACTATTAAATGATGTGTGTCACTAAAGTATGAAGAATGAAGTACTAAGTATAAAATAAACTTAAAAGTTTTCATATGTCTTGCAGAGATGTGCAATGTATTTAATTGAAGATAAACATCTGATCATTTTTGTCAAGAATGCGTGGGGGACATATAATACGGAACGCAACAAATGTACAGATATCATGTTTTCGTGTTTCATTCACATTACTATTATCTTTACTGATGTTAGTTATTATCAGAATTATTATTAGAATTGTTACTGCCAATACAGAGCTCAGTAAGACAACGAATTTTTTGTTCTTGTATTGAATATCCAAAAGTTTCGTCTTTGGAGCTCCTGAACTGACTTATCGATCCAAAAATGCTCCTGTCTACGACATTCTAATATATCACAATAAACGATAAATTAGGAAACAGGAAATCATTTCATCTGTCATCAGCAAATTTAACTTTTTAATAAGCTCTAATCTAATTATATTATTTATTTTCATCTGTGGGGCAAATACAATTTGAAATATCATTTTTCAATAATTTGTTTATATTAAACACTGGATTTGTCGATGTCCCAGCGTTCTAGATTAAAGTTCTAAAGGCCGGGTGTTCGGTTTTCACGTTGCGTCGTTTCCTTGGTTTGCTCCTATCCATCACAAATTATGGTCTTGCAGTGTCACTAACAAAGAGCTGAAATACACAACCCTTCCTACCTGATTTTCTTACAAATCTCGTCGTCCGATAGGAGAACTACTAAACGGCATACTCTCCGCGGTCTAGAATTATATTACCTGTTCTTAAAATCAAGTCAAGCTGAAGATTGGGAAGTATGAGTAACACCATCAGCTAAAATTATTTTCCATTCCTCTGTTCAATCATGATTTACCTACATATTTTTTTGAATGCTACTGTACTATTATTTATGGAAACATCAACATTAATTGTACTTTTGTTGAATATTTCAGGCAGAGGCTGGAATCTTAATGAAGACTTTGGACACCCATAAACTCTCGTGGGCTCACATAGGCTTCAATGATCTCGTACTTGAAGGACAGTTTACAACGGTACTAGGTAAGAATAAGAATGATAGTGAACGTGTACGATGTAGTGAATGATGCATCCTGTATAAAAATGCATTAAAGATAAGACAAAAAGAGAAACAGGCTTAAAACAATGGATTTTGGTATGTATCAGAGCAGTGAACTTCGATACCGCGTTACTGATCTTTATGAAATTCGGCATGTCTTTATGAAATTCGGCATGTCTACAATTTCCCTTCAAACTGAGCTTTACCTGGGCTTCATTGTTGCTGAGCGTGGCAGTGGGATCAGGGTGTGGCCAAGAAGGTCAGGACAGCGGTGCGCGTAAATAAGAGAGTGAGAGAGGGACAGAGAGAGATACAGACTGAGAGACAGAGACGCAGAGAGAAACAGAGAGACACAGAGACAGACACGGAGTGACTCTGTGAGAAACGGTGAAGAAACGAAGAGACGGAAACAGAGGGGCAGGGACAGAGAGACGGAGATAGAGAGGACAGAGACAGAAGAGGCAGAGGTAGAGACATACAGAGACAGAGAGGGACACACAAAGACATGGACAAAGAGACGGAGAGGGACCGTGAGATAGGGTCGGAGAAAGTGAGAGAGACAGTGAGAGATATGGTGAGAAACGGTTACAGAAATGGAGGGGAAAGGAGAGAGATGGAGAGCAGGAACGACTGTCGGGTTCCGCTAGTAGTAGTATACAGTGAGAGCAAAAAGAACGCATTGACTTCATACTAGTATAATTATTGGCTTTGATTTTATCGCATACATGTATTCATATCACTAGAATTGGAAATGTATCCAATTTATGAATTGTCAATTTATGAATTCTCATTTTAAAGATAATGTCAGACAGATGGTGACCTTCTTTGTGAATACACAATGAAAGTCTTTCTTCAGTCTTTGCCATCACACTCGTCAACGAATTCGTCACATTCGTCATGTGAAACATTAACGATTTCTTCGCGTATTGCAACTTTCAGATCATTAAGAGTACCAGGTTTATTGCGATACACTTTACTTTTTAAGTAACTCCACAAGAAGTCGCAAACCCACAAATCTGACGAGCGTTCAGGTCAGTGGACGTTGCCGAAACGTGTGATCACGGGTTTGGAAAACATTTTTCGAGCAAATGCCTTGGAATCATTAGCCGTGTGGGCTGTGACTCCATATTTCTTGGAATGGTACGTCTGCCTTGTTCATCCCTAAAGTATGCGGTTGTGGCAGAACAAAATGACGTAGCATTTGCAACATAACTTGCAGCATTCACTGTTACACTAACACCGCCTTCTTCAAAAATAAAGCCCAACGATTCCCACTTTGGAAACTTATCACACTGTCACTTTTGTACTGTTCTTTTGGGATATCTGCAGCCCAATAGCGTTTTGTTTGTTTATATAACCGTTGAAGTGAAAGTGCGCTTCAGCGCTCATCATCAATAAAGCATCATCAATCATTTTCTCACAAAAGAGCCTCCGCTCATCATAATCGTGTTCGTGAATCTTCTGCACGATCATCATTTTGTAAGGATGAAATTTTAACTCTTCCTTCAGGATGCGCTGCAGCGAGCGACTACATTTTGCGGAACATTGAAGTGTGTACAGAAAAACCGTTGAACTGTGATCACAGGGTCATTACTTTTCAAGGAACGTTCAACAGCGAAAATACGATGATCCGATGTCCACTGCGCCCTTGCTACTGAAACTGGACGCTGTGAACTACAAAACAACAGATTACCCACTCCTTCATTCCATTCTCACCTTTGATACTATGTAAGTAAAATCCATGCGTTCTTTTTGCGCCACCTGTACTTGTCATGAGGCTGGACATAAAGAAACTGGCTCTGAATTTGACTTTCAACTAATACAATGTCATAAAAGCAAAGAAAGAAGAGACGGTGAGTTTTATAAGATATAGTCTGTGATGTTTCTAATTATCGACTTACACAGATACTTATTCCAGACTAATCTTAGAAAAGACGTGAGAGAATACTTGACTGTTGATATTAATATTTGCCTTGTTTGAAATTAAGACGGAATTAAGATGTAATGAAGAGAGAAATAGAAACTCTTACATTGTGACAAATGGCTGTCTTACCATAACATTTTACTTCTATATGTTTTTTCGTTAAAAAATGATTCACACACGAGTTTCTCTACGATGGTTACACCAGATTATAAAGCAGTATTGACGGAATATATTTTGAACCTTTCCAAAATAATTTGTTTGGTACTATCATGTACAAAAGCTTGAATATCTTTCGAACTGTGCCCATGGAACGCTTTTGCGTTACATTTTTATTACACGTCCATTCGTTTGAAATTACTTCTGCTGTCAATCTGCCGGATGTGGTTGGGAATATGAGTAATGCTCACTGGTTGTAAAATGTCTGACAGCAGAATATGAATGTATTTTTTTAATATTCTTTACAACACGGAATTTTATAAACTAGACTGAATCGTGCAAAAAGCCTCACCCACGAACAACATTTATGGAAATATTAATCTGGTATCACCTACACACAAAAAGAAATAAAGCTTTACTCAACGTTTTGTGTGAAACATAAAAGTCTGAAAAAAACGTATGCCCGTCGTAATAAAATACGAAACACTAGTCCCTCAGATGACATATTAATCCTAACAAAAGCGAAATTAAAGAGCATGACCAGAGAATTTGTCACGTTTTTACTTTCTCGCCTTACGAATGCTTCGTAAGAAGAGAAAGTTATGTAATCGTGCGGCGGAAAACGGGGAATTTTCGTCAGAAAAACTCTTATAGCAGGGGTCTGGTGACAAAAAAGTAGATAAAACCTGTTGCTAAATTTAGAAAAAAAATCCTCTATCTCGTGGTGTAGTCAAAATCCATGATTTGTTGCTTCTTCATACTTCAAAATCGATTGACGGCAAAACGTCCGTCTGTCAGTCTGTCCGTCTGTGGTCAACGCTAGCGCCTAAACCGTCGGGCCGATTTTCTTCAAAATTGATATTCCCCGATTGTTTTTACTCGTCTCAAGGCCCCTTGAATTTGAAACCGATATTTTAGTATTTGAGGGTACATGGCATGAAGCCCATTTTGAGATTTTCTAAGTTAAAAGAAAATGGCTCCAAATTTTCTGATTATTTTTGTTGTTGAATAGTGCAAAGAACGTTGAAGGGAATGACGTAGGTATCATTCTCGTTGATAGGCCCAATTTTTCGAAAATTGCAAAAAACTGTTTAAAAACTGCAAAATTGAAGATAGAAATTTTTGCCTCAGACAAAGTCGGTTGTGCAAAATTAGCACTTCAAATAAGGTCATGAGCCCATTTTTGAAAAAAACGAGTAGTTTTTGCGTAAATTGCGATTCAAATTTACAAAACAAAAATTCTCAAGAACCGCTCCAAAAATTTTCTTTAAAATTTCTGCACGTGTGTAATAAGGGACGGTAAATATATAAATAAACTAGTGGTGCTATAGAATAACACACACTTTCTCTCAGTAGTTATTTTTCAAATGCCGATCAACGGATAAATTATTTGGAGTAAGCCGTTCACCACTCCCTTTCTTGGTCACGTTTTGAAAGACATGTTTTTCGCATGTTGACAATTACCGGCTTCCTAATGATAGAACTGATACAATTAATTTTTGACTAAAATATTAGTAGTTGATCCGCATGTGGGTCCCATGGCGCGGTTGGTTAATGCACCTTCGGGTTGAGATCTTCAATAAGGAAGGTGCCGAGTTCGATCCCCCGAGGAGAATTTTAACTTGATGAATGTGATGTAAGAAAAAAACATTGAAGAGTGTAGATACTTTATTGAAAATCATTTCAAGTACTTCTACTCACGAATAAAATCAATGCAGATAAATAGACATGACTTGTCTGTGTTTTCTCTAACTGCATCTTTTAAACAATTTTTCAACTCTGTTATTCGATTTCTGAAGCGTATGACATGTCAAATCAACCTTTGTCTTGTATACATCTGTATGAACCAATTTAAGTAAAATATGAGTATTTTAACGTTAAATTGTAATATATTATATCCAGAACGCATGCGATAAACTTACAATCCCTAACGGTTCCAAAATTATTATTACTTTCTAGCCTTACGAATACTTCGTAAAGCGGTTCACCGCTGCCTTTCTTGGTCATGTTTGAAAGACATGTTTTTCGCATATTGAAAATTACCGGTTCCTAATGATAAATTCGATACAATTACGTTTTGATTTCAATATAAATAATTGCGATAAATGTACTGGAAATGTCTGTATATATTTGCTCAAATTTTTAACTTTTAACAATTTTTTACTTCTCTTCTTGTATTTGTAAAGCGTATGTACCATCGTATCAATTGTTTCCTAATCATGCATTTACCATTTTGTAGGTCGGTTCTATTCTTTCATGGCTCTGTTCGACACAGGCAGTGTTGGTGATGCGTAGTGGTATAAGTGCCGGTTCGTTGACTTTGAGTTTCGGATGTTGGGTCTCGGTACGGAAACGTTTGCTGGTATAATACACTTTTGCTGGTTTATGAAGTAGTGGAATAGCAATAAGGACCGTATAGAAGCAGAGCGAGAAAGTATGTGCGTTGGAAGCACCACTAGTTTAATATTATCAGCGAAAGGCCTCTTACATATTATAACATTTTCACTATTTTCGCAGTTCTCGACTCCCAATATTTCTACATATAATTTCTATTCATAGATTGATTGACTGATAATAGTGATTCTGGGCCCGTCAACGGCAAAGGCCAATATTCCCTTAAGTATAGTGCAAACATTTTTTGCTTGGGAGGTGGCGGTCATCTTGCCATCTAGGGCCCGTTGACTGCAGATCCGGAGCCAACCTACCGCCAGCAGGGTTTTCCCAACCAAGTATCTTCCTCAAACGGGGCACGGCCCCAGACGGGAAAAGCCCCCGGGACAAGCTCTAAGCTCCCAATCAGTTTCCCCGGCATGTGTAGTAGTGTAGTGCATGTTATGGTAAGAGTGTGTAAGTGAGAGGATACGACAAGGAACGGAAAGGAAATATCGCGCACGGTCCGCGCCCCGTTTGATAGGGTACTGCTCTGGCTTTCACCTGGTATTGGTCGGAGAAACCACGAAAAACTACCGATCAGATCAACCACCAGTTAGAATTCTCCTTCAGACAGCGATAGAACTCGACCCAGATATCTGGCTAGTATCGAAAATCCTGACTCCCCCGGGAATCGAACCTAGGATCTCATTGGTAGAGGCACTGCAATGGCATTAGTTGATGCCCTGAGCTATTCTGTTCGTATTGCAAAACGTTTTTCATTAATAATAATTTGTGCTGTTCAGTAGCTACTAATATGCGTTGACAAATAAGTTAAAAGTTTGTTCCCGCATGCTGCTAGGCACGGATGTATTTCAGCGAAACTAGCTCCGCAATGGTTTAGCAACTGTTTTTAAAATTTTTACCTAAATTTTCATTAATTCCTCATTTAATTTTCTTTAAAATATTAAAAATTCAGATATAGCAGTTGATCAGTCAAGAAAATGAGTAGTTGGTTGTTAGTAATATTCCAAATATTAAATGTAATAATGTTATAGAAATGATGTGAGTATATTACATTACTATTATTTTTAATATAACAATAATAATAATAATTATTATTATTATGTATATTATAGAATGATTTTTGCGGGTAGGTCATTAACCAACTCATTACTCTCAAGAATCATTCCATAATATTATTAATAGAGGTCAAGAAATCAAGCATGTATTATTATGTATGCACTACTCCCACGCAAGGGAAACATTCACCGCCCATAGGTGGTGCCTACACTTACTCATGCAGCTCCGATGAGCAAGTAAAGATCAAGATCTTTATTCACTTTCAGGACCTCCAACACTACCTGTTAAACATATCAGTGACAGTTCTTTTTACTATGTGTTGTTGTTGTTATTATTATTATTATTATTATTATTACTATTATTATCATTATCATTATCGTTATCATTATCATCATCATAACTAAAGTTTATCCCCTGTCCCTAATTCCCTAATCAGGTATCTCCCACTAGTGGCGCACCGCCCCAGACGCTACAAGTTCTAAGATCCGGAAAGATTTTCCGGAATGTATGGTATTGTAGTGCATGAACGTGTAAATGTGTGCAAGTAAGGAGAGGACAAGGAACCCTCGGAAGGAAAGGAAAGATCACACGTCCTGGCTCGTTTGTTAGCGTACAGCCCCGGCATTGGCATGATGTTCGAAGAAACCGCGGTAAACTACCTATCAGAAAAGCCGGCGACTTTTTCGCTACGCCGATTACATTCGATTCTACATTCGTTATACATATTCATTCTGTACGTATGAGTTTGAATATATTTTGAATATTTGGAAGCAATGAACATTTTTGTTATTTCTTCATCTATGCTCCTTCTCAAGAAATTTTTACATTTTCACGAGGATGCAATTTTGTAACATTCTGTAAAACAAAACAAAAATTATTATTGGTATTTATTTTTGCTAAATTCGTATTTAATTCACACAAATTTCTGCTGGAGATGAAGCAATTTTTTTCAGTAAATGTAAAACATACATTTTATTTTGAGGAGTTCTGAACCTAAATTCAAGAAACAATGCGTTAAACGCTTAACCAATGAATGCAACTTCACAAACAATTTAATGTAGTTCAGTAACGCCCTCTGGGAAGCTAAACGGAGTTTCACGTGTGTAAGTGTTAATTCAAGATGGCGTTCACTAAAGTTATCTGCAGATTTAGTTTTGTCTCCACCACGATCGCAAGCTGCATGCGTGTGCATCTCAAACCAGCCCCCAAACGGGCTGAGGAGCAATACTGCATGATACGTATACTGTGGTTAAACGTTGATGTTAAATGTTTAGTAGAGGAGACCTAGCCTATAGTCCGATTTAAAAATAATGGCAAGATCACGAGCTTCAAGAAGATGGACTTTTCCATCCTATCGGCAGCTCGAAAACCGAAAATTTAAGTCGAAATGAAGCTCCCGATAGATTGACAGTGTCCCGTTCTCCGTCCAACTCGTGACGTAGACGTGGCACGATGTTTAAATCGAAATATACCGGCTGATGCTCCTCCCCCCGCCACCTCCTGACGCATGGTGTTTATTTTATTTATTTATTTTCGTCAAAAACAGTTAAAAACTGTGTATGACGAGCTATGGAAAGAAGTGAATTCTGCGTAAGTTTTCATAATTCTCTGATCTCTAACCTAAGCCATATTCTAGTCGAATTTTGAATACAGGAAAAAAAGCGTTTTTTTCAAGTTTGGTTGACAAAATACTCGCTCCTATAAAATAAAATATATTTTCAAAGATAAATTAGCCATCAATTTGTGCCCTACACCCCCATCATGTTCTTCATGAAAGAATAATATTTTTTGCCGCGACAACATGCCAAACGATAATTTGAAAAACTTTATTTCCTACTGAAATTTAGAAGACATGTAGAAATAATGAAGTTACATTTATGTCCAGAAGCAAAACAAGGAGCCATCTCAGCATTCGCTCAAAGGATCAGGGGAATTGGACATGTTTCTTAAGAAAAACAAAATGATAACTTCTAAACTCTTTTGTTATATTTTTGGAGATTTAGTTCTGGATACGCCAATCCGTTGCATGGATGCATGATCGAGTTAAATTTGCTATGTTGCGAAAGATGAAATCTGACGATTTGCAACTTAGCTTCCTCAGGTTCAATACCACAGGAAAGGTTGACTGATGAATTAAAACACACAGAGAAGTAATATAACGTGTTTTAATTTAGAATAGTCTCTATACAGGCCAGTTTGGCCGCATGATGTTAACACAAAGACGTCCGGTGAGCTACTACGCTGCTTTGGCTGTCGTGCTCCTCAGTTTATATAGTTCTCAGATGTTTACAATGAATATTGGAAGTTTTCCAGAACAAGGTTCTTACAGATAATATTATATTACAAAGGTAGTTTCCAGAAGGTTCCAGGATGTAACATATTTATCTCTGAGTCGTCAAAACATATTATTGATCATTTAGGAAACGTATAGAAAGCGGCAGTTGGGGCGCTCGGCTGGGCGGCGCTATGGCAAGGTTGCGGGCTGCGGATCTTCCTTGTTGTTGTGTCTGATGACGTACATAACTATCGCAAATGAGTATCAGGGAAACTGGACGAAAAGCCTGATCGAGACGGGGTGTGTGCGCGCAGGGCAGCCGCTGGAGAGCGCTGGCTACGCCCGCTGGGGGCCCGGCCAGCCCAACGGCGGCCGCCAGCAGAACTGCGGCTTCATGTGGAGCGACGGGCAGCTGGCCGACGGCGACTGCTCCACTAGCGGCGCCTACGTCTGCGAGGTGGCCTTCGTGCCCCGCGCGCGCTGACCGGACCGCCGCCGTCGTCCCTCTTCCGCAAGAGGCGAGGGGCGCGCCTGCATGGGCCCCGCGCACTAGGAACGCAGAAAGTTGACTGAAATGTTGCATCAAGAAAGGTTCCACTAATTATAGACAATCAGATCATACGATAATAAAATATATTTAATACAAAGTTGAAGAAAAAACAAGTTGGAGTTTTACACGTTGGAGTTATTATCACAACGTTTCGGAGATATTTTGTCTCCATCATCAGGTACGTTTTGGCTAAAATCAAGTTTATTCCATAAATATTATTATATAAAATGAATCTTTTTAAATATAATGTAAGCAGAAAACATTAAATAATGGAAGCTTAACCTTTTATTAAATATAAGTTTTACGTTTGTGAATAGTAAGTAAAACAAACGAATAGAATAAAGAGGCAGGGGGTCAGGTAACCATAGGCAGGGGTCAATAATGGAAGAAAATTATAAATATTATTTTATTTTGCGTAATATGTTATCATACGCCTTGGTGAAGTTATTGCATTCAACCATCGAATTCATAGAGTCATTTAATTTAAAATGAATAGTTTCAGAAATGATTCTTGGGAATCTTCTATTTTCCAGATCAAGTATTCTAACGTTTTCAAAATCTAATGTCTGTAATTAATGGAACATTTCTTGATGCAATGAAGAACAGACAATCAATAAAAACGTATTGACTAAAATGTTGTTTTTTTATATAAGTGTGTGAAATTAATTTTATCCACTTTACACAAAGTGAATTACACGAAACTGAAGTTAGTGTCGTTGTAAGAATTTTGTGAGATACAAGTGTTGAAGTAAGAGTAACATGTTTTTTGTGAAGGATACCAAATAAAACTTTTCGTTCGGAAGTGGTAATAGAATTAAAAATTCTGAAAGTGTAATTACTGTTTTTACATTAAAGGGAGAATATATGTATTCTTCATGTCGTCAGCGACAACGAGATAATTAACAGCTTAGACAGATATAATGGATAAAAGCATTTTTTACCCTAAGAAGTGAATTCACTTAGAAAGTAGTTATATTTTATGATACGAGTGGTAAACGTGACATTTTATTTTGCCATACAAGACCGAGAGGTCGCATAATACGCAAAACTAACAAGGCCGATTGACGCAGTAAAAAAAGAAAAATAAAATAACTTTTACCATGCGTGTCATACAATATGTTTAGACAGCAATACTGATTTCTCTTTCATTTCAGTACAAGTATATTTTTTACAAATCACTTAACTGGATACAATGATACATGAAGAGCAGTTGTAGTTGCTCAGACAAAAGCATTTTGTTTTCTTTGTTGCCATCACAGATTCATCTGAAATTTGGATATCGTCACTCTTTTAGTGTTACTGCTAAAAATTTAACTTTTGACATGCTGGACATATCCTAAAAGTAACCAAGTTTACTAGTTGTCTAACAAAGTTTTTCTGAACTGTTTTCCAGAAGTTTAAGAAAAGAAACTACAAACGTGAAGAAATCTAAATATTTTTATAAGTTCTAAAAAGTCGTTTCTAGACAGTCTCTAGTAAAAGCTTTGGATTTTAGAGCATGAAAAACATGTAAAAGTTCAATTTTTAGAACTAGTTCTAAAACTGAAAGAATGCTCAAATGTACTAAAGGATGGATCCAACAAAGGAAAATTATGAATTTGGACGGTGAGAGGAGGGTAAACGTATGTATCCATTAATGATATGCTGCTGGGCTCAAAGAAAATTGTTGGACACATACAATTTAAATTGTAAAAACAATTTAACTTCTGTTGTATTCACAGGAAGATTTCAAATTAACTTTCCTTACATTATAATTTAAATTATAATGCAAGTCCTGTTATTTTGTTATTTTAAGCAAAGCAACAGTATTTTAAGGGAATGATTTTTGGAGCAATCGTATTGGGTTATATCGTATTGATTTAATATTTAGATTAATTTTGTTAATAAATGTGTTTTTAGAAAATTTTCTTAGATTAATACATTTCAGCAAGGACATAGAGTAAAGTTATTTTCGTATTACATAGCGAGATTGCCGGCCCTCCTTTAATGTTACATGCAGTTATGGAATAATGTTTTATTAACGCTGATTATTGTAGACTGAAATTAAATAATTATTACATTTTATATAAGAATGCATTTTCAAAGAGTTATTGCTTTTAATTTTTGAAAGAAATACTAGATCATGGGTAAATTAAAAGCCTCATCGCCAGTGGAAAGCTCTCATTTTTCTGGAAGTGAATTGTTCACGAAATCAATTTTCATTAAAAAATTCACAGAGAATTGGAAGAATTATAATTAATTTACATTAATTTCTCATGTTTGCGAAGAGTGCGGGGATGAGCAATTTCTTTTTATTAGAATTGTTGTGAGTATGCTGTCATTTATTAAAGGTAAGTGTTAGAAAATATTATTTATTTTCATTCCTTTTATGTGTTATAAATGTTAAAATTTCATTTGAAAGGAAATTGTGCTTGATTTTATTGGAATTTTATTTTGATGATGAAACGTTACAAGCATTAATTATCTTTCATTTTCCTACTCTTATCTTTATAGATTTCAAACCTTGTGGCAACATAAAATGCTAGAAATTTCAGAATGCTTTAGATTTCGTTTGACGACTCATCTCACTGACTACAGGTTTAAGACGTATGTGAACATGAATGCTTTTAGAATTATGAAATTTAGCTCGGGAGTAAATTTAAAAAAAATGAGAGAGAATGTCATCGAAGGCATTAGCTGCGAATCTATTCGGATATCACAAGTTCCGCCAGGTGTACAAACCGACGTCATCACCGGGTTTTGGGCAAAGTGCCAACGAAACACAAGGTCACGGTCCAAATTCGTTCATAATTACGTCATTAGGCCGCATTAGATCACCTTCCGCGCCGCCAGGTCGCGCGCGAGACGGCGTCGCGGAGTTCCGATATGGGGGAGCGAGGCGTGAACTGTTTCACGGCTCAGCGCTTTCCGCGGGCGGGGGGGTGGGGGGCGGGCTGTTTAGCAGGCGCCCATTCAGGGAGGATGCGGCGCCAGGGGCGGCCAAGGCACGCGAGCGAATTGATGGGCCTTCATGTCGTCGAGTGAGGTGTTTATCATCTTGCCGCTCGCGAACTACCGCTGGCCCGCGACGACGGCACTGCACGGTACAGACAAGTTACTTTAAGAAGGGACCAGCTTGACAGGCCGGAAAACAAATGAATAGGGCGATGACACTGATTTGATTTGATTTCTTTGGTGAAAAAACAATGAAAATTGTATATGACGTATGGGGGAGATTTATTTGCGCACGTTTTCGTAAGTTCCACAATCCATTCCCTACATGTTAAGTATAAATACGATAGTTGAAAGAAGAACAAAATATAAAACGATATAATATTACAATTAAAAATAGCGCGAGATTAGCAACATTTGAAAAAACCTGATATTTCTTTCCCGAGTTGCAGAAAACATACTTGCAACGGTAAACGAAATCCAGATGCGATTTTTCTGTATTGCTACCAAAATAGTACCTCACTCTCAGCTCTAGTGATAGTGATGATTCAAGTGATAGTGATGAAAACATTTTTCTAATCAGCTAACTAAACGAACGCATTGACGAGTTCAGTGTATGAACACAATCCGCAATTATGTTGTCAGCAGTAACCAAGGAGCAGCTGTCAAAGCGTTCCCTTCTTAAAAAAAAGTTTATACAGAATACGTTAGTATTGAATAAATTGTTGTTTATGAAGCCACACTTTTAGAAATGAGTTATTAAAACGTAACTTAATGGCAACAGAACAAAATGGTTCTAGGAGTGAAGAAATAAGAAAAACGCTGTTTTACAGAGATTTTTCAACTTTAAACATTAAACTACAAATTATATTTTTAGAGTTCACGTGTTGTTGTGTATCAAAAATGTCAATCAAACCTTTAATATAATAACACCCTTGAGTATAGAATGAGAACAATATTTATTCGAAATATTTAGAAGTTTTCATTAATATTGGATTAGAAATGTTCATTCTTTTCGTTTCCTACATTTACTTCAGTTTCATTGATCTTTATTTTATTTTTTAACCTTTGCCTTCTACGATGAACATAAAATAATAAATATTTCAAAAAACAAATTCCTAACATTCATTCCAAATTTCTTGTAAATAATACTAATTTATCTAAACATTTTATTTCCCTTTATCTGAAAGCCTCTTGACCTACACTAATGTAATGCTCAGAAGCTTTACATTGCTTAAGAAGGTTTAAGAAATAAAAGTGTGGGGAAAACTTTATTTGCATGGCGCATGCATAGTGTCTATTCTTTGTTTCCAAGTTCTTTTTATTTTCTCAAATGCCCTTTATGCTTACGGATACTTGGCATATTTGATATAAGAATAAATCTACACTAATAAAAATGAATTCAGCGACATGTAACAGACATCGATACGACCAAAAGTAATGTATGAATATATACCAAATTGTTCCAGGTTCTTCTGATGGTTTGTCGTAGTGTCTTCGCAAACTTTGGTAAGAATTACGTGTTACAAAATCATTACTTTTCGCCTGTCGCTAAGAACAAATGGGTTCCTAATATAATTTTAGAAGATTTCAGTTCTGTGGTTGCACAAAGTTTCGTCATCAGCTAAAAGCGGATTGGATGAGATTTCTGTCGTCCGACTGCTTTGGTCCACCGTTTCCGTGCTTTCCTGTTATCAGAGATATGTCGAAACTGCGATTCACAAAGCGATCTGAGCGGTGAGTTATCTGCGATCACAAACCGAGAACCCATCCTTTCTTTCCCAACATATGTCGAAAATCCAACTAAATGCGCTACAAGATCTCTCATATATAGAACCTTCTTCGTCATACTTAACTCAAAAAGATAGGTATTTTTAATATTTTGATAATATTGTAAATTTGAACGTGTCACCCTTCAGACTACTAAATACATGAAGAAAAACCGATGGGGGTTGTCATAATGAGGTAGGTATAGGTATCTGTCTCTCCCCTACAGAAATTGGAAAAGCACAAAAAAGGAAATTCATCAAAGCATAACTACGAAATAAAAGTTTAACAGAAAGTTGGATTTGTATTGTAAACATTTAATGTATAAATATTTCAAACTGTAATGTAAACTAGTCATTTACACCACAAAGGTGGAAAGTAACATTACGAGCAAGATGTTTTCTGCGGGGGCCTCGGGAGGTGCTGAGGCTAGAATTTCGAACGAGTAATGTAATATTTCCGCCCATACATCTAAATACATTGAATTCGATGCCATATCGCATTTGTGTGTTTTCGATTCAAGAACAGGATTTAGTTAGCGATCAATATGTTTGCCACCATTTCCAAAGAAAATGTAGATAGCTCTGATACGATTAAGGTGCAGTTGTTCGGTAAGATTGTTTAGTTGAAAAGAATTAAAGCAATTCACAAGTTGAGATACCATGGAAGGGAAAATATGCAAGAGCATCCGAGAAGAATTTTAGAAAAATCACAAGAGACTACAGGTAAGTTAATATATTAAAGCAGATAACAGATAATAATAGAAATGTATTTTTTTAATGAAAACTTGAAAGTAAAGTTCAGAAAGTTATCGAATGTGTAATATTAGCATACGTGATGACATGGAGTTTTTGTAGTTCGTTGTGCTACATAGACATTACAATTTTTTCATCTATTCGTATAATTTATTTTTGTTCCAACTGCTATATTCACAGTTATTAAAATACTCTCTTCTAAAGTCCATGCTATTGGTGATAAGGAGATATTTAATGCCGATCATGATTCAAGTATCAAGATGTTCTGAGCTGATAGCCTATTTAAAGGAACAAAATAATGTATTTGATTTATTTATGTACTGTATTTAAGTGTTTGCAACCAGAATGAAATTGAATGAAGTGTTAGCTAAGCTACAAGTCAAAGGAAATTATGGACAAAATGATCATTTAGATGTAACCAGACATTCATCAGAACTAAGTTGTAAACTTCTAATTCGAATTGCAATTCCAAATGTAATTGCTTGTAATAGTTTTGTAATTGTTCAAATTGTAATTCTATTTGTAATCATGTTAGCAATCACAGAGCATTAGCTCAAATCGAACTTTAATAGATCCATCTACCTATCTACGGGATCTATCTCATTGGTCTCTTGGTCGTTGCCTGCGACAACGAAATTTCAATACGGTCAAGAACTACTTTCTTCCGAGTTATAACGTCTCTTAAATGTCTTGTCTCGTCTCCCTCATAGCTCACGCGTGCGTGTGCATGTGTGTGTGTGCATCTCCTTGAGGCAGCGCCGATCCCTCAGCTCGAATCCCAGAGGGAAGTTTGGGCAAACGTGACCTGCGCGCGGCGCGGTGCGGCGTCTGCTTTGTGTCAGGGCACAGAAGCGCAGCGCGGCGACGAAGACCTCTTCCCCCTCCATCCCTGGAGGAGGAGGGGGAGGGGGGCGCATAGGCAAGAGGGAGGGG
This sequence comes from Acheta domesticus, assembly GCA_031308135.1. NCBI lineage: Eukaryota > Metazoa > Arthropoda > Insecta > Orthoptera > Gryllidae > Acheta > Acheta domesticus. The sequence continues at coordinate 196,047,188 of JAHLJT010009419.1, read as the reverse complement.
AGAGGCGGAGAGTCAAAGGCCTGATTGACTCGCCCCTCCTCCCCCCTGCTTTTCAATCTGGAAATAGCTGGAGGTGCGCACACACTGCGCGGTAATGGGTTCCGCGCATCGGGTAATTAGAGCACGGGCACGACGAAACAAAGAAAACGAAGGAAATAAACAGCGACGGAAAAAAGCGCGTGGTGCCGAGATGAAGAGATGCGCGCTACGTCTTCGCAAGAGGCACTGTTGTTCTAGCGGAGCAGAGTAAACGAACGGTGCTTTTGATGAATTGTTGGTTTATTAAATTAAATAAAGTATGCTTATAAATTTATCTTGCGTGTGTGTGAAATTAGTATGTACGGATGTATGAACATACTGAGGAAACGTGTTTTGGAAATTCGTTCGTGGTAATTGCATTTCGTATCATCTGGGAGAAGATGCAGAAGTCATTTATTCGTGTTTGGCAAATCAACTCAGAAACAACAGCATTTAAAAACTACATATCAATAAAATATCTTTCGCTCATGGATTTGAATGCTCATTGCTCATTGAATGTTTCTTACTAAACAGTAATGTAGATTACACAAATCTCGTATAAAAAATCTGACTTGAGTTTATGACTATACTGGTATGTAGTACGTATTTCACTAATTGGAAATGTACATCATTAGAACAGGAATATTTCTATTCTCTTTCCATGCCAAATATATGCAACAATTAAGGAAGTGAATGCTATTTATATTTATGCTTCGAAGTTTTTATTTTTTATTTCTTTATAACTCTATCTATTTGCAGCTTATTCTGCAGAAATATTAAGCCAATTATTTTTTTAAAAAATTAAAGGAAATGCTGCTTAGGAGGAGTATACCTATTTATTGCGCAGAAATCAGTACGTTATATCTAGAAGTTCATGTCACTGTAGTCCTATTGATCATTCAGTACTTTCTAACGTTAATCGCACGATGATTTGGATACTTTTTCATTCTTCTGTAATATTTCTGACTCACTGATGTTCTATATTCTTCGTTGGTATTCCTTTGAAAACCACTGTAAAACTCTCATTGCAGACATAGCAAGGTGCATTTGTTACTAATTAAAATTGTTTGGATTGGAATCACTAAAATATTTGGAACTTGAAGACGCTGACTGTTACTCAAAGTTGGGTGCTACAGTTTCATATGACCTGCAGGATACTTTTATATTCCATTATTTTGTTCGACAGCAAAACTTGCAAATGCTCACCGATTAGCCATTGGTAGTTTCTAATTGTCCGAGTTCCTTTCTTTTTTATAGATCTTTCACATTGAGCGTCCATCAAAATCTACCCCAACGTATTTAACTTCGTTAGTCGAGGATTCGTTAAGACTGATCTGTTTATTGTTTATTTTTTTAATGCAGGACAGTAGCTATTTCTCAGAGTAAAGATCTCATATTTACATTTTACTTCGTTGATTTTATTGTGCTAACGAGAAAGTCACGAATATATTGTTTCGAGGCGGATTTCCTGTGCATCAGATGCTGTATTGCGATCTTCGCTTGACGCTAGGACTGCCGTATCACCGTTGAAGGTGGCTGTAATAACATCGTTACATGTTGGGATATCTTTAGTGAATATGGGGTACAATTCCCAACACACGTCCTGGAGAGAATCCTGCTTCTAAGGTCGAAATGACAACAGGGCGCACGCACACGCAAACACGCGTGCACACACGCACGCGTACTCGTACGTGCGCGCACACACACGCACATCTGCACGCACATGCACGCACGCGCAAACACACACGCGCACACACGCGCATGCAATGAACAAACACTCATGAGCACGAACACACACGCCAACGAACGCATTAGCGCACGAACACACATACGCATGCATATACATGCGCTCGCACGCACGCGCACGCACGCACGCGCACGCACGCACACCAGGACGAGCTTCTTCAATAGTGATGAATATGCATTCTAATTGCAACAGACTTGTAATTGTTCAACTTCGCCAGCAAAGAAGTTCAAAAATAGGGATGAACTATCAAACAATTCCTAAATGTTCTATTATCTTGTAGACAAGTGATGAATCAGTGACTAATCAGAAACTTTTTTTAAGATAGTTTCCAAGTTTCCAGAAAAAATCACATTCCAAAAAAAGCAATCTGTTCATATAAGTTCAAAAGTTTGTCAGATGAAAACCTCAGATGTAACAAATTAATTACAATCTCGTTGAAAGATCTCATTAGTGCATGCATTGATAGTTCAAAATGCACGCAATCCTCATAGGTTTTTATGAATGAAATATTATTAAAAATGTAGTGCAGGTTGGATCTCTCTGGCATGACGAACTTGAAATTTTTCGGTGTCGTGGCAGACCTAGGGTAACAGAAACTAGTGATGTTACAACAGCACATACTTTTTCGCAATATTACAATGTTAACGTTATTAACATTGGAAAGCCCATACATGTTTCACTCATTTCAAATAGTAAAATACCCGAAAACTACTAACTTTTACAAAAAATGTACATAACCTTTTTTTAAAGAGCAAATTTTGTACAAAAGACTTTGTCTGAGGCAAATGTCTCTATCTTCAGTTTTGTAATTTTGACATTGTTTTTTGACATTTAAAAAAAGGGGGGATTTCAGCGAAAATGATACCTGCATCATTCTCTTGAACGTCCTTCACACCATTCCACCACAAAATTTGGAACCTTTTTATTAATTTTGAAAATGCCCGAGGGTCTCCATGTATAGTACCCCGCAACTTAAAACATTTGTTTCAAATTCCAGGAGCCACGACATCAGCCAGAACGATTGTGGAATATCAATTTTGAAGAAAATCGGTTGAACGATTTAGGTGGTAGCGTTGATCAGAGATGGATTGACAGACGAACGTTTTGCCGTCAATCGATTTTTCGGTATCAAGACCCAACAAAACATGATTTCGGGCTACATCACGTGTTAGAGGATTTTGTTTTTAAATTAAGCAACCAGATTTATCCAGTTTTTCGTAAACATACCTTGGCTATTGGAGTTTTTGTGGCGAAAATTCTCCGTTTTCCAGTGAACGATTACATAACTTTCTTATGAATAGTTCTTAAGGCGAGGAAGTACAAAAAGAAGGAAAAAAAATCTGTTATTCCCCTCCCGCCTTCAACCCTGGCCCCGAGGGTACGAATCCTGCAACGGCGGCGATGCGTGTCCCTGTGCAGATCCCGCTATCCGAAGCAGCGGGGACGTGGCCCCGCGAGGCAACCTTGTGTGCTCAGATCCCAGTGGCACGCGCACGGTGGCTCCCAGGGGTCATAGCGTCGGCGTGCGCCCTTGAAGGCACGCCCGACCACTCCTCTTCTCCGATGCCAAAGGTATGGGTTGGATTTTGTAATACTGTGACTTCGTCGTGATAAGAGTAAGAACACTGACGCGAAGTTCTTATTTGCAGATTTATTTTCAGTAATTCAATACACAATTTGTCCAACTCCAAATGAATACTTTTGCTGCTGCAGTTGCAGCCTCCAGCCCTTGAAGCAAGCCTCCCCAATCAGCCACCAGAGAAATCAGCGTGCGAGAACACTTGCACCGCTCCTGTTCTATTGTCCCGTACCGAAAGACATCTCGCAAAGCCGAGGTTTGCGATAAGACCTACAAAAGCTTACACGCATCTGTCCCGAGATTCGTCTCAAACTCGAATGCCCCGACAATTTTCTTTGCTAGTCTGTATCGCAGGAGTAACGTCACAGTGTTTTCCAAGCTCTAGACTTGCGGGCCGCCTCATCTCGTTACGGGGTTTTGAGTGCAAACCAGGGCCCGCCGGCCAGCTGCATTCCGAAGCTGTCATCACTTATCATCCTCCTGCGCTATCTGACATCCGCGTTTCAAGACAACGCCCATCGCTCGCACCCTTCAAAGACGCTGGTTGTTGTCAGCTTGGTTTAGCGGGGCGCATCCCTTGTGCGTGTTCGACAGAGCAACATGCTATGATGTTACAATACGCTTCACTCCTAACTGCGGATTCACTATTATTAATGCGTAACTTGTACATCAAACTCTCCAGTAGTATTTTCATGGACCATTGCATATTCTACATGCTCGAGAAGCCTTGAACCAGCAAAAATATTTATAATTGAATGGTCAATAATATCTCATTCTTTCGACTACCGGGTGAGAAATGTTTCTTTGAGGCCCTTCAAATTTTAGTTTTGGTTAGGTAGCTTTGTTTAGAAGTTATTTACCGATATAGTTTCAAAAGTCCCGACGTGCGTTGCGGGATGCAATTTACATGAATATTTATACGCGTTTTTAAACAAATCCTTCATAGTTTTAAAGTCAAAGTGCAATTTGTCAAGTCTCCATAAAATTATCTTTCTTTGGAGATCTCATTTATAAAGACTGTTTGAGTGTAAGAGACGCATAGTGAAGGTATACTACTGAATTAATGTAAGAGACGATTTTGTTTTTGTTAGCATTTACGATAGTACAGTTGGGATAATCCTCTTCTGTAGGATAATTCTCTTTTGTAGGATCATCCTCTTTTGTTTGATGATTCTCTTTTGTAGAATAATTTCAACTACTAAATTATTTGCTAATATAAATCTATAAGAATGGATCTGTATGTTATAGAGTAGGAGCTTCAAAATGTACAAATTTTCTTCAATAAACCACTTGAATTGCACTGAAAGAAGTATTTTTTAGAACAACTGTTCTGAGAGAGTTCGGATGAAGTTCTCCAACGCCGTATTGTGGGGTGCGTTGTGGCCGTAGCCCAAAAGAACAAGACAAGAATGTCATGACCACTCATTCGTTGTACTTTTTATTATTTCTTCTTTTAGTTTAGTAAATATTCTCATTAATTCCATGGAAAATCGTTGATTATCACTATGTGTTCGAACAAGCTACCATATGTATATTTTATTTTATTCCTTATTATATTCATTGAAGCACCTCGCACCTCGCAGTCTCTATTCCAATATTTGTGTTGCAATTTAACGGAAGTACATGTCACAACACTGTTTCTCTCAACGCACCACAAGGCAACGCTGAAATTCTACGAACCGCGCCTCTTAACTGCCAGGCACCAGCTGGTTATATCCATTACGTAATATAAAAACATTCTAAGACTTTATTGTCAAGTCATATTTGATGGCATAATTATTATAATTAAAATTCATGCCTGTCTCTTATGTTTTATCTTAAATTCCTTCTTATTTTACAATAATCACAAATATATCATTTTGTTACGTTATTTCTGATTGGGTAGCGCCTGTATGCGCGCCTCAAATTGCCAGGCACAGTCCGTTATATAATATAAAACATTTTAAGACTCCACCGTCAGTCATATTTGATGGCATAATTATTACGATCAAAATTCATGCCCGTTTTATATATTTTATCTTAAATTTCTTTACTTTACTATAATTACAAGTAAATCATTTTGTTACCTTAATTCTCATTGGACAGCGCCATTTATGCGCGCCAAACATCGCTCTGCTTTGCGAGCGAATTCAGTATTCAGTCAATCGGCATGTAGTCGCCATGTGAAGCGTTTCACGAGACGGACTCCACGCTACTCAAATGCGTGCCTTTTACACTGTGAGACAATCATGTCTGTTTCGCTCTTTGCTTTGTGAGTGAGTTATTTCAAGTTACCTATGTTTTACACCTCGTCGTGTTAATATGTGAGGTGTTTTTACGCGATAAACTCCACGCTAGTCAAATGCGTGCCTTTTACACTGTGAGACAATCATGTCTGTTTCGCTCTTTGCTTTGTGAGTGAGTTATTTCAAGTTACCTATGTTGTACACCTCGTCGTGTTAATATGTGATTTGTTTTACGCGATAAACTCCACGCTAGTCAAATGCGTGCCTTTTTACACTGTGAGACAATCATGTCTGTTTCGCTCTTTGCTTTGTGAGTGAGTTATTTCAAGTTACCTATGTTGTACACCTCGTCGTGTTAATATGTGATTTGTTTTACGCGATAAACTCCACGCTAGTCAAATGCGTGCCTTTTTACACTGTGAGACAATCATGTCTGTTTCGCTCTTTGCTTTGTGAGTGAGTTATTTCAAGTTACCTATGTTGTACACCTCGTCGTGTTAATATGTGATTTGTTTTACGCGATAAACTCCACGCTAGTCAAATGCGTGCCTTTTTACACTGTGAGACAATCATGTCTGTTTCGCTCTTTGCTTTGTGAGTGAGTTATTTCAAGTTACCTATGTTGTACACCTCGTCGTGTTAATATGTGATTTGTTTTACGCGATAAACTCCACGCTAGTCAAATGCGTGCCTTTTTACACTGTGAGACAATCATGTCTGTTTTGCTCTCTGTTCTGTGAGTGACTTATTCTCAAGTCACTTATATCGCGGACATCGACGTGCCAACATTGGTGCTCTATTTGCATCATGGGATAGCAGTGACCACTCCAACGCCCACCAGTCCTCCAGCTACTGGTGCCATCCTTCAAGATTATATAATGTGTATTTGTTTTCTTTCTTTTCAGTCCATGCATCAAAGTGCTCTGCACAAATGCAGTCAAGGCATACCTTTCCATGCTTTCATGTAATGTAGTTGTAAGGTATTTGGTTAATTATATCTTATTGAATTCATGTGTTGTGTTTCATTAAAGCAATTGGTGACACTCACAACCCAGGCAACCTTTCCTGCCTTGAGAAATCTAAAGTGGAAGGTGGTCCTTCACGAGCTATTGTAGGTTTTGTTTGAAGAGAGGAATTCCATCACGGTCCATTGCTCACTTCCCTTCTTACACTATGTTCACTGCATGCGTGCAATTAAAACTTCACAACTACCAATCAGAACTCAGAAAAATGAAAAAAATCGTTTAATTACATCTCTATAACACAAACGTAATCAACTATTTCCAGTTGGCCATGAAACATGAACAAAAATGTACATCACAGATTACGTACGTCAAACACACATAAACCAATGAACGAATGAACAAAATTATGAACAAATAATTATTACTATTTCTTAGGCAATCATGTTAATATTTATTGTACAATATGTATAATTAGAACCTGTTTTCCTACCCATACTTGGCATCAATCTTCCTAACCCAGAAGTCGCTTTATATTGCACAAATATGTTTACTTCATATGTTCTTCAAACATGACGGCCCAGGGAAAGCAGATATTTTGACAAAACTCCTTTCTCTTTTTACAAAATCAATTCAACTGTTTATAATTTAAAATATCGATATTCTTCTTTACATGTCACGTCTTCAACATAAGCAAGTATGAACATAAACAAATTAGTTTGATACCACATGATTAATGGAACAACAAAATATTTAACATGAATAAATGTGTTACGTGTAAAACATTTGGTATTAATATGAAAAATATAAACGTCAGTCGTATTTACCCGCTCTGAAAAGTACGCCAGCAAAACATCTGCGTCAAAATTGAATCATCTTTCTCCTTTCCAACATTAACACCGGTTGTTCTCTTCCACATGCCCTTATTTTCGTGCGAAGTAGTATTTTCATGACTGTACCAGCTTCTAATATTTTACCCGGAATATGTTAAATATCTTCCATTTTCAAACGTTTCTTACTTCAAACATTATTGTCGTCAACAATGTCTCGTTATCAATCTGAACGATCGTAAATATAAACTACAAGGCTTACTAAAATAGGTCTCCTTCAGAACCAATATGATGTCATCAAATAGATGCCTCAAATGGTAAAGACATGCTTGAATTTCTCAAAATTAAAATTATTCTTAAATGGAAACGAAAAAATATTGAACGTAATACGTGGATAAGGGGGTATACTTGCACACGTGGTAAATAAGAAAACTCGCTCCTATCGTCGCTGGTTTTCTTGAACTTATCACTCATGCAATTATACTCCTATTTATTCACACGTTTCGTTAATTACTATAATTTTAATTATTTTTTACATACTACCCCAAGGGACAAACAAATTAGTACATTAAAACTTTATAATTAGAACTTGTATAGTACAAATTTTCAAAACTGAAAATATTTCTAAAATGGTTTAAAGCGTAGGGTACTCCACATTCAGCTCGTTTCATATATCAAACACACACGATCGCTTTCTTGCATTTTGATAAAGCTCAATTTTTTCTGGTTTTATGGTTATAGGCATGTGTTGATTGGTTTCTTTGTTCTTTTTAACGTCTTGTACAGGGAGTAGTCAGTTGCTTTTGTTGGTGTGGGTTCTTGTAGGAAAAGCTTAAATTTTGTGACTTTACAGTTCTTGAAATTTTCTGTGTAGTGCTTTTGTTGGCTCCATTTGAAGGCGTTTAATTATTAGGATCGTGTGTTTTTGCTATACTTTAAGGTAAAGTGGCTCCGAATTTGGTTTGTAGTAAATTTTATTTATATATTTCAGTGTTTGTTTCTCGTGTATCTGTGGGCTTGTTGGATGTATTAAATTAGATGTACTAGAGGTTTAATTTCAATTTATTCTTGAAACTTCTCTAAATTAGTTGTATTGGTTACTGATGATGGTTTAATTTAATATATCACATGGCAGCCAAACGTTTACAATATGGGCAATATGACCTGAGATCAAGTTCTGAAAATTTTTAACTTTTGTGTAATTTCTTGCCAGTATGTTTGTTTAAACAATAGCCGATGGCATTTGGTTTCTTTCATTCGCTGTCCACAATGTTGGTTGTCCGGACTATAAGCTAATTAAATGAAATTTTCGCATTTCAATTACTAAAGAGAAATTCATATTGAATACTGTTTTACATGATAGCTACTTTTCATTTCTTTGAACATTCAGCTTATATTACATTCCTTTGTTTCCAAGAAGTAATTAAGTCCAGCAGAATGTGTCTTTTAAATAGTCATTAATCGTCATCTTTCTAATAATTTAAAAATTAAACTTTCTCAATTAAATGAGTTTGTGATATTGTATTATTAGACACGATGAAGATGGCTTGCAGGCGTTTTGTAACGATTTCCAGCAAATTCTGAGCTGCGGATTCTTAAAACGAGGATCGCCAGCTTCTCGTGAATTGGGATCGGAAAATTTCCTTCAAGTAGGAAGGCACTTCAATAGATATGGAACGGACGACAACGCGTCGCCGAGATAGAGCGCAGAATCTGCTTTCCGCGAAACAAACCTCGGAGCCGCTCGTATAAAAAAGCAGAGAATGTACGGTCGCAGTCACTCCACTCCGATTGCAATACACTTAAATCAGACGTTCGTGGACCCTAGTGCCGAGAACGCTGCCCTTCCTGCAAATCGATTTCTGGGAACTTTCTCTCCCTGCTTGCTCTATTTTCCACCGTTGCTTCCCAGAACTGAATCTAAGTATCATGATCACGAACTACTGCCAGCCATATCTCCCGAAATCTCTTCCTCTTTCTCCTCCTCACTTCTTTTCTCATCCGGCAGCCTCAGAGGTGCCTCCAGTAGACAGCCTGTCGCATCTCTCATTTCCGGGAATTAATTTTCTTCCATCTTCAACTTAGCGAATAATTTGCTAGTGAATACTTAAATATTCTAGCTTCCTGTCAACTTTTTTTATGTTATTTTCGATAATATAATATTCACGAACTCATTATGATCTTCATCTTTATTCTTTAATGCTCATAAATTCAGATTCACAAAATGTCTGTACGGAGAAAATGGTTAAGATAGGAAATTTATTAATTCTAAAAGAATAATATAAAATTTTATAGAGAGCTGTATCTAAAATCGTGATGGTAAAAAATGTGCGTGTGTTTGTGGTCGCCTAGTATCCTCAACTTAAATTAATGAAATGTCCAGAATTTCTGAGTCTATAATTCAAACCAGAAGCGCCATCTGCTCCCCCTCACAGTCAAATATTAATGTGATAAAATTAAACAGAGATATTTCGTAATGTTAGCAGTTTACTTCAACTCGTCAATGGGCAAGGCACATAATTTTTGTTTTATGATAAATTAATTGTCTAAAAAATGTCAAGTAAGTAGAGTACTATAGTAGCACATTGAAAGAATGACTTATATACATATTTAAAAGACACATTCACAACTTATGAATAAATACAATCCTTCCTAACCATTAGATCAAAATTTATATTTTAATAAATATATGGAATTTGATAGAATATCAAAATGGTTTGGTTGGAGGTTCCAAAAAATGAACTTGAAGTGTTTTGAAATATCATAGAAAACTTCTTGAATACGGCATCCACAGTAAATAGTTACTAGTTTGTTGCAAACTTTGGTTGCTAGATCAATAATATTGTGCTGTTTTTTAAATAAGATCAGGAAATAATTCGTTAAAATTAATATATTTTGTAATTTTCTTAATTAATACTTATTAATACACTAACAACATAACAGCATCAAACCGACACAATAGACAATAGACACAAAGAGCAATATTGCACAAGTACGTTCAATCAAAATTATGCGTTACTTTAGAAATCTTTAAAAATGTAAACACACTTTGAACGCAAGTTTATATACAAATTCACTAAAATAAGATATCAATTTTAGCTTCACGCAGTCTATGGGGCAGACAAGCAACGCCCGAAGTGACATCTGGTGGCGAAAGTTATAAGTTGTTCGGTGACCGCAGTTACATTCCACCGTAAGTTGTATATGTTGGAGTGCAAGTATTCGAGTAAATTGATGCATAGAAAGAAAAACTTGAATGAGTAAATCCCCGAATAAAAAGAAGAGGAAAGGTGGAAGAAATTGTGTTCCTCACTGAGCAAAATTAAAAAACCTCAATTGGGAATTTTATTGTTTTCCAAATCGCGAGTGGGAAAGAGAGCATTGACACATGTGGACAAAATAATGTACATGGCCTGTGATCTAGCAAATAACAAAGAACCGCTTCTGCGTCATAAGTAATTTAATTAAATTTTATTAGGTTTAGGTGATAACATTGTAAAGAAATGTGTAATCTAAAGAAAACACTCTAATATAGATTATCATGTAAACTTCGTTCAAACAAAATGGTCCTTAAATTAGGCAGGTACAACGATTTTTGAGATTCATAATTTAGCTTCAAGAGCTGAAATAAAACAAGTAAAATAGAAATTTTCAATTTTGGGAATAATAGATTAAAATTCTTCATCCCGATGAAAAAGAATATGAACTTGATCGACTGATGAATAGACAAAAAAATGACAAATGTGTATTGCAAGTATGTGCATAGATACTTGAAGCCGAGTATAATGACCATGAGAAACTTTTATCTTTAAATCACCGTTTTCATTAAATTCCAAATATGGAAAGGTACAATTTCTTTCTTCCATGTACACTACTGCACCATGTTTACATGAGTAAGGGCCAGCGGCGTAGCTTCAGCTGGTGTCACCTGGGGCAAAGCTAATGGTGTCACCCTCACCCCATAAAGTAAGTATGAAAATATCTATTGCTGCATAGACTGTACATTATTTTATTAAAAATAGAAACATATTTGCACATAATAGTTATTTATAGTATATTAAAAAATTCTATGAAATTAAGAATAATTGCAATATAATTTTTAAATAAATACTTTACAATTAAACATAACTTATCAACAAATGTTATTTATAAAACCTGTTTACGAGATTTTAGGGCAGCAAACATATTTATAATTTCATGAAAATCTATCTTATTGCAATGTCATTTTTTATTGACAATAGAGTCAAATCAGATAGTCTTCATTAATATATAACATTTTTAAGTAAATGGTTTAAATTCCAACTATAAAATATTTTAATTGGTGTCACCCGGGGCGCGCCGCCTCCCTTGCCCCCCCACCCCCACCCTAGATACGCCACTGGTAAGGGCACTTAGTTTCCAACAATTCAAATCCTTGACCATTCTTAATTATCCCATTAGGACTGCAGGCTAACTATGGCTGCTTAAAAGAAATTATAAGACCCGTCTTATTCCCATCATGGACTTCCTTTACACTATATACATGAAAACTTTATTTAACTAGTTTCTGCCATTAAACCTTAAATTAGTTAAAACTTAATTAAACTAGTTTCTGCCATTAATTTAAACTTTTCTGTTGGAATATTCCGACATCAACTGGTTGAAAACTGCAAGTTATTAGCATTATGTCTAATACAATATATATTAATAGTATGTATAATTCGAGAATCCTGTGCGATATACCTATTTTCACTGTACACGCGGCAATACTCACTTCTACTTCGATCACCGGATTATTGCGGATTGCTGCCGCTAGAGCGCAGTGTCGTCGGAAAAAATTCAACTTGCCTGCCCCATGAATTTTAATTCACCTTCCCTGTCTCTGGTACATTCTGGAAAAGTATGTAGAATATCACTGAATAGCTACTGAAATGAGTGACGCAAACTAAGATGATAAAATTGGTTACCAGTCTTTTTGTGGTATAGAACTCAGTCCGTATTTTTATTTTCTCTCCATTACTTCGTTCGTAAAGAAAGTATTGTAACAGTTCGCCGAAGAAAGGAGAATTTGTGACAGAAAAACGTATTGCCGGGCCCTAGTAGCGAAAAAGTGGAAAACTCCTGATCCCATATGTAGAAAATAACTTCCTCTAACATGTTATGTAGTCAGCATCTATATTTTGCAGTTTCTTGATAGTGAAAAATTGACTGATGGCAAAACGTCAGTCTGTTTGTCGTCCGTCTCTCCGTCCATACGTCCGTTCGTTATTCCGTGTGTCTGTGGCAAAAGTTAACGTCAAAACCGTTCAGCAAATTTTCTCAAAATTAATATTCCTCAACCAATTTAAAAGAACTCAAAGCTCTCTGAGCTGGATATTTCGATTTTTGGGGGAATACTCAATAAAGTGTCAACATTTTTTCAAATATTCTTCAAAATTGATTAAATTTTGTCCTCGGATACCGTAAAAAACTATTAGAATGGTGCAGGGCTCATTTTCGTTGAAATACCTGAAAAATTATAAATATAGGAGAATTATGAATATAAACAATTATAAAAATTTGTTCGGCAATTTGTTCGGCCTTTTCCGTCGCCTAGAGTATTGAAGTTAGAGATTGTTTTCCTGCACGAAATCAATTGTTAAAAGACAAATCTAGAAATAAGGTCATGTTCATTTTTTCGATAATATGAGCAGTTTCCGCGTAACTTTTTGTGAAATATAGGCAAGTTAAATTTGTTTAAAAGAATTTTTATCTCAAACAAGGTTCAAACATTTTCTTTAAATTTTATCTTCGTATGTATCGAAGGATTGTAAAAATTGGAGCCGGTGTAATTTCAGAGGAACCCTCTGTATTTACAAAAATTGCAAAAAATTAGCATTGCAAACCTGCAAAATTGAAGATACAGATGTTTGCCTTAAACAAAATTTATTCTAAAAATTCACCTCATTAAAAGAGATCATGAATTTTGAGAAAGCAATAGGTTTTTGCGCAATTTGTGCTTTAAATTAATGTAATTTATAAAAATCACATTTTTTTAGGAACCCTTTCGAATTTCTTTCCTTGGGTAAAAGCAGAGACATTTAAAACACAAGCGCAGGTCTCATTTTGGTCGAAATCTATGAATTCTCGAAAATTTCAAATTTATTAATAATGCAAGAAAGTATGTGCTGGTGCATCCTCACTAGTTCATGTGTTGGAGAAGAAAATGTAACAAGCTCAATCGTTTTTAATGTGTGAACTGTCGAAATTTGATTTACATCCAGCCTCTACGTGGCATGTCGAACACATTTATGATAGTAGTATCTACGAGTACATGATCTGTACAGTAATTTACGAAACGTTATATCAGGCATTAAATTTATGATTATTTTTCTGAAAATGTTATACGTATCTCCAAACCTATAATAATATTTTAATGCATTATAGCATTGGTTTTATTCCTTTATTTTTATTCCATATAATTTTCATTTATTTTTGAACCACGTAAGGAATATTTTATAATTTTAATTTATTCCTGAAGAGAAAAAAACTTATAGAAAACACGTTGCGTTGTAAGATTTTAACGACGCAGAAAATGGTTCATGTATTAAATTGTTTTTGTACGTATTATTATAAGACGCATCTTCTCTATCAAAATGCACAAAATAAATTTGAGTATTTATTCTCCTAGAAGAAAAGCTCGAGATCCCAAGATTTCTAGACAAACGAACGAGATTCAAATCCCTAGTTTCGTTTGCACCAGAGATATCTTGTTGGTAAGAAACCGATTCGATGAACGACCTTCTCTTCCGGAGAAGAGACATATTTCGCCGGAGGAATTTCTGCGAAGAAGAAACTCGCGCGCAACATGGAGCATTCGAGATAACGAAAGCGGCCGAACTTCACCCTAAAGCCCTCAAAATTCTCCGCAAACCATCAGTATCATTTGTGGGTTCCCGGGCTGTTTTCCGCGAATTAGCTGCACAGAGACTGCAACGGAGTGCTTTTGGAGGCACAATCTGGGTTATGTTCGGAAGAATATATCGCAATGTACGGGCTCGCACATTTTTGCTTTCCCGTATACGTACGTATATATTCGAAGTAATGTACGTAGTATTGGGAAAGTTATGTAATGCTACGGAAAATCGATTTCGAGATTTTAACAGAAATACACGTTTTGGGGTCCCTGATACCGAAAAATTATATTTTTTTTTCAAAACGTCCGTCCGTCGGTCCGTCTGTCCGTCTGCCCGTCCGTCCGTCAGTCTGTGAACATTAGCGCGTAAACCATTCGGGCGATTTCTTCAAAAAATGTATATTCCCCAAACAATTTGTATCCACTCGAGGAACCGCGATTTTGAAAAAAAAAATTTCAAAATTTGTAGGTACTTTACATGAAGCCTCCCGGACATTTTCAAAATTTTCTCAAAATCGGCTCCAAATTTTTTCTTTAAATTTCATGCAAGGATAAAGTATTAAGAGAGAATTGTTCTGATTTTCACTGTTCATTCCGATTTTTCGAAAATTGCAAAAGTTTGAATTTTCTCGGCGTCTTCCTACAACTACAAAATTGAAGATAGAGACTTTTCCTTCAAATAAAATGTGTTCTTTATAGTCATCTCATTCTTTAAGGTCCTGAATATTTTTTGAAAATTTTAATAGTTTTTGCGCAATATTGCTCGCAATATTTGTAATTTTAAAAAATTACAAAAAACAGATTTTTTGAAAACTCAAATTTTTTAAACTTTTGGAGGGTATAGTGCTAAATGTGCTTTATGTGACATAAACGGCATATTGATTTATTCTTTTGTTTTTTCAAAAATAACAAAAATGTAATTTTTTTGACTTGTCTCTCACGTCATTAATATTTATATGAGCGGCGAATTGTTCACATTATTATGTTTATGAGTACATGTGCTTTAAATAATGCCAGTTTCTCGAAAACTCAACCATTTTCTGAGAAAACTAGCAAAAAATTCCGCATTTTCAGAAACGCTCGAATACAATTTTCTCAAAAATAGCTTCTAAGTTTTTCTCCAAACTTTTGGAATGGATAGTGCTATTGCACTCTTAAATATGAGGTAAAGTTTATTTTGAGATATTTTTCTGTTGTTTTTTTTTAAATTACACAAATGTTTATTTTTGAATGAACTCTCACATCTTTATTGTGCACATAACCAACATTTTGTGACCATTGTTGTATTTGTGAGCGTAAGCGCATCAAATTATTTTAAAAGAAGTTTTTGGAAAACACAAAACCTTTTAGTGAAAGGAGCTTCTATTTTCGCATTTTCAGTAGCCCTTAAACGCCATTTTCTTAAAAAACGGCTCTAACATTTTAAAAGAAAATTGTCATTTAGAACGAAATTTTTGTCCTTTTTAACAATTTTCGTAAATTTTCTTAATTTTCCGATTTCCTTATAGTAACAGGGAAATATTATTTCAAGAATATTAAATAACAGTAAAACCTTGTCTTAAAGGGCAATTTTCTTTCAAAAAATTGGAGCCGTTTTAAAAAATGGCGTTTAAGCACTATTGTAAATTCGAAATTTGAAGCTCTTCTTCACAGATAATTTTTGAGTTTTCGAAAAACTTCCTTGGAAGTGAATTGAGGCACTTTAACTCAAAAATACAAAAGTGTTTCTAAATTTCTGGAAATATGTATATTAACGGTGTGAGAGATGTTTCAAAAAATTACATTGCTGTAATTTTTGAAAAAACAGAACACATCCTAAAATAAACATTACGTCATATTAAAGAGTGCAAAGGTTTGAAGAAACAAATTTAATCCATCAGATAACTTTATATTAATTAACCTCAGACAAAAATTACCAAAATTACCATTAATTAACCTCAGACCTAATTAGTGAAAATCGGACTAATTACTGATAATCGGGCAAAAGCGGATGCATTTAATAAGTATTTTAGTTCGGTTTTCAAAAATAGTACGGACCATCCATTTATTCAAGGGCCTTCGGGTGCGAATCAGTTTAATATTGAAGTAAACGTTCTATGGAATAAAGTAAAGTCTATGAAAAATGATAAGTCAAGGGATCCAGACGACATTTCTACGGATTTAATTAAACTAGCAGGAAAGGCAATATTACCGTACCTAATTAGAATTTTTCACGTGTCTTTGAATAATTCAAAAGTACCTGAAGATTGGAAATTAGCCTTTGTCGTACCAATTTTTAAAAGTGGTGACAAAACTAAATTATGCAATTATAGGCCGGTAAGTCTTACGTCAGTGGTCTGCAAGCTTATGGAGCATCTAGCTGGGAGTTACATTAAGAAAGAATGGGAAATTAAAAAATGGCTCTACGATGGTCAACACGGGTTCAGGAGTGATTATTCATGCGAAAGTCAGGTAGTCACATTTTCAGAGTGTTGTGTGTTCTTATTGCAAATGTGTTCTTATTCGTAAAAGTGTTTTGAACTTTCACTTGAAAAGAAGTATTATTTTAGAAATAATTATTGTAATTTACAATAGTCATAATTACAAAAAAGCTTGCACTCTCCCTATTTGTCCCTCAACAATGCAAAACAGCAGTTTTGTAAACAACTGTTAAAACTTACTTTTTTTGGTTTTGAAAATAAATGATCACTGAAGAAAAATTTGTGTTGGCTGAAACGAGTTATGTTTTCCGAACAACACAAATATGGAGACTGACCCACGGTTTATGCAGTTGTTGAGATATTGCAGAGTTCAACATTTTCTCTGGACTTTTTTTTCTTACTGCCAACATAGAACTGCGTAAATACGAACATCAACGAAAATAACTCAAAATGCAGCTTTGTTTTCTATAGGTGATGTTTTTGAGTAACTCGGGCTTTAAACGCTGGAGTTCAAAGGGGAAATAACGTGCTAGAGGGAGTAATTTACTTCATATTAGATCTGGATTTATCCACATTTACTCTGTCAGGGCCCCATAGGGTTTTCAGGTTTTCTGCCGAAAAATTGCCGTTTTGCCGCAACATTACATAATTTTCTTTATACTATGTATATCACTTCTATACGTACGTATACGGAAAAGTAAAAGGTCATGAAGTATTTTGCCTGCACACATACCAACAGACTTCCGCTCAAATTTCTTGAGTTATTCTTGTGAATCTCAAGCGTATGCCAGGACTAGGTTAGATGTTCTTCTTTGTTCAGGGCTAAAAGTAAAATTCTGGCTTTCAAACATTATTTCTTCAAACTCCTCCCTGGGTTTCCCCAAAAATACGGTATTTATATATTTTATAATGTATAAATTAAATTACAATTTAAAACAAGCGCATCGGCATCTGTCAGTTAATATTTAAGTGTGTATTTTTATTTAGTATTTAGGTATTATTGAATTAATACTAAATATTAATACAATATTATAAAATAAATAAAAACTTTTATGAAAATTTATTTTTTTCCATTGACTTTTTCGTCAGTCTTTCGTTAGAAGAAAGATATTTACCAAAATATATTTTATAAAATTGATCTGTTTCCCCTTGAAGCTCTGCGAATTTGATAGGTGGTAACATTAGAAAATAACAAGCTCTGTCATTCTAACCCTACTGGCCTATTTACCGCAAGCTTTAAACAGGCTTAGAGTAACGTCATATTCATACTAGTATTTGTAAATAATTGACTGGAAGAAACAGATGAAATGTATTTTTTGTTTCTATTTGGGCCAAATTGTGGTTAATTTAAATATGTTAAAATTATCAATATGACATTTATTACTTATGTAGCCTGAATTTTTTCTTTGGAATGCGTTGGATTCCCGATGTCACTTCTGATTTTATTAGAGTTTGCCATCAATTTTACTCTGTGAGAGCGTCACTATGTTACGTTACTCGTAGACGCTCATCGCTGGTTTCCTCGGCGTCCATGTTTAGTAGCAAATAGCGCTCGAGGCACGGAGTAATCAACGCTCTCGTGTGCACAGATGTAGGATCGGCGCGTTCTAGATAGCAGACTGTATTTGAGATTAACAAATTGCACTATCACCTACATCTCCTGGTTGCTACGTGGAGGACCATTAGTGAATTCATTCTTACCAACCTGTCACCAGTCTCGCGTTTCTGAAAATACTTTGAAGTGTTGTCATTACCATAAATGAATTTGGAAGTATGTAGAATGAATACGTATAATTGCATTAGAACTTTCCTTACAAGAAACTACGATACCTTGCAAAGAACTAGATAATATTACACTTCTTAATCATAAACAAAAAAATTAGTACAAGTTAAATTAAGCTATTGAAATTGTTGATTGAATTTCTTGACACAAACAAGATTAAAAAATTAAGCGTGAGTGAATATACTGCGATTTTCCTAACTTTGCCTCACAAGGCCACTCAAATCCGATCTTTGCGATGGAATATGTCACGTTCTTTCGCATCTTCCTGAGTCATTCCGTTAGATTTCGCAAGATCGCGTCCGTATGAAGCAGTGCTTGCGATCATGGGATTTCTACCGTCAAGACCAAGAAAGACGAGAAATGCCGTGACAGATACCATCGCGAAGGTGAGATTTGAGTGGCCTTGAGGGGCAAAGTTAGAGGAATCGCAGTATAGTGCGACTGTTTTAATGTATATAAACACTTTACTAATGATTACAAACGCTTATACAATTCATTTACTAATAATTACAAACGCTTATACTGTTCACTGACAGAAACAGAAGAGTGCACTGGCAGGGCTGAAGTGATGAGGGGTGCTAGTCGACCTACGGCGATGTCGTCACACGTGGCAGATGAGATCACTTTTCTTGCATACAGGAAACTCGTAATAGAGTTTCTAGAGAAACTAGTAATCTCTTCGCCGTAATGCACAGTGCACTTATAGTATCGTGTAGCAAGACACAACACAAGGAATTAAACGTTGAATTGAAAGTACAAGACAAAGATGCTAGTAAGGATGTGTCATATTGCACAATGTGTTGAATCCTTGCATTATACAAGTACACAGTTATTTTATTGAAGGGAAACACGAGAAACAATAATCACCGCACGAATACTGTACTGCGTAGAAGTACTTGGTCACAGTACAACTGTGTAAGTTTGCTGATACGAATAACAGTAAAAGAACATGGATTAAGTACACGTAAATTGCAGTTCATGATTGTACATCATTGTACATTGTTTGTACATTATTTATTACAATATACGTGTTTAATTGCACCTATTAATTTTTAATTGTGAGAATGATAGCACCTCAAGTTTCTTACAGAATGTACAAGACTAGTGCCTTGTCTGTAAACATTCTTATCACCAGTGGTTCTCCTCAGCTCCCAAGGAATTTGTAGATGAGATGCATCAACTCCCACGCAGTCCACTTAACAACGCATCACCCTACAAATAGAAAAAAAGAAAATAAAAGTTGTGCAATTAACTTAGACATATGTGATGTGCATAATTAATTAGGAGATTTTGCATGTTTGAACAACAGGCATTGACCCAGCATATATTCTTTGCATTGGTCAAGGTCGACGCAGCTGACATCATCAGCATTAGGTTACGCTCGTGTGACACAGGTCTTAAATGGTACGAATCTATTTAGCCCTTCTTCAATTGGACCCTTGAAATTATTCCAAATTTAATTTACTGAACCACCATTAATCGCCCAAGTGCCGAAATGTACGTAAATTTCTTCCCGGAAACTCTTGGGGCAATGATCAAGCAGTAAGGAGGATGGAAACATTTTCTACCACCGTATTGAGAAGCTGAAGAGATATTAGAATCGGTTTAATGTAAACAATAGGAAGAGGATTTACATGGCCTAAAAATCTTGAAATATGCTTTTCAAAATATGCATTTATTAATTAAATTATACAATATGCCCTTTAATTTCCAATTAAAATTCGTCTCCTGCCTTTCTTAATAGCTTTCAAGAGAAGCATACTTCGAATGAAAGTAAATACTTTTGTGCAACTATACTATAACTTAGCTTACTTTGCGGGAGAAATAATTGAACTAACTATGCACCTTAGTGAAGTACATTATATGTTTTGTTTAATTTTTCTGATTTTACAATTATGATATCCTCTCTTTTCTGGTTTTACAATTATGATATTCAGAAATATCCTACATTGGCACAAGTAAGAAAAAACTCAAACTGTGACCAACTCTTTCTAATCAATGAACGCTCACAAATAAATAGATTCTATGAAAACATGAAACGTTTTACAGATAAGTCTCTATTTTAATGAAATATGCAAAACAGGCTCCTATAATTACAGGAATATGCACTAGCAGGAAAAATAGGCCAAATATGCACTAACATATTAGTCTACATAGCATCCAATTCCAATCAAATACCAAAAAAAATTCACTTAGTTATGCTCGAAGAACGGACAAAAATATGTAAAATCATAGAACTCCGCTCCTTAGTAAACACAATGGATGACTATTGCTTGATGCAACATTGGAATACAAGCATATGTAAAAGGAAGAGAAATATACAACTTTACATAAGAGTTAAAAATACAATACAAAGCAATTGATTCAAGTACGTAAGTATGCCTTAATAACTTAAGGAGGTAAATTTTGATTACCCAAAAAACATCATAGCGAGTTGTGAAAAAATGGTTAATGATGGAATAAAAATGATCTCAAGTTTGAAATCAGTATGCCAATTAACTATAATATTCATATAAAATTTAAAATTAGTTTTGATGTATTTTAAATGTACCAGCCTGTCTTTTTAGAGCTTTGCAGGACAAAATGACACAATTTATCCGGAAGGAAGATTTTCCAAATAATTGGAGGATTACAAGATATTACGGCACTTCCATATTTTGAGTTTTGTATAGATCTGTGGGAATTCTGATGCGGAATTTTCTATTGATCTCTGAATTAATACACCCCTTGAATTTCATATTTTGTAATTTAATTTGCTCTTATAATTTTAAATGTAATATATGTTATTTTTTTATCTAAAGACTGATGATGACGGCAAAGCCATCGAAAGCCGACTCTGGGTATATTTTTTACGGTTTTGAAATTTTAGGTGAAGATCGGAAATTTAGGGTCAGGGGATTGATTTTGGGATCTCTGTTTATGGCACTTGCGCTGTTTCGAAGTTTATGGATGGAGACAAAGGATCGCATGGAGGGAGAGATTCACGTCTTCTCCAGAGAATAAAATGGAGAATCGATGTGGACTTCAGTTCGGTATTTGAGGATTTATTCACGAGGATTTTTTGGATAACGTGGAAGGATAGCATATTTTGATAGTTTCGGAGGACTGAAGGTACATTTTTGGACAAAAGCGAAATCAAGACTTACGGTTATATTATGCTAGTCAGTTTTAGAAACTCGTCATCCCCAAACACAAACAAAATATTTAAGATTTTTTACCAAAATCACTTTCACTCAACTTCAAGATATTTTAAATAATTTTTAATAATATATTTGAAAAAGCGCAGGAGCAAACTTTTTTAAATGAATAATATGATGTGTTCTCGTCAAAGTTACTTACGACTAGTCTATTTTATAAATCTAACTTAAAAATGTAAAAATGTAATATTGCAGGATTCATACGTATACAGTGGAAGTTAAATGAAAATGTTTAATAAATAACTGGAAGAGAATATATACGAAAGCATAAATTGTTGGAAGAATTTCACCCCATAACAGTTCCTTGCATTTGCGAAGCAAAGCATCACGTCCACAATTCTCATTTTGTTTTCCATCGGGAGTGCCACATTCCGTTTTGTTTCCGTAGCATCCTCTGGTTCAACTGGACTGCAGAGTTACAGCGATCCCCCGCGGACCAGGGAACGAAGCGGAAAAGCGGAAACGGCGATCACGTGACTGCTACACCACCGCCCCGGAAATGCCGGCGCTGAACCCTTCCGGAATTTGAAATATGTCGCTCGTAAACGCAAACCCCCCCTCGCTACCACAGCTGCCGCCGCCCTTAGAGATTCGGAGAGAGGGAGGGTGAGAGGGAGGGAGAGGGTAGAGGCATTCTCCCACCCCCGCTGCTGTTATTGCATCGGCGGTGGCAGGAATGAGGGCAAATATGTTAGGCGCGAAGTCGCGCGGGCTCTTAGTCCCAGCCAGAGCGCCTCTGCTCCTGCTTGCCACGTGTACACCTTCTACGCTTAGTACAGTATGCAGCATTGGTGGCAATCAGCACAAATAATAGTTTATATTGTCCATATATATAAAACAGGATGTTGGTATGTACATAAGAGCAAAACTCCAACACCGTTGGACCGATCTCCATGAAAGTTGGCACTTCTACGGGTTTTTTTACAGAGAAGGTTTATGAGTTGTTAATTATGTTGTAAATCCACTACATGGCGCTACATATTCACGTCAATTGCAACCTGCAACACACTCGGCATCATTTTGAATCTATATCGTTAAATAACTCCTAAACGAGATGTTCTAGGACCTTAAAAACTAAAATTTTGAGGAAGAGGTTGGAATACAAAAAACTTAAAATTATTATAAAAATCAATTTTATAAATAAAAATTAACTCTTAAAATGAAAATTCTAAAATATCGGGACAATTGCCGTCCCGACTAGGTTACTGCCGGGACGCGGAACAAATTCCAAAAATCGGGACTGTCCTGACTAAAACGGGACGGTTGGCAACTTTCCACCTACCTCTCTTCTTCCCGCCTCCGGTCTTGACTGGGCAGCGGCGACAGCAGTTGGGAAGGTAGGTCTGCTGTGTTGTGAGGCTAACGGCAGAGAACGTACTGATTTTAAGAAGAATGGTATCTTGCTCTTCACGAAATCAATATTTGCGGCAAAACCTATGTACATTAATGTTACTCCCTATTGAGCGGGAATTTTAATATAGCTTATGATGCACTGGACACCGTGGAGCGTCTACAACAGAGGGAATTGAAACCCTGTGCTCTTTCAAGGCAGACAATATGTTAACAAGACCAACATACGTACATTTATGTTTTAACTATGGCAAAGAAATCCTAGACATAATGACTTTGGTAAATTCAGTGATCAGGACGAGTGTCAATAACTATTTACAATAATAACTCATCAGCAAATAAAAGCATGATTAATAATTTTAGTTGAGAAAATTTATTGACAATGCAAAGAAAATCTGAGAATTTAAAGATTTGTAATATTTTACAAATTATGTTTCAATAAACCTATTGCAATGGTAAATGAAGTTAATTTATAATAATTGAATAAGAGAGTGACAAGGAATAAATATTTCTACATATACAAACAAGCCATTCCTTGAATGCTGTGTTGTAATCTTGCAGTCAAAACAGGTTTCTGAAAATATCTCCTTTGAACAGAAATTCAAATATTACTTTAGACATTGCATTATGCATTGAAACATAACATGATACACTTGGTTTAAAGAGAATAAGTTTACAACACACCGGCATTCAATGATTACATTGTTAATATTTTAAATCTTTTGAATCTAAAGAGTTAAATCCAAACATTGAAAGGTGACATAATGTGTCACGTATAAATAAATAAATCATTGAATGTCATTCAGAGTAGTATAAATACAGCTTACAATAGTTATTCATTGGAAAAGTGACACGTAGAGATATGAATGTCCAGAGCGAATTACAATAATCAAGAAATAATTGAATGTAGAAATACTACAACAATTCGATTGATTATTGGATCACTCAATTGTGCATTTTAATACAAGATTACTAATATATAATTTGTTTCATCATATGCAAAAGCATACTATAATAAGCTACATGAAGGGTAGGAAAATACCTTTCACAAATTAGTGGGACGATAATTAACTATCCAGAATACAGTTTAAGCTACGAAATGTCGTGACATGCAAGATATGGCAATAGCCTCTAGTGATGGCTTAATTAGGTCCTCATAACAGAAGATATATTAAAAATAAGAGATTTCAGAAACTTACAGTTGCAGACAGACCTATGTCTTTCGTTGCATAATATTGAGATAAGTTTCCGTGCTAGCGATCATATCCACCAAAGCAATTGAAAACCTTTACATCACCTTTGCAAAAAAAAAAGTACATTAACACATTTCATCAGCTGCAAACGTCTGCCGTGTTCTAACACTGAAGCCATTCTCGTCGGTCCGTTGTGCCCGTCCAGCGACGGTTCGCAAGCCATCGAGAAACGTCACATGACACTTCCCTCTGCCCTGGAAGGCGCGAATCATGTTGAATGCTTTTTAATAAATCGATTACAACTTATATAATGAAATAATGAACAATTTCTGACAAGTAAGTGTTCATTCTATTAATATTTCTTAACTTGAATATTTATTCTAAAAAATTGGTTAAAAAGGGTGAGTATATTCATGGCCTACTATCCTTCATTTAAAGCATCACAAAATTAAGCTTGATAATTTAAATTTAAGTTAAGAAATTTGGTTGAGTTCAAAGCTCAAACTTATTTATAATCGAAAACCCTTCGTTCTTTAAATAAATAAAGTTTTACAATTTTCTATATGTCAGAGGTTTTAAGGAAAATCGAAACTCTACTATATTACAAATGCTCTTTCTCCTATTAGAGCAAGAAAATATTTTCTAGAAAATTTTGAAAATGTCACTAGTCAAAGGGGCGCGATGTAAAGCACCCACGAAAATTGAAATATCTTAACGATGTAAGCAACGGCACAACTGTATTTTACGTCTGCTGTGTTTACCCAGTTTGAGCTGAAAAGTTTCTAATGTGAAAGTTAAGCTTGACATATATTTCCATCCACCAACTCATATGAGTAAATATTTACCAAGGCTGTGGACTGACGTGATATGTTCGTCCACACATCCCGATTTCAATAAATCTATAAATTTTGTTACTTGTTAAGGGAAGTTGGCCTGTAGAATGAGACACAGATGGGAATAAAGAGGAAAGTGTCCAAACCCAGGTTCACATTTTGTTTTCGAATATTTATAATCTAATTTTCCGCAGAATTAAATCAGAGTATGGGCAATGCATACCTTTATTAGGTACACAGATGTTATATTCTTCTTAAAATTATTAGCCAAGTAGTATAAGAACAAAGAAAATTAGTAAACATTACATTGAGGATTTATTAAAAAGGTTTCGTAATGTGCCCCCCCCCCCCCCGATAACGTATTAAGATATGGGTAAAACTAAAGGAAAAATATACAAATAGATTGAACTCAGCATAATTTTACAAAATTACAAGTTTAATATTGTAGTGGCACATATCCTCCACCATCCCGATATCCTTAGTATAAATAAAATATTATTGAAGAATTTCGAAATTACATCTGCCCGGCAGGCAAAGGAATCGATTACGCCTTTGTCCGTGCTACATCTTTCTTGCAGCTTCAACCTCGAGGTCAAGAAGGCGACCTTTTATTTACACGTTTTTACAGGCAAATTTACACATTTTCTTCTTCTTCTCTCCTAGAGTGAACATGAAATTTTGTATTTTAATAGTATTCACTGTGACCAATCACATTTTACTGTTCATGTGGTGTGCGCACAAAGCAATTCAAATGCCCGCGCCGTCGAAGCGTGGACAACGCCACCTTCTGCAAAAATGCCGCACTGACGCAGCCGACAGAGGCCAGAGAATAAACACGAGCTGGTTGAGTGTGGTTAGATGGGTGTGTGATTGGAAACGAGGTAATTGACGAAGGGTTTTTTTGTGAGGTGACTGCGGAAGAAACATGGAGTTCGACGCCAGATAACTTGTGAGTAATTTGACACGGTTGGCGGAACTCTCGGGCTCGATTTTGCAAGCGCGCGTGCAGTTAGTTGAATTAACTATCCCTACTCATGGAAAGATATTAGAAGTTGGAACTTATAGACAAATACACACCAAGCATTGGTGTGTATTGTTTAGAGTGCATGGCAGTATGTGACTACTGGCAGTTAATGTCCTGTGGTTAGGTTCCTTTTTTTGGACAAGACATTCTAGCTTACTTTGAAGGTGTTAATGTTCTTCTTGAGGTGATGTTGAGTGACACAACGAGGTAATATTAGATGAAACATTTTTAATGTTTTCCCATTAATTTTTAATGTTTTAATGTTTTCCCATAATGTGATGAAATGCATTATCTATTGGGTGTATTTAAATCCAAACGTAATTTTTTTTTGAAAGGACTTATTTCAAAAGATTTGATGTGAAAAATGGAAATTGGTAATGTGTTGAATTGAGCTTGCAAAGGATTGAAATGTAATATGTCATAATTTTGATGCAAAGTTTACTCTTTGAGGATGATTTCATGATTTGTTGGCATTATGTTTTGGTATGGTGCCGGCTTATAATAATTATTTCTGACAAACTTAATAACTGTCATTGGTGTCATAGAATTTATGGTGTAATTAAGAATATTTGTGGGCTTATAGCTTACAATCAGCCAGATTGCCTGTCAATGCAATTCGTAGAAGTTTTTTTAATTATATTAGATTTGAGGGAAGTGGTCATGCATTTTCATTGTGGTTTCCCAATGTTTAGTTTACAGAGCCCCGAACCCCTTTCATGTACCCATTTGTGCTCTCTTTCTCCGCAAAACTGTTTGCTACCTTCTAAGACACAGATCCTAGAACAGAATAAAGGTGCCATTACTTGATTCTCTTCAATCAACAACGCAGTTCCTTCAAAGCAGTGGCGTGCAGTGTTAATTTTAGTAGGGGAAGCACTTTTGAAGTCCAAGGTATAAAAAACTTAAAACAGTTAAAGATGATATGAATTTTCACAAAATGTGAATATTAACCCGAGCGTCTTGCATATGAACGTAACTGGTCACCCGGGAGTAAACAGACTCCAGGGACAATTTCGTTGACTAAATGCCTTCTAAAATTATAAACAAATATTATTCAGTATTTATGTGACTTACAACTTAACCTTATTTATCGAGTACTTAGTTATTTAAAATTATTAACAAATTTTTAAAATCCATCAATGCATTAAAGCATTTTTTTCTTTCATAAAATGAAAAATAAGTGCGTAAACTTTAATATATGGTGAATGTTAATTTGAAAATGTATCTACAGAGTTCAGTAATGTTTTTCACGACCTATACACACACAATGGATGTGATGTCCATTCTACTGTTTTCTTACACTTTTCACATTCTCTGGGTGCTCAGCGGTTTAAATTTCTCGGAAAAATTTCACGTCCTGTTAGTTCTCTTTCTTGCATCTTGTGTTTCTTGTTTTTGCTCTGAATGCAAATATTGTATTATTTTTGGTATCGACTCTCGCGACAATTCTGGTAGAATTTATCTCATAATAGACCAAGGACTAATACGATCCAAACTTTCGTCTACAATTCTCATGTGTGGCGATTCCTCGAAATATCATTAATGTTTCATTCTTGTGAAAGTTGATCGTGACTACTTCGAATGTACCACCGGAAACGGAGATTATCGCAAGGGATCCGTGGGCGTTGAACCACGTCGATCGGCTCTGCCTGTCAACGCGGATTGTTCCCACTTTCCTCGCTGGATGCTATGACTACTGCGCGGAATGAGTTCGCCGATGCATTCCCTTCCCGCAAGGGAGAACTGCAGAACGGTACGCAAAGAATTAGTTTGTTTAGAATACTTTCTTTAATTTAATATAACCGTTCTCGGTTTTATTAGGCGCTTTATACTTTCTTTGTATTATAATGTAGTTAGCACGTACATCAAACGCTCTGAAAACGCCAAAATAATAAATTCTTTCAAACTTGAGATTGCTACCAGTCGATCACTACGGAACGAATTCTCATATTCATTATCCTCGCGCACTCACGGACCGACCCGATTTTTCACGAGGCATGACGAAGTCGAGCGCCTGCACCTTCGAAGAACGAAGCTTCGCTGATGCCACGTGACGAATTTACACACCGTTTTAAAAACATCGATTGTTACGGTTCAACAACTAGTACATAGCTGAGAACCTGAGTTGAGTAAACAGTTTTGCTCTGGCCATAAGCTATGAGTATTTTAAATATAGAAAGGATTTTTCTGTGCTTTGCTTAGGGGAATGACTCATTCCCTTCATTCCATGGAATGCACACCACTGCTTCAAAGTGCCAAATAGGTGTCCTAAACACCTCTGGGCTAGCCGCCGGCGACACAATATACAAATTTAAATACAAATTATACATAAGAAATTGTCTTATATGTTTTGCACATAGTCTCTATATTCAAGTGCTACAAAAGTCACATACATAAGCAACATTTTCGGGTGGAATCTTCCTTTTGCTTTTTGTTTAACTTCGGAATTTTCTTTAATCTTTCTCTTTTCGACTTCTCTGGGATTAAATTCAGAAATTGTCTCTTGACTTTTCTTCATGCGCTCTTGTACTGATAGGCTCCAGAGGATGCTCTTGCTTTTTTTTAGATTCCTAAGGTATCAACGTGTCAAATAACTTACTGTTACGATCCAAGACCGGTTTGGGCACTTTCCTCTACTGTTCTTATACTGTATTTGTGTGAATTTTGTTTTGAAGAACATTTTAATATGTGAAGCTATTTTTGATGGATGGGTTTTATTTTCATGATTAAATTTTCTACAAAACTTTAGAATTCATGATGTTTTGTGATACCAAAAGAGTTGTGTGTATTAATATGCGTGTGTTTGTTTCAATATGATGAATCGTGTTGTTATGATCTGGACAAGTTTGAGTATTCAAATTTCTAGCCCGAATCCACGACATTAGTTCAGGATTTTCATTTTGGATTATTCTACAATAGATCAGGTAAATCCAGGTTTTCTTTGAATTTTCTAACAATTACTTAGGAAATACTTCTGCAAGTAGTCGATGCTCCGCCCCACCCTTCGCAATCTGCTTACATGGAAATGCCGCAAAGCAAGTTGAACTCGCAGCAGTCTCCAGGCAGAGTGCATTCAATCGTCACGAGGGGATTAGTAAGGGTCTATTGGTCTTAAAAAGGATTGTTCATTGGGAGGTTTGACACTTCTTTGTATTCCTCTTCATCGAATTATTAAAACGTATCTGAAATTATTAAAACGTGTAAAATTCCCAAAACAATTTAAAAATTAAACTGATTATTTAGTACTCTGTGCAGTATATTTGTATTTGTATGTGACTAAGTATGTCCATTACATATGTTTTTACATTCGAACTTTTATCCATTCACATAACGCACTTTTGAGACTTTGTCCCTAAATCCCTTAGAGAAACTGTAAAGGGAATGGTGGACGAGACGTGGGAGTGGAGTGAAGAGTACGGGCACGTATGCCTTCTTGGCGTGCTGGCTGTAGCATGCCTCGCCTCCGGCCAGCCATTGAAGTACCATCGCCTTTGCGCGCCACCAGTGCACGGCCAATGGGCAGCACGAAGAAGTGGATGAACTCCCCCAGACTAAGCATACTGGCGCCCACCAACAGGCCCAGAGTGCCACCGACGTGGACTGAAAAAATGAGATGACTACCATTAGACTGAGCAAACTTTTAACTATTAGCAGGCCATCATTACGGTGGCTCAGGGTGTCACCAATGTTCACTGCAAAATTTAGATGGTACCACCAGACTAAGCAGACCGACGCATATCAGCAGTACTAGGGGGCAAAGGAAGTTTTATGCAATAAGTAGTTCATAAATTATGACCTCCATCACTCTGAAAAGAGGGGGTTTCATTTTCCTCTGTAAAAAGAAGAGGATGACAATAATTAAGAGAAGTGCAGGAATTTTTGGGCAAAGGGTATGAGGGTATAAGACAGTATTGATGGTTCCATTTTGAGGTGGTAGGCAGAATGTTGGGGATGGAAGGAAAGGAGGAGACTAGAAGCAATTCATTAAAGATTTTTAAGATGGATCCTAGGAAAAACTATTGCACACCTGGTTCTATGGTAAGATGGGAGACAGAGGCAAACAATTAGAATAGAAATGGGAAAAATGGAGTGTAGGTTTGAGGAAAGGATTAAGAGATGAAGGAAAAATAAATTATTAAACCAAGTTTGTTGGGAAATAGATAAAAACATAGAGACTGAGAAATACGAATGGGAAAGGGAAAGTTTTTGGAATAATGACGGTTCCTCCTTGGAGGAAGAATCAAGAAGAGGAAAAGGGATAGATGTAAGTAAAGAATTAATTTAAAGAGATAAAGATTGGTTATTGCAGGAAAATTACGAAAAGACAAGGAATTCAAATTTTAATAAATGATTTAAAATTATTCTGATGGTTGTTATTTCCAGCTATATAAAAGGTAAATGTAAGAAAATTTACGAACGTAGGATAGCAAGATAAGTGAAAGATGAGACAGATGAAAGAGATAGATGAAACGAGAGGGAGTAGATATTGATTGAATGCTGAGGAAAAATATAGGATCTGTAAGGTGGGTGAAGATAGATGAAATGATAGCGAGTAAATATTGATTGAATACTGAGGAAAAAATATAGGATCTGTAAGATGGGAGGAGAAGATTGGGAACATATTTTAGAGAGTTGTCTGTTTTTGAGGAAAGAAGAATGTGGGCAAGTTGGAATATTTTGGATAAGAGGAATGGTTATTAGAGGTCAAAGGTGAAAGGATCAGTATGTTTAAAAATATAGGAAAGGGCTTAGTATGTATTATTATATACTTGGTATGTAGAGTTTTATTTGTGCATATAATGCATATGTATGTTGTTATTCAACTGTTGTATATACAAAGTTGTAGTATAAAATTAATTCAAGAAGGGGATAACTCGGAAGTGGCTTAGCTACTAGAACCATTCAACAAACCTATGGTGTCACTGATGAAGAATGCAAAAAGGATAAGACATACGCTAGACATCATGTGAAAACTGACGCCCTCCAGATGCACAGTGCTCCACCGACGTCTCTCGCAGAAAGAACAGTGCGACCACTTTATAAATACGCCGGTCGTACGGGGATTTGGCTTCAAAAATCGAGACAGAGGCACCGGTAAAATCGCCTAAGAGGGAAGGTGGCTTTTCGCTACTGGAAAGATTAAATTGTACTCACGTTATAGTAGATGCTTGAACTTGTCACTACGTCACTTCTGGCTCTGATATATTCTTGACATCTAAATAATTTCTGGTTCATTCAGTAAATGATGTCCTCTGGTATTGCAGAGATCTATACTTGCATCTTGTAAGTTAATTCTTCTTCCATATGGGGATTTGTCTCATATATGCGAACTTTCAAAAATCCCCAAAAGACGAAATTGCACGCTGTTAGAACAAGAGAGCGTGAAATCCCCAGAGACCGATAATTCTACCCCATTAGAAACCACTCAGATGCTGATAGAGCGCCCTTTGGCGTTGACGAGGCATGCCGGCACGTGCTTGCACGTTTCCACGTCATTTGGTGGCCCAATACGGACTTAGTGTGACGTATTACTGACTTGACCTCCACACAAAAAAGGGCGCTGCAAGGCCAATGTGCCCGCTATTTCTATGCAATTTTTTTCACTACTTATGGGCACACTGTTCAACACATCCGCTGATTTTTATGTGATTCTGGTCATTCCTTCTGGGTGTTACAATTTTCACAAACACCAGTGTACTTTCTGAGAAGACGCAATAAGAGTTATAAGATACAGAGACTTCTCTCAAGTTTCGGATTCTTTTGGATTTTGTTGAAATCTTTGCCAAGACAACTCGTTGGAAGTGAACGCAGAGTCCTTTTTTCGCAGTGTCAATTTTTAATTTCAAAATCATTGCATTACTGAAAATCTGTGCATTATTGAAAATATTCGCCAGCGCATAATGTGTTCTCTTTGAATGCTACGAATATGTGCTTGAACGCCTGCAAAACAGGCAGATGTAGACTAGATTAGATGTCGAGAGCCACGACGAGATGTAAGAAAAACACAAGAATATAACGCTAAGCATGTGACAATATTGTTATTGACATATTTAATGTTTGTAAACATAACGTTTTCACGTGGTGACAATAGTTATATTCCAGGCACCGGGATCGTTTGTCAGAGTACAATTTAACAATTAGCGAAACAAATTTCATCTCACTGTTCTCCTAGAATTTCTAATAACTATTTCGTAGATTAAACATTTTGCTTATACAATAAAACTTGTCTAAGAAGGAACCTCACGGTTCCTTCGAAAAATATTTCCTCTTGGCAAGTTTCCGTCTTATAGAGGGTCCCCAAAAATTCACCATATGCTTTAAGAACAGTCTTTATTTATGCGAAACAAAGTAATAAAAATAATGCATAATTTATCAATGAAACTATTGTAGAAATTTTTTAAAAAATCAATATCAAACATAAAGAAAGTATAGGACCAGGGCAAAATATAGGATGACAAGACAGCCTTCCCAGACTTCCATTGTCGACTGAAGGAAAGTGGTGAAGCTATTGAGAATTGATCGCGATGCACATGACCAACATAAAGGATTGGAAGCAATCACGCTTATTGTGTCCTTGGAAATGTCACCAAAGCGTGAGAAAGTTGCATCGAAGCAGACGCAGATTTTGTTTAAGATACGTGGACAGTAAGCGTAAGAGGACAAAAAAATGATTTTAAAAATAAAACACCTTCCTAGACAGGTAATAATCACTTTTCGTTCTCTAAAAAACACTCAGTCAAACAAGTTTCCGGCTTGTAGAGCTCATTTTCAGGTATAAAATCGTTCCGGGATGACAGGTTTCCGTCTTAGAGAGGTTCCATCCGAGATAGGTTTTACTGTAATTATTTGTTACACGCATCACTTGTTATATTCGCATCGCACAATACAATGATATAAATATGAACCGAGTTAACAAATTTGGATTTTGTGAAATGCATTTTTTCATACTTACCTACTAGATCGAGAAGTGATCGAACCATTACACGCTGATACCGTAGTGTAGGAAACTGCGTTAGGAAAATTTCAAAACCACTTTGCCATTTTCCTTGACTGTGAAGGGAAAGAATACATTACTTTTAATAGCATTTTTATTCATAATAGACTAATTTTTTTGTCCCAAACTCTTTACCGCTGCTCACTAGAGGGGTCTAAAATACACTTTTATCACATTTTTTTTTCAATTTTACGGTCTCCTAAGAGCAGAGACAAACTTTCACTGTTACAAGAAAACATACCTTGGCACAATATTTATAAATTTTGCAATTTTCAAAAATTTAGAGGGTTTAATGCAAATCACACATCCCCACTGATGTTCTTTGCTCTATCTAAAAAATGTCGAGGTAAAAATTTGGAGTCGATTTTGATAAAAAACATTTTTGCTTAAAGAAAAAATTAGGCGAAAATAACTGTTTTTTTTAAATTACATTATTCTCTTTGAAGATATATGTTTTAGTTCACATTGTAATAACAAAGAGGAGATTTGCCAACTGTCTCTTTTCCATAATATGACACAGTTCATAACTGCACCCCTGGCACTTTGAGATCCACGGAATAACACTTCTACACCATTTTATTTGTTCTTTTAATTTTCCAACAATTATACAGATGTATTTTTTTAAAAAACACTGGCGGAAAAAAATATTGCACCACCCCGATTGCATTGCACAATTTATTTCTCCTCACAGCTGTAGATATACAAACAGAAAACTACAGATGACTACACGGGCAGAGCCATGTGAGATTCGAACGAATCACAACAGGCAGAACCATGGGCCAGAAACGACACATCAATACTGCTTGTACCCGCTGCGAACAGTGCGACAAGCCCTGATGCGCGCTGACATCCCACCGAACTGGTGGCGAAGAGTGTCGTGCGGTACACTGTTCCACGCCTTCTGCACCGTCTCACACAGAGCAGGCAGAGTAATCGGGGGAGTCACAGCACAGGCGTTGGTACCCCACACCATCACTGCTGGGGTGGGCCGTAAGTGACATGGACAAGTAAACTCCGGACGCACATGACCATCGCAGGCACGCAGGTAGGCAGAACGGTTCTCATCACTGAACACCACTGCACGCCATTCCGTCTCCCAGATAACCTGCACATTACATTACGCCAGATGTGCCCAACAATGATTGGGCGTGCTTGGCAATCGGGCTAGCGGTATGCGCAATTGTAATCCTGCAGCAGTTCCCAACGGTGCGTGGAGACATTTTGGTGGCCACGAATGCCTGTATCTCAGCGGGGGTGGCCTAACAGTCTGGCAACGCTGCCCCTCACGATGCGTCGATCTTGGCGTTCATCAGTGCTCCGCGGTCGCCCCGGAGTGGATCTATAGCCATGGAAATGCTCGTCTACCCTTCGTCGCCAGCACCGCAGCATCGACGACGCATCACGGCCCATGTGACGCGCCGAAAGTACCACCCGGCTTCGCTCAGGCCGACAATCCGACCCCGTTCAAACCGCTCATATTGCATAAAAGACGAACGAGTGCGACACCGTAGTATATCTAAGTCCCGAGTTGACCCTCCGCAGTGGACAGCGCCTTTTAAAGCCGCGGAGTACATGGCGCATCTTGGCCATTTCGTCACCCCGCCATTACGTTGCCGGGTGTCAGTTATCTGGGAAATGTTAATCACGGCTTCTACAACCCCCCATCCCCAACGTCCCTTATCGCCTACTGGGCTTGCTTGTGCTTCTCCGGGTGCTGTAATACTTTTTTCCGCCTGTGTGGTATCTCCTTGGCGCCGTTATTATTTACATTACGGGACTTTTTATTCATGAATACATTTGGAATACAAGACCTTCCAATGATTTCTGAAGACGTTTCTCATAAACACTGAAAACTAGTGGTGCTACCAGAGTTCATTTTTTGGCAATATTACAGTGTTATCGTTATGTGCGACAGGACGCCCTTAAGTGCTTCATTAATTTCAAACAGAGATTACGTGAACACAGTATTTGCTTAATTAGGCACACATTTTTTTAGTTCCTGAACAAAGTACTAAAGGTGAAACTAGTGGTGCTACAACAGCACATACTTTCCGGTATTATTGGAACAGTTACGTGGAAACAGCTAGGATTGAAATATTGCACTTTCTGTCCTACTAATATCTTAGCTATTATTTGTAAACGTCCAATTAAACCAAGAAGCGACCAACTCACTGTATCCATCGAAGTGTTGTAATAACTATGTGAATTCTACAACTGCATAAGAATATAATACAAAAGTTTTGTAAACTTGTATTGGAAAAAGAAGCCTGACACCATACAGCTATATCAAGTCACAACAATGACACGTAACTCACAGAGCAGCGGCGGAACTCCGCAGAAGCGGAACGGAATTCAATTGTTGCATTCCCTGCATTGCCGATACTTCCTTAAAGTGCTAGCAATTTTTATTTCCAATGTTTGAAAATGAATTATTTCTTTAAAGATTAATGTGTAAATGTATAACAAGCGGTCAAATGTAAAAACAAACAAAGAAATATTATACAAAGAAATAATATACAAATTCTAATTTACGACGCATCCGGCTGTCTGAAGAGCAGTAAATTTGCAGGGGGCTATTATATTTGTCACAAAATTAATAAAAAAACTACTCTATTTTCAAAAGTTTGAGCATAAACTTATTTGATGGTGTATTTTTGATAAATACACTTCATTGGGAAAACCAGCTGCCATCTAACGCTGCCAAAACTAAATTTTTTGGCATTTTCTTAAAATTTTGGTTTTCTAATGGTGGAATGGAAATATTAATTTTAAAATATTAAAAAACACAAAAAAAAATCATCCTAAATGGCAATTTTCTTTTGAAGATTTGTTTTTAAGAAAATAGCATTTAAGCGCTACTAAAACTGCTAAGTTTAAAGCTCTTTTTCACAGAAAATTTTTGAGTTTCTAAAAAACTTTCTTTGAAGTCATTTGAAGCACGTACACTTACAAATATATTTTTTACAAATTGCTGGTAATGTGCATATTAAAGATGTAAGAGTCCTTTCAAACGGTATGAGAGAACTTACAAAACTTTACAGTTGTGTAATTTTTTTGGAAAAAAACAAATTGAACTTTACGTCATATTAAAGAGTGCAATTAGCACTATCCCTTCCAAAAGTTTGAAGAAAACATTTGGAGACATTTATGAAAAACTGGCGTCAGAGCGTTTCTGAAAATGCGGAAAATTGTGCTAGTTTTCACAAAAAACGGTTGAATTTTCAAGAAACTTTACTTGAAATTATTTAAACCACATGTCCTCATTATTACAATAATGTAAACAAATCGACGGTAATGTAAATATTAATGACGTGAGAGGCAAGTCAAAAAAATTAAATTTTTGCAATTATTGAAAAATCAATAGAATGAAGCAATATAGCGTATATATCATCTAAAAGAGTACATATAGCACTATTCCCAACAAAACGTAAAGGAAAAAAATTTGGGGCAGTTTTGAGAAAATCTTGTTTTTGTAATTTTTTAAAATTGCACATATTGCACGCAATATTGCCCCAAAACTACTAAAATTTTCAAAAAATTACACATGACCTTAATGAAAGAACTCACTTTGGACAATAAATTTTATTCAGAAGAAAAATCTCTATCTTCAATTTTGTAGTTCCAGAAAGTCGCCGAAAAAATTTTAAACATTTGCAATTTTCGAAAATTCAGTTATCCGTGAAAATGGGACCTATGCCACATTAAAAGTGTATTTTACTCTATTCTTATAAGAAATTTAAAAGACAAAATTGGAACCGTTTTTCAGAAAAGTTTGAAAATGTCCGGGTGGCTTCATTTAAAGTAACCCCAAAATTAAAATATCAATTTCAAATTCAGCGGGCCACGAGATCAGCCAAATTGAACAAGGAGTATCAATTTTGGAGAATATGGGCAGAGCGTTTCAGTCGCTAGCGTTTTTCATAGACAGGCAGACGTTTTGCTTTCAATTGGGTTTTCGGTATCTAGGACCCACAAAACAGGGATCGCAGGCCCCCAGGTTTCAGGAGATTTTTTTTCTTTAGCAACTGGATTGATCCACTTTTTGGGTTGCAGGGCCCTTTAATAAGAGTTTTTCTGCCAAAAATCCGCTGTTTTTCGCACAGCATTACAAAATGATCCCTATATTCTACGTACGTACGTATGGTATACGGCAAAGTAAAAATCTAACTAAAGGACAATGCCCAATTGTGAAAACCATTAATGATTAAATTCCAGAATAAGATTCTGAAAAAGAAACCCATAACTGTAATTTATAAGCCTGGAATCTATATGACCCCCATCTTTGTAACGGAGTAGGTAAATTCGCGATTGCATGCGAGGGTTAAAACATCAGTACTTGGTCAAGTCAATCATCAGTAGTTGGTTTAGTAAGTTGAAATACACTCATCGTCATAAGAAAAGCTGCACCCAGAAGGCCGAGGCGCATTGCGATCATTGTTGGCAGGCAGGTAGAGGGAACTACACATACAAAATGATTACATTTTCACGTTTGTAGGACCAATATTTACTGCGCTACACGCCCACAGACTGTATATGTTAGGTTGGCGTGAGGTCACCATGTTGGCAAACACACGCTTCAAGACGACGCGTCGTGGCATGAAGTTGTACAGGTCTCTGATGGAGTCTTGTGTTATTCCATTCCATGCAGCCTGCACATGAGCGCGCGCTTCTTGCAGATTGGTGGGTAGCGGTGGGGTCCTGTACTCACGCTCCGTAGCACCCCCAACATTCTCGATCGGGAAAAGGCCCGGCAATGCGGTTGGCCATGGCAGAGTATCCACGGCTGCAAAGCACGCTCGGGAGGTGGCTTCGGTATGCGGACGTGCGTTTTCCTGTTGAAATAGGGCGTGGGCGTGGGCGTTCACGAACGGCAGGGCCACCGGTTGAAGGATCTCCTGAACGTACCGTGCGGCTGTCACGGTGTCCCTGACGACCACTAACGGTGAACGCGCTCCATAGGATATCGCCTTACACCATCACACCAGGCTGGCGGGACGTGTGATGGGACACCACAAACCACTCGTCGTGGCGCTCCCTACTCCGCCTACAGACACGGACCCAGTGGTCGACGCCATTGACAGAAGTGAGACACGTCGCTGATGATGACCCACCGCAAGGCTGCATGGTCCCAGGTCCATCGTTCCCGAAACCATGCGAGTCTGTAGTGACTTTGCATGGGTGTGAGGGGCAGGCGCCGTAACGGTCAGCGTACGGCGAACCCTGCGTTTTGCAACCGGCTGCCAGTGGTACTGGCATTTACAGGATGTGACAGTGGAGGCTGCACAACCATCTGAATCACCGCTGAAGCACCTATCGTTGCCGTTGGATCTAGTCGCCCCTGGTGGACCGTCCCTCGGTCCTCCCTCCTCGTGATGCGTGGCGAAGGTCCAGATCCTGCATGTCGTGAGTGCGTGCCTTCCTCAATCCATTGCCACCAACAGCACGCGAAGGTGGTGTCCGTACGACCGATGTAGCGCGCAATTCGGCGACAGGACCAACCAGCCTCCCGCACACCCACGGTACGGCCCCTCTGAGGAAATCTTCTATCTGGATTACCGCCTGTCGAACGCGTCGCCTAGGCACAGTATACGTGCAGGTGATGCTCTGGCGATGTTACCCGTTGTCGGAATGGCCGGCGCGGCCGTTTGAGACCCTCTTTTTCTAGGCCGGTGGGCGCGACGTCACGCCCGCACCTCCGACATGTGATGATTTGTATGGAATGTTGACGAACGCAACGGAGTATAACTTGAATTATTGTTTAATAAATGCTGTCACCGTACTATGAATGACACAGACGTATTGTTCAGTTGATGTCACCGCCTCTCGCTAATAGACGAAATCGACTGATGACGTACTACGCACTCACATCATGAAAACTTCGCAAATGTTCTAATAAAGTTCCTTTGCGGCAATAAAGTATGCAAGCATTCATATATCCAATATTATTGCTGCCATCTATTTATGTGATGTGAATACAACGTAAATGAGTTTCTTTACAAAAATTTCCGAAACAATTTCGCATCAGTTGCTCCGCTGCACAACACAATAACTTGCTATACGAAATTATTCATATGAATCTATGAATTCACTGATATCGCTCCAGAATAGTTCCGTTCGCAATTAATGTTCTCTACACCAAGTATTTTCACAACATCTCCGTGTAAAAACTCTAACAATAAAAATGTCGCAGCCACGAACACACAACCTGCTTGCAATTTAAAACTATCGCCAAATCTAAAGAGTATCGTTGTTAGGACTCTCTATAGATTCTAGCTCGAACAAAACAAGCTCGCTGCCATTCTTGTCCTGTCTGGTTATTTGCGAAATAATCATATTTCACCCGTTTCGCGTTTTCCTTTCATGTTATTGTGTTCTAAATTCTTCTAAAATTCTTATGATCTTAGTTTTACTCTTTAAACCGACACTCTGCGTCCTATTATGCCGAAACATTTTCTTTTACAATTTAATATTCCTTGCCATGACCATGCATTTCGTCAATTGGCTCTGCTTCAACGCTAAGTTATGAATTCGAAAAACTTTATTTTCTTCTCCAGTGTCCCAAATTTTCGGTATGACATTCATAATTTTCCCGAAATTCTCCTCTGCAGCCTTGAATTTCTAGTCTGATTTAATTCTTCCGTTTTGCCGCAATCTTGAAAAAACATTAATTTTGTCCCGAATGACGTCACAAATTGTAATGGTTGCTTGTTCACTTGAGGTTTTCTGTCGAACATGCATTTTTTTAAATTTGCCAAAACAACGCAACCCGTGATCCGAATTTAATGAAATCAGTTTTAAACTTCTCCTATGAAATTGCGCCATTGAATGTTGATGCGCGAATTCATTTTCCTTTGGGCATTTCGTGGTCAGAAAGTAATATTTACACGCGACGCTGCCGTCGCTTGTTTATCCTATGCTATGTATACAATACCTAGTCCCAGTTTTCTATTTTCAGTTCAACTTTAAACTAAAATATATCAAAATAGCCGTAAATGATCCCAGATCATTATGTAACTGTATAAAATCACATCAAGATCAAGAAGAAAGAAAGATCGCGTTGAAGGTAAAACATGTCTTTTAGTTGATCTGTGTGTGATTATTTTTTTAATTTTTAAAAAAAGTCTCAAATTATTTTATAAAATTTTGCCCTCGTAAATTGTAAGAACGCTTAAAAATGGTGCTGGTCCTGATTGTTCGAAAATTAAAAAGTTTACATTTTCTTCGGAGTCTTCCTACAATTATAATATTGACGATAGAGATTTTTTCTTCAAACGATATATGTTCTCCGAAACCTCTGTTTCATTAACTTCCGGCACCTTGAAAAACTTTGTTTTTACGCAATTTGGAGTGAAATATGGACAATCTTACGAAATATTAAAAAACAAGAATTTCACAAATATCGCTTCAAATTGTTTCTTTATACTTTTGGTAGAGATAATGCTAAATGCACTGTATTAGATGACATAAAGCCAATTTGCTGGTTTTTATGATTTTCAAAAATTACTAGAATATATGTATTTATGCAGTGTCTTCGTTAATATTTACATCAAAAGCAATTTGTATACATTATTGCATTGTGAAACAAGTGCTTCAAATGATGTCTTATAAAGCTTTTCGAAAACTCAAATGTTTTCTGTGAAAATGAGCTTTAATTTATGCATTTTCAGAAAAGCTCAAACGCTATTTTCTTGAAAACTGCTCCAATTGTTGTTCAATTTTTTGAAGAGATGGTGCTAATTGGACTGGATAACATTTCATAAATGCCACTTTGATTTATTATATTGTTTGGTAAAAATTACACAAATGTAATATTTTGGAAATATCTTTTACATCATTAATATTTACATTACCAAAGATTTGTATACATTATTGCTTTTGTGTGTACAAGTACTTCAGGATTTTATACTACGTTTTCTCAAAAAATAAGTTTCCTGTGAAAAAGAGCTTCAAATTTTGCATTTACAGTGACGCATAAACAACGTTTTCTCAAATACAGCTAGTTTCTCGCAGTATTACAATTCCTTCTCTATACTGGGTAAGCAGTAAAGCGAAGTAAAAATCTGAAGCCATTTTTGAGAAAAGTTTAAAAATGAGGAACTTCATGTGAAGTACTCTCAAAATGCAAAGAATTCGTTTCAAACTCGCAGGGTTGCAAGTTGAGCCAGATTGATTGGGTAATATTAATTTTTGCAAAAATCCTACGGATAATTTACAAGCTACCGTTTTTCACAGGCGACGAATCTGGCAGCAGTCGGGCAGACGAATGAACGCACGCTTTGAAAAATCTGCTTTTTCGGTATTAAGTAATCACAAAATGTAAATTCTGGCAGAAATATCTTCTTGTACGGAATCAGGAAGCTACAAACCGAGTTTACGTTGTCAAAAATAAATAAATGTGCATTTTTGGAGCACTACTGCATAAATGTCTCTATACTTTGTAAACGACGAAGTAAAAATATATTTTAGGGTCAAATAGGCGGCTGCTAATAATAGGTTGGGTACAAAATCCAAATGCTAGATCAGAGGTAAGAAGTTATTACGAGAACGTTTGTGAGATTCTGCAGCACAAACCAGTTTATTTTGTTACACAATATAAATAAGTATAAATAAAGTATTGTAATGCTGCGGCAACGAACGGCACTTTGTCTTGACAGAAACACTCTGATTGTTAGTTAGTTAATGCCTTATTTTACGTGGCGAGACTCGGGCCATCAGGCCTGCTCTTCCGTCTGACCACGCAAAT
This sequence comes from Acheta domesticus, assembly GCA_031308135.1. Classification (NCBI taxonomy): domain Eukaryota; kingdom Metazoa; phylum Arthropoda; class Insecta; order Orthoptera; family Gryllidae; genus Acheta; species Acheta domesticus. The sequence continues at coordinate 196,005,416 of JAHLJT010009419.1, read as the reverse complement.
TTCGCTACGCTCCTTTCACCTAGCGGAGAAAGAAGGTATTATCTCGGGCGACGAAACAGGCGATTTGAATTTAGCTCAGAGGCGTCATTTAGGCTTGAGGACCTTTTACATGCAAGTAAATCTACTAACATGGGCCAGCCGGCTTTACTTCCCCTCCGCGGAAGGCGTACGAAGGATTTTTTCGCCCTTAAAAATCCACGGCTTCGATCGGGTTTGAACCCGCGAACTTGGGTATGGCAGTCCGGCACGCTAACCGTCACACCATCGAATCGCTTGTGGAGCCCTGGTACAGAAAAATTGCATGAATCTTGTTGTAATATGCAGTAATTTACTTTCTCTAACATGTGATGCAATCAGAATCCACGTCTTGCGAGTCATTGATCCCGAACAATTTGTTTACGCGAATATGTCTGTCCGTCCAACTGTGAACAATGCTAACATGTGAACGTGGAATTTAGGTACGTGGAAACGTGGAACAATGCTAACATGTAACATGGAATTTAGCCAATATTGATATTTTTCCATCAATCTACTTAAATGTAACTGGCTTCTCAATGTGAAACAGATATTTTGATTCTTGCAGACACTTTATATGAAGCCTTAATAACGGCTCCAAATCTCTTATGTAAATTGTCATGTACATTTTTTTGAAACGTTCAGTAGTTTTTGCGCAATTGTGCGAGCAATACTTGTAATTTTAAAAAATCAAAATCAAGATTTTAGCAAAAACGATTTCAAATTTTTGCTTTAAACATTTGGTAAGGGTAGTGCTAAATGTAATCTATGAGATGACACAAACGCTATATTCCTTTATTCTTTTGTTTTTACAAAAATTGCAAAAATGTAATTTTTTTACTCATTTCTCACGTCGTTAATATTTACATTAGCATCGATTTGTTCACATGATTATATTCATGAGTACATTTAAAAAAAACAATGTCAAATAAAGTTTCTCTAAAACTCAGCATTCTCAGAAACGCTGAAACGCCATTTCCTCATAAATGTCTCTAATTTTTTTCTTCAAAGTTTTGAAACTGATAGTGCAAATTACACTCTTTAATATGGCGTAAAGTTTATATTGAAGTATTTTTTTGGTTTTTCAAAAATTACACAAATGTAATTTTTTGAAAGATATATCGCATCTTTAATATGCACATTACCATCAATTTGTAAACATTATATTTGTGAGTGTAAGTGTTTCAAATGAAGTTTTTTGAAAACTCAAAAACTTTCTGTCAAAAAGAGCTTCAAATGTTGCAGTTTTCGTAGCGTTTAAACTCCGTTTTCTTAATACCAGCTACAAATTTTTAAAATAAAATTGCCATTTAGGATGAGGTTTTTGTGTTCTTTTATATTCTAAAATTAATTTTTCCATTCTACCATTGGGAAACCGAAAAATTGAGAAAATAACAAAAACACTACTTTGGGTGGCGATAGATGGCAACAGGCAAGAGTATGTGGCAATTCCGAATACCTAGCACAGACCCAAGGAAATAGAAAGCTAATGCGGGTGCCATTCTGTAGCACCACTATTTTTTTTCGTCTTACGAATACTCCGCGCCGGAAAACAACAAATTTTCGCCCGAAAAATTCTTATTTGAAAATATGAGAAGTTTCTCCTAAAATTTTGCAAATTTCAATTATCCGCTCTCCTTTTGCTAGAATATTCCGCAATACAATGACAGCGCCGTGACACGGGTGTTTCAAATTCTCGGAATAACTTCATTTTTCCGCTGTATTTCGAAGTATGGAACGCAGTTTTGGATTGCCAAATTTCTTATCATTATTTGCGTTTATTTTCATACCTAATGCGCTACGGTTGGTAATTGTTTTTATAAGTAATGGCTGAGATGTGTTTATATGAACAGTATTCAGGGCATTGTAATTGTACGTAACCGTTACTAACGGGATGAAGTACGTAAATAGTAGCACCACTAGTTTAAATTATTACAAATTATTTGTATTTTTGTGTATAGCTTCTAATGGAAAATTGATGAGAATTCTAAAGAAAATCTGCAAAATATTTCAAGAAATTTATTTTTAAAAGCTCTTATTAATTTTGGCTATAATTCAATTCTCAAGTTAAAAAGTGTAGAATGAATAAAAAGTTTCTCAGTATAGATATTTTATTAACGTATTACCGAATTCTTTGGTGTTCGTACGTATACCGAATGTCCATAGAGTCGCAGTTCAGCAGACAGGGGCAATACAAGCCCATGCTCTTGTTGTCAGTCTTTCGACGAAGAGATAACCAGTAATCAGCATTTTTCATGATGCAATGAAGTCCTCGAAGATCTCATACATTTTCTAAATCTGAAAATAACGATTACTCATTCTCAAATTTCTCAAGCATCTAAAATGAAATTTAAAATTGCTTTGAGTACATCAATTGTGTGTGTGTATATATATATATATATATATATATATATATATATATTATATATATTATTATATATAATATATTATTATATATTATATATATAATTATATATATATATATATATATATATATATATATTATTTTCGTTAGTAGCAATAGAATCTCATTGTACATATACTATTTTCCCAATTTAATAACATTGAAACATTCTTTTCTCCATTGCAAAATAGGATTTTCGAGAGTAATAAAAGATTTTCTAAAACAAAATTAGAAGCACCACTGAATATTATACATCTTTTGCAAAAAGGGTTAATGTATTGAATAAAAATTCAATAATTGTTTAAAGAAATTAACAGTTTAAGAACAAAAGGGTACGATGAAAAGAAAAACAATCATTTTGTTAGATGAACAATTTCTGGAGTTTTTTTAATGTATTTTCATCTGTTGATTCCAAAAATGAAGTCGGAAGTTTTCCGTCACCCACCATTTTTTGTAATTATGAAAATATGTTTTTTATGTTTATTAACATTTGTTGTATATAAGATGAGTATTTTACATTAAAATTTTATTTTATTATGTAAACAATGGACTTACAACGTTTGATAATTTTACCTCGAATTCACGAGTTACAAAAATGACAATGGCATTCCTCTACAAAACTTATGATTTTAGGTGAATTTTGCAGTTGAATTTGTTTCTTCAATGAAAGAAGGTAATATTGTGCTCTCTTCCGTTGTGAATTGGATTATAATAGAAGTGTATAATACCGTCCACTGCATTAAAAGGTGTAGTGTAAAAGTGAATGTGAATCATGTCTCGAAAGTACTTTAATGTTAACAACTACTTCTACGTGTGTGGTGAGCTGACTTTCAACGCGTAAAGGCGAAAATTTACTTCTCTAAAAATGGCCTAAGTCTGTTATTTCAGCAACAAAATAGATCAGAACAAGACATGGGCTCCGGAAATCTGCAGTGCTAAATGTGGCACACTGTTAAATGGCTGGTTGGAAGGATTCAGTCGTGTGCTCTTTGCAGTCCCTAGGTTCGAAAGTTTACTCTGTAGAAACCAGGAACTTATGCCTTAATTTAAGGTTTACTTGAACATATTTACAAAAGACTCCTGTTTATCAAATCAAATCCATCTAATTTTTACCCACTTACAGACATAATTTTGTTCATATTTCAATCTGGATCAAGCTCTTTATCATCATATCGCTGCAGACACTATAAATATCTCGAAAATCACTCATCACGAGGGTTGGCACGAGCAGCCAGAATGATTCGAATTTGTCGATGTTCGTGGAATTCAATTATTTATAACAATCTTTGGTGCTATTTAATAGCGCAGAACATACATTTCAGAAACCGCGGGCTGACTCTCCACTGAAAGAGGTAATTCATTTTTCCCATGATATTCTTTGGAATCCTCAAGTGCTTTGCAAAGACTGGTTCAACTTATTCCAGTACTGCCTTAACAACGAAACTTTTAGAAAACCACGTAGCCGTGCCACTGGATTAGTACCATTATCAAAATAAATAGATATGAATCTTCTGTAATTCACTTTTATTGTGATGCGCTATGTCGTCCACACAAAGAACTTTGAGTTCTATCCCTTTCAGAATAAATGTATTGCACTTGCACGGACTTCAAAATGGAGTTAATTCAATTTCTCAAAGTGGAGTTGTACCTCTATTAAAATAACACCTCCATTTGACAGTCTGCTGCTTTTGCTTGACAAATATATCTGGAATAAGCTATCTTACCACACTGTTAAATATCCATCTTTAGATTCAGCAATTCGACCGGTGCTTCATGGATCAGGACTTCCGATACCGATCCCACCATATGAAAACCATGATCGAAGAATTTTCTGATGTTCAGATTGAATTACAGAATGATCCAGATTTTGAGGAAGATGATGCTATAAACGAACTTCACTTTGTAACACGAAGGAATTTAAATGATTTGTTTTGGGGTATTGATTTAAGAAAAACCAAGGCAGAATTACTCGCGTCAAGATTGAAAGAATGAAGCTACTGCAGAGTGGCGCCAAAGTAAGTTTTTTCCGTCAACGCCAAAAAGAATTTGAGCATTGTTTTCAAATGAGGAGGACCTAGTTTTCTGCAATGACGTTGAAAATTTGTTTCAGTTACTGGGTGTTGAGCGTGAATCTGAAAATTGGCGTTTGATTGTTGACTCTTCGAAAACAAGTTTGAAAGCAGTGTTACTAAAAAATGGAACCATATATCCATCTGTTCCTTTACCAAGTGCAGTTGGTTTCAAGAAAAATTATGAGAATATGAAACTATTACTATCCCCTATCAAGTATGACAATTTTTCTTGACAGGTATGTGGGATTTGAAATTTATAGCCATCTAACTACGGTTACAGCTTGGGTATCCAAAACTGTGTTGCTTCTTGGGCAAGTGGAAGTCATGAGATAAATGTAATCATGATATTTAAAAGAATTGATTGAAACGAGAGTAATTGAGTCCAGGACATGAAAATGTTCTTCACCAATCACTTGAACGTTCTGAAAAAGTCTTATTGCCTTCACTGTGCAGACAATTCTTTTCCTGAAAAATAAGTTCTCAAGGATCAGTGATGCTATACTAAAGGAAGAAATATATGTTGGCCCTCAAATAGGAGAACTGAAGAAAGATAAGCAATTTGAAAGGGAGTTAAATATTCAAGAAGCAGTAGCGTGTGAATATTTAAGAAAAATTGTAACAAACTTTCTAGGAAACCTTAGATCTGATAACTACAGACAAATTGTCAGTGAGATGATTGAGAATTCTAAGTTATGGGATATAATTGAAAGTAAGTAAAAATACACTTTCTGCACTCCCAACTCGAACTTCCCTCAAAACCTAAGGGATGTGTGCGATGAACACGGTTTCAGAGCGTTCCACCAGGACATCGCGGAAATGGAAAGGCGCTACCATGGTAAATGGTTCAAAAATAACGTAGGCAGACTACTGTTGGACACAGGAAAGAGATGTTCCTCAAACGAAGTACAGTCGAAAATCCAATTCTTATATATTTTAGGTGATTAATTGTAATTTCAGCCAAGAGATCATAAAAAAGACACGAGAAATGCTATTGATGCGATTTCTCAAAACTCCTGGGTGATGGAAAACTTTTGGAAGATGAGTTCAAATCAGCGCAAAAACGTAGGTAAGAAACAACTATTGTTTCACTTATAACATGAAAAATTTTGTTCGCCAGAGTTATGTAAATTTATTAATGCTTCGAAGTAAAATGCAGTGCTCAACACTCTTATACACATTTAGCTATTTTAGTGTAATGACCAGTGTTCTAACCTTCTATTCTTTAAATTCTATACTTGTAATATATTATATTGAACTGCTATACCCCGCCACAATCACGAATCTGCACAATCTCAATGATCACTCCACCAGTAGTGCACCAAAAATACCAAAAGCAGAGCAATTGTGCAGACCGTGAAAATATCCCCATTTAAACCAATGCTTCTCTAGAAAAAGCGCACCAAAGAGACTCTTGCAAATGGCTCTGTGCAAAGCAACCCATCACAGCCAATCGCGAAAGCGGCATTCACTCAACATTTGCAACTTACAAACGTGTGGCATGACAGGGCATGTGACACCCCGGAGAAGTGCAATGCAGAAGAGGAGGTGAGCTCGCATGCGGCACTCCGCGAGGCAGCCCGTGTAGGAGTAGCGGTCGTAGAGAGTGAGCGGATTCTCGTCTGGGAAGCGGCATGTTAAGCATCAGTCTTTAAGCAGATCACAATAAGACTTGTGGAACTCACCGACGCGCGGCATGAGAGGCGTGGTGCAATTGCAGAGGTGGAGGTGGGAGCGCATGGGGCACTCCACGAGGCAGCCCGTGTAGGAGTAGCGGTCGTAGAGGGTGAGCGTGTTCTCGTCTGGGAAGCGGCATGTTAAGAATCAGTCTTTAAGCAGATCACAATAAGTCTTGTGGAACTCACCGACGCGCGGCATGAGAGGCGAGGTGCAATTGCAGAGGTGGAGGTGAGCGCGCATGCGGCACTCCACGAGGCAGCCCGTGTAGGAGTAGCGGTCGTAGAGGGTGAGCGGGTTCTCGTCTGGGAGGCGGCATTGTCGCTGCTGGAGTGTTGCGTCCCGCACCGAAGGCTCATTCACCACCTGCAAGTGAAACAACAACCACAACATCGGACATCGAAGAATATCCTAATATAGATGTGTGGAAGAGCAGCGCATGTGTTTGTGATGATTTAACTGTGATTAATTAAGGCGTGAGCCAATACACTACACCATCCTCTGATTACACGACTTACTTTGGAAGACCACTGGCGGTAGATTAATGATTATTTGGTTGCAAGTCGCTAATCTTGCGTCCCTGAAATGGATGACCTAAGTGCTGTCATCATCACTCGGAAATAAATTAGGAAACATGTGAAACTAATATATATTTAAATTAAATAAAAGTATACAAAAATTAAGTTGAGATTATTTCTAAGAAATTATGAGAAAATTATGATAGGGAATTAAATGAACGCACAGATAGTGTGATTGAATTCTAATGTTGTGCTAAAATTATAATTCTATGAAATTAATGTACGATTTAAAATCAGTTCGTAAATATGGCAAGTGCAAACTTAAATATAAGGGTTACGCAATGCTGTAAAGAAAAGACAACAGGATAGCTTTAATCACTAAGCAGAAGTGGTGCTTTCTCGGCGTCTGCTGTGACCAGGGTGAATCAGCGCAGTGTTGGAAACCCGCGTAGAGATCAGCAGGTCAGGCAGCGGCGGCGACATGTGAAGGCGACGCAACATAGAAACGTGAGTTCGGTCTGTTGCACAGTTGGCTGCATTGCAGTATGATTAAATTGCAACGAACACATTACTAATACAAAGTTGATTGCCACGCTATTAGGATTAGGAAATTGTTTATGCAATGCGAGCAAATATCTGATTTGCTAATGGCAAGTGTATAGTTTTGTAAGGGGATGCATTGTTGAGTTGACTGCGTAGGAGTTAATTGCATCTCACGTACAAATCCCTGGAAGCTGAGGAGGATCACTGGTGGTAAAATACTTACAGATAAGCAACCAGTCTTGTGTATTCTGTAAGGAAAATTTAGGTGCTGTTTGTAGGTACTGGCTCGTGCAACACAGTTCACAGTAGCCGCAGCAATGTACAATCATGACACATTAATACGAATATCGTGAATTTAATATAATGAAATTAATACGTAGCGAGATGGCATAACGTGTGCAGAAATTACTCACTGTCACATGTATCAAAACGTCCGATAGTAAAATATGCTGCACTTAACAACTGTTGTGACATGACGAAAAATATTTAAACATGTATTTGCAAGGTGGCGTCATACATTAAGCTGAGAGCGTCATAGTGTCAGCACCGTATAACAGCCAACTCTGCACTGAAGTTTGTGTGAAATTGTTCCCGACTGCGCAGCAGTATTTCGCGCGCGAGCCGACAAGAGCCAATCAGATGTGGCGTCGTATTGTAACAAATGTACCTCACGTTGTTAATTGAAGTACATTACATCATCATGCATGTTATTGAATATTGAGAATTTACATGAATGTTGCCTGATTAAGTTTGAAAGGGATATGATAGTGCATCTAAATGCCTACAGTTATTCCCAGAGTTGTCACTGGAGGCGGAGAGTTCTGAGTACGGCCGGGCAGAGCGGCTATGTCAAAGTTCTTGGAACTGAGGCGCTGGGAACGTGCATTCGTATGAATGTCGTTGAAATAAAATACATACAGAATAAAAAGGTACAATAACTTATATTCTTATATATACAATGTGCATTTTGTATAGTTATGCTTGCTTGATCCAACAAGTTTATTAGAATGACATTGAAGGAATTTATACTCGCAACACATACGTGTACATCACAAAATATTGAATTTCACATGATTGTGCACGTAAATCATGAATGGTTTGAGTTCAGGTAATTAACACCAGTGTCATCATTTATTACTGTCATAAAACAAAAATAGTAGTGTTAAAACAGGACGCGCTTTCTTGCCCTCAGTAATAGTTATCTAATATTATTTATAGCACTAACATCTCAGTCATCAGTTTTAGTAAAACTCATTACCAGAGTCGAGCAAAATACTTGAAATTTAGTATCTAAATTCTTCGATAATACATTGTAAAAATAACTAGCTGGAACTCGGCGCGTTTCTGCCGAATAAGAAGTAATTGTGTAAATATTCCTCTCCCTCTCTCACTCTTTCCCCACACTTCCTCCTCCTTCATTTTCCCCACTATCTCTCTCTTTTCCCCATATCTATCTTTTTCTCCACACTCTTTTTCCCCACTCTGTCGCTTTTCCCTCATTCTGTCTCTTTTTCCTCCATTCTGTCTTTCTTTTCCCCAATCTGTCTCTCTTTCCCTCCCTCTTTTTCCTTCTCTTTTCCCCTGTCTCTCTTTTTCCCTCCCTCTGTCTTTCCCCTCTCTTTTTCTATTTCCTCCCTCTCTCTATTTACTCTCACTCTTTTCCTCATTCTCTTTCTCCCTCTTTTTATAATGTCCCCTCTCTTTTTCTCTCTTATCTCATCAACTTCCGCTACCCGCTCCTCTTGTCTTCCTCGATCTCGCTCCACGTCACACGGCGACACCCAGTAACAAGTAAGCTCAGGTGGATTGGGAATTTCCTTTAACTTTGCATTTAACTGAATCGCCATCTTGTGCTGCAGCGCCATCTAGTGGAGTTACAATAATTGTACTTTCACTATGTTCTTCCCGCAAATGTAAGCAATAAGTTGACAAAGTTTTGCCGTAATCGCATGAACGAATAGAAGGAAGCGTATTAATCACGAACCAACAAACATTGATTTTTATATATTAGATTATTTCAATACATACACAAAATACTTTAGGATTTGATGAGCTAATTGCATACGTATTTAAAACACTTTAAATACTCAAAGTACTGTAAATATATAAGAATTTTGTATTACATTTTTTATTGCAACAATATATTGTAATTGTCAATTACAGTAAATTAGTAGTTAATGATCATACACATTTTTGAACAATAACTATTGTAAAGATATGTAAAATGATTTTCAAATAAAAAATGACATCAAAAATATGTCTTAACACAAAGAACTGGAATGTCCTTTAAAACGACTAAATTCTCATGTAAATCATCAGATGATAAACCCTACTGGCAAATGTATAAAACCTGCAAAGCAAAACAGTAATTCCACTGGAGTGGATGAACATAACGCGTTTATTCGTTATAACACTAGTTTATTTCCAGATAATTGTCTAGTAGTTTCAATGATTTAGATTGATCACTTAAAAAATAAGAGAATTCAAATTCACCAGTTGAAAGGAACTTTTATTATTCTTTCAATAAGGCGCATTCACTAGCGAAATTAAAGAAAATGAAACTATTCTCATTTGAAACTACCTTCCACTTCGTCTGTATTTGAAGTATTTATATTTTTAAATATATCTACTATATGTATTTACATTAATCTCTAAAATACATGCCCAAACATAAAACAAATTTGACAATTATAACTTCTTTTCACACAGGTAGGGCATGTCCCAACAATTAGACGTAATTCACAAAAATTGTTTTCCGAGTCAATGTTGTCGAGATATTTTTGCATTCCAATCTTATATTTACTGAAAACTAGCAATTTTTATTTCATATATTTCGAAAAGATTTTAAATAATTTAGAAACGAGTAATGTGTAAATAAATGACAAAAAGTTGAATGTAGAAACGAACAAAGAAATATGAAATATGAGAGTATATACTGGCAGGCTAGACCAACACCACCTAGACATACAAGGCCTGCGCACTGCAGTTTTTCAAAGCCAATATGGCGGCTACAAAAGGCCGACTTGTTCAAGTTGGAGCAATTCAGTTGTGTACGTTGAATAGCACTTATAGCTTTCGAGTTGTAGTTATGTATTGTAGACTGTTGTTGATAACAATGGGAATCATGGTGAATAAGGACTGTGTTCCCAGGTGAAGGAATTACGATAAAATGTGAAGAGTGTAAGTTGCTAAGTTCAGTGTTTACTTTCAGATTTGTGAATTGCATTTGCGAACGTGGGAAATTAAGAAGAATTCAGTGTTCTAGTGTGATAATGGACTAAAATCAGTTTTCCTTTAAAACATACACGAATGTCCCGTGGAGCTATGCCTTCTTTTTTGTCTAATTGTCCTGCTTACTTGAATCGTCCTAGCTCTTCTTACAGAGGAAGTCCCCAAGAAAAGAAATTGCGTGTCTGCTTGCTGCTATTGAAGAAAGTGCTAAAGAAAACATTGCAAGATTAAATAAAATATCTTTCACTACTTTTGATGAAGCAAATAAGAAGCAAATTGGAATTGCCTATTTTGTACTATTATTAATCGATCATTAATAAGGAAGACGGTATACTTTTTCAACACTGATTTTAATTGTGCCTCTAAAATTTTCAATTCAGTTGTGGTGGATGAAGAATTTAAACTCAGTTGTTTATTATTGTTTAAAAAAGGTATTAAATTTGGAAGCACTACAATTATCAGATAGTGTATGTAATACAAATGAAATTAATGATGTTTTAGAAACTGTTAGGTTAAAGTTATGTTTTAATACACGTAGTCATAATAGTCCTCATGATGGTTTTGCGTTTAATTCAGACTTCTTACTTGAAATCGATACCACAAATTCACAATTAAACAAACCTGTTGTTTTTATGCTGGAAAACATGAAACTCCTTACAGAGAAAGAAATACATATCAGTAAGTTCATGATTTTTCGTATTGTCTTACATGCGATTTACAATATAACCATATTCTTATAAATATTTCAAACATTTAGGGTTCATAATATTTCCTGATCCTAATGCAATTGTGAGATTGTGTCCATTTTGTTTATAACTTCAAATAAATTGATAATTTCTTAAAGTGTACAAGAAACAAACACTTACTTAAATTAAGTGACAGTGATAAATTAATGCTTCTCACGATGGATGAGATACATTTAAAATCAAGACTTGCAAAATATTTTGAAAAAAAGTATATTCAGAATAGAACACAGGATTTCATGTACTGTGCGTTGTAAATGATAATAACAGTAATAGAAAGAGAATGCAGCTTTTTTTCGCCTGGAAAAGAAGACGTATTTACGAACAACCTTTCAGCTGAAGAAAGTAGATATCTTTTCTTCTTATTTAATAGTGTAATTTATTTTATATATTTTCGTCTGGTAACCACAATTTGACTTCTCGTATAGCCTTCTCAGGTGGCCATCTTGAATGACTGCTCAGGCGTTATAAAGTAAGTCCAGGTGGTGTTGGCCAGACGGATCCTCGCCGCAAACAGATGATGCACGTGACTTTATCATTTATTTTACCAAATAATCAAGTTGTCGAGCTACCACCATACGGGATCAGTGAGTAGCACCCAGTTTTTAAAGCTTGGGCTCCAACACCAGGGTTCCAAGCCAAAATATTTACGTCATGTAAGCCAATAACTCCTCCTTCCCTTCTCATTCATAACACTCCTATTACTTGGCTTTCTTCCTCTTCATCTATTAAATATTTAGGCCTCCAACTGGACACAAAACTGAACTGGAAAATTCACATTAAAAATGTTATAGAAAAAACTACCATTAAAATAAAATAAATTTAATTCTCTCATAAATAATAACTCAACTCTACGAATTAAAACTGCTAAATTAATATACACTTCAATTATTAGACCTACTTTAACATATGCTTGTCCAATATGGTCAAATGCAACAAAATCAAATATACAAAAACTTCAAATTATTCAAAACAAATTCTTTAGAAAAATGTTACATATACCTTGGTTTATTCCCAATGCACAAAGTCACAATGAACTATATCTCCCTACAATCCATGATTTGATTAAAAATTATAGTCTCAAATTTTTTAATAGTCTTCCCTCATTACGCCATGCATCATTTTTTAATCTTGGTAAAACGTATCCCTTTCCTCGTAGAATTAATTCCAAATTTCCTAAAGATAAATTTCATCCTCTGTAATTTTATTTATTTTCTCTTCTTTTCCATGTTTCTTAGTCTTATATACTTGTCTAATACTTAAAAATTTACCTTCATAAATCCTCTTACAACTGTTAGTGTCCAAAACAACTGTCCATATATTGTAAATTTCAATGCCCTGAAAGACAAATTGTCGAACAGGAAATCATAAATTAATTTTAAAAATGTCTAAGTCTAAAAAAGTCCTAAAGCCTTTCCTAATTATTGCTTAATAATTTCTTCTCTTATTCCCTCTTCTCAACGAACTTTGGGAGTATCTGTGGGTTTTCATGCATGCATATTCACAAGAATATAAACATACCACACAAAAGAAAAACAAATTCACTTTCAAGAAAATGCTTTATTCTAACCAAATGAAAACTAGTGGTGCTACAGAATGGCACTGACTTTTCCGTATTAGTTTTCTGCTTCGTTTGGTCTCGGCTAGCCATTCGGACTTGCCAATACTCTTGACAGATGCCATCTATCGCAGCCTAAAGTACATTTTCGTATCATTTTATGAATTTTTCGGTTTCCTAATAGTAGAACAAAAATATTATTTTAAGAATATTAAAAACAATTAAACCTTGTTTTAAATGGCAATTTTCGTTGAAACATTTGGAACTGTTTTCAAGAAAATTGCGTTTAAATTGCTACTGTAAATGCGAAATTTGAAGCTCTTTTTCATAGAAAAGTTTTGAGTTTGCGAAAAACTTCATTTGAAGCACATACACACACAAATTCAATAGAGTTTACAAATTTCTGGAAATGCCCATTTTTACGGTATGAAAGAACTTTCAAAAGAATTACATTTTGGTAAATGTTGAAAAAACAAAAAAATACCCCAAAATTAACTTTACGCCACATTAAAGATTGCAATTAGCACTATCCGTCTGAGAAGGTGAAATTTGAAGCCATTTTTTAGCCATAAAAAAATTTGAAGCCATAAAATTACAAAAACTGGTTTTTGTAATTTTATAAAATTTCTTCATGTAAAGTACCCACAAATTTTGAAGAAAGGTTTTCAAAATCGCGACGCGTCAAGTGGACGCAAATCGACCGGGAAATATCCATTTTGGAAGAAATTGCACGTATGGTTAGGCGCTAGTGTTGTTCACAGACTGACGGACAGACAGACAGACAGACGGACCAACGTTTTGAAGAAAACACTTATCAGTGAACCCCAAAACGTGTATTTCCGTTAAAATCTCGAAATCGATTTTCCGCAGCATTACATAACTTTCCCTATTCTACGTATATTACTCCGTATATACGTTGTATATAAGAAAGTAAAAAACATACAGAATAAACATGATCACAATAATACCCTACTTTGCAGAAACTAGTGGTGCTATAGAATAGCACAGACTTTTGGAACGGATAGTGCTAACTGAACTCTTTATTATGACATAAAGTTTATTTTGAGTTTTTTTTAATTTACACAAATGTAATTTTTTGAAAGATCTCTCACATCTTTAATATGCACATTACCAGCAATTTGCAAACACTACTATATTTGTGATCTCAAGTGCTTAAAATGATTTCAAATGAGGTTTTTTGAAAACTCATAAATTTTCTCTGAAAAGAGTTTGAAAATTTGTACTTTTAGTAGCGCTAAACGCTAATTTTCAGAGAAAATTGCCGTTTAGGACGAGATTTTCATGTTCTTTAATATTCTAAAATAATAAAAATTAAGAAATTGTCAAAGAAATGCACTTCGGGTGGCGAGAGATGGCAGCTGGCAAGAGTATCAGCGTATCAGGTTGTCGGTCAGCGTATCAGGTTGTTGTACCCAAGATTGCGGGTTCAAACCCGATCGAAGCCGAGGATTTTTAAGGGCGAAAAAATCCTTTGTACGCCTTCCTTTGGAGGGGAAGTAAAGCCGGCTGCCCCATGTTAGTAGATTTACTGCATGTCAAAGATCCTCAAGCCTAAAAGAAGCCACTGAGCTAAATTCAAAAGCGCCTCTTTCGTCGTCCGAGATAATACCTTCTTTCTCCGCTAGGTGAAAGGAGCGTAGCAAAATTTGCGTGGTCAGACGGAAGAGCGGGCCTGATGGCCAGTCTCTACACGTAAAATAAGGCACTACGTGGCAAGTATGAATAGCTAGCCGAAACCCATGGAAATACAAAACCAATACTGGAAAGTCTGTGCCATTCTGTGTCACAACTAATTCGTTATCGGCCCGGTAAAATTTTTTTGTCGAAAAACTGCCGTTTTTTCGCGCATAACTTTCTCTGTACTACGTATATTACTCCGTATAAACGTATGTATACGGGAAAGTAAAAATGTAGCATGAACTGTAAATTGAGCTTTGTGCACACATTTTATGATAAAACTGATAACCACAAGAATCTTCACAATGAAAATCTTTACGTCCCATAAAGGTTTTCTTACATTATTGCTACTACCATTTGAATATTACTCCCATCTACGGTTAACGCCCACCCCAGTCGTCTGGGTAAAAATTAATTGTTAGGCCTTTGTATCCCAAAACAATTACTGTTCCCGGCTTCCACTTATCCACAGCAGCCGTACGACCAGCAGTAGTAGCAGCAGCAGCAGCACGACCAGCAGTAGTAGTGGTGGCAGCAGCAGTAGTAGTAGTAGCAGCAGTAGTAGTAGCAGCAGCAGCTGTACGACCAGCAGTAGTAGCAGCAGCAGCAGCAGTAGTAGTAGTAGTAGTAG